>FR990116.1:14747500-15100000 GCA_905404275.2 Hedya salicella | reverse complement strand
GCACGTGGCCCGAGCGCTGCCCAGCGCCCGCCAGGGGACCGTGCGGTACATGAGCCCCGAGACCCTGGACCAGAGGTGAGCACACACACACACACACACACACACACACACACACACACACACACACACACACACACCGCGCAGCACGTGGCCCGAGCGCTGCCCAGCGCCCGCCAGGGGACCGTGCGGTACATGAGCCCCGAGACCCTGGACCAGAGGTGAGCACACACACACACACACACACACACACACACACACACACACACACACACACACACACCGCGCAGCACGTGGCCCGAGCGCTGCCCAGCGCCCGCCAGGGGACCGTGCGGTACATGAGCCCCGAGACCCTGGACCAGAGGTGAGCACACACACACACACACACACACACACACACCGCGCAGCACGTGGCCCGAGCGCTGCCCAGCGCCCGCCAGGGGACCGTGCGGTACATGAGCCCCGAGACCCTGGACCAGAGGTGAGCACACACACACACACACACACACATACACACACACCGCGTAGCACGTGGCCCGAGCGCTGCCCAGCGCCCGCCAGGGGACCGTGCGGTACATGAGCCCCGAGACCCTGGACCAGAGGTGAGCACACACACACACACACACACACACACACGCCGTCAACGGCCGTCATACCATATATGTTAAATTAATCTATCAACAACATATCAGCCCAAATATTTCCACTGAATGAAGGCCCTCATCCGATTCAGCTATAATTTTATTTTTAATTAAGTTCGGTGAAAATGCAAGGCTATGGTACCATCGAGCTGACCTGATGATAAAGCCGGATAGTGGTCATAGGAACTCTGTAATAACATAACACAATCCCGCCAAGTTTAGGCTCTCTAGAATCGTCGCGGTGAGTAGTTGATGGATGTTCAAAGACTTTTGGGGATACTCCGAAATTCGAAACTCGAAGTTCGTATCATGCCATCCCTCTCGCTCTCTTATTAAACTATGTTTGAGTGAGCGAGATGACGCGATACGAACTTCGAATATCGAGTTTTTTGTCAGAAACTTATTTTAAATAGCAACATCTAATTCCAGTATGAACCTCCAATGCTTCGAGTCCTACCGCAAGTGTGACATCTACGCGCTAGCCCTCGTCCTGTGGGAGGTGTGCCGGCGCGTCAGTCCGGCCAAGGAGGCCCGTGTGCCGTTCCACCAGCTGGCCCCGCAGGACCCGAGCGTGGAGCTGATGAGGAAGATCGTCTGCGTCGACGGCGCCAGGCCAGAGTTACCACAGACGTTCACACAGCCTGTAAGTTTCCAAAAATCAGCATACCACAAGGGATGTTGCCCGATTTCTAAATTAGTAAAACTTATAAGATCCTGATACAGCAAGCAAAATAAGGAACGACGTTAAAATCTTACGTGTAGCTTTTGTTGGGCGGGAAAGTCCATTTTTAAAGTTTGAAAATATTAATAACGAGTAAAACCATTGAATAACCCATGAAATGTATGGTAACTTTTGTTATGAAACCGTTTCAATAAACGCAAGTTTTAACATAGCTGCAGAAAGAAGTTCTTAATTTTCCCATACAAGGTACTAAACTAACCGTGTGACGTCACTTAGCTAGTAGTATGAAGCGTTTTTGGGAAAGTGCAAAAATGTGATTTTAACATTGTTGTATCGCAAGGAGTTTTTATAAGATTGAAGTAGTTTTTCCACCAATATTTTTATTATGGAGAGGTCGTTCTATAAGATACGACACACAAAAATAGTTAAATAGCCTATTCCTTGGCTTATACATAGATTGGTTTAGAAGTTTGATTGTCTAAAACTGTCATTTACATGTTCTACCACTGTTGAAACGTCTACCAGATTTTCGATTGCATAGTCCATACTATGGGTGCGTACGCTTGTGATAGCAATATAGGATTTATGATGTGGGGTAGTTTTGTTCTGGTCTTATGTCGGAATATGTCTGATAAGTATGTAGACGAGTCAGCCCGGCCAAGGAAGTCCGCGTGCCGTTCCACAAGCTAGCCCCACAGGACCCGAGCGTGGAGATGATGAAGAGGATCGTTTGCTTCGATGACGCCAGGCCAGAGTTACCACCAACCTTTATACACACAACCCGGGAGTTACCAAAAATCAGTATACCACAATTCGTTGGCTTGTTGACAGCGTTAGCGAAGGTCGCCGTTTCAGCTTGGACAAAAATGCTTTGGTATATGCAGCGGGCTGTTCTCCTTTGCAGATCATATTTCTCAACTGATTCTCATGACAAGTTTTGTGCCGGTTGGATAAGTATATGTTTTTTTATCGATTCCGATTTTGGAAAGGACCACAGGAGGAAATCAGTTGAAACTTTGAAACGGACTCGGAAACAAAGCAACCAGACTTGTTCAGGGTAGTGAAATCTATTACTTATCATAATCCCAGGACATTTAATTGAAACCGCATTTTCCATACTTAAAGGCCGGGGTCCTCAATTGATTTTTTAAGTAGGTCGCAAGTAGGGTTACCAGACCTAAGGAATTTTGGCGATTTATCAGGAATGCAGCGGGAATACAAAAATGTCAGGGGTTTTTAATAACCCAATTTACCTTTTTTTATGAACAAATTAAAAACAAATTAAAAGCCCTGCCCTGGACTTCTTTTTAAAAATATAAAATAATTAACACTTGCAACTTGACAGTAGACCGCGCGGCAGGAATCAGAAATTCAGGGTATTTCAAAATTTGTATCTGGTAGTCGCCAGACCATCTCACAGATCCATTATATGTCGATTGGTATAGAAATTAGACTGCTTAAAACTTTCAATCAAATGGTCTACTACGTGTATGTTGGTAGTAGTATTGGTTGGGATGTAGAATTATGCTGTGGGGTAGTTTTTTTAATCCTGTTTTTTTTCTTCCCACAGACGATGGCGGGCATGGCGCGGCTGATGCGCGAGTGCTGGCACCAGAACGCCTCCGTGCGTCTCCCGGCGCTGCGCATCAAGAAGACCCTCCTCAAACTCGCAGCCAACGACAACTCCATACACTTGGACGAAGATGAGGTCTTCGTCTGAGGTCAGTGCGTAGTGTTCTAAGGATATGTATCATAAGAGTGGACCTTAAATGGATAAATAAATGGTGAAAAGAAAATCTTCAGCTGCTGGACGTATCAAGGAGTGGACTTCATCTGATGTCAGTCCTTAGTAGGTTAATAGGACATTGAAAGGAATGGACGAAGCTATAGGTTTAAAGATATGTTCTTCAACAATCTGTACACTTGGATTAAGACAACGCGGTCTTCATCTGAGGTTAGCTTGTGGTGAGTTCAAAGAATGTTGAACCTAAATAAATTAACCTTTTAAATAAAATCACAATGATTTAAAGGGAATGAAGAGATCTACGGCCAACACACTTTCTTAGATGCAGGTAACGTTTTCGATTAAAGTCAGTCCATAGTGAATATATCTAATAGACCTTATAAGAAAGTCATGAAATTTTGAAGAAAATTTCTGGCTTTAAAAAAGTTATATAGAAAAAGCTATGAGAAAACTTTCGTATGAAGTTGTCAATACTCGTATGGATTGAGTGTATAAAAACTTTATCTACGTATTGTCTAGTAGATGTTATGGATACTGCCTTAGAATTTTAATTTAGAAGTAAATAAAAAAATGTATTTATATCGATTAACTAGAATCAATTTGTGCAGTGAAGTGAACTCTTCACTAGGGAATTCATTCGGTTAACCAATTTGTATGAAAAAAACATCGGTTTGTATTAAAATCCGGTTTCTTCCATACTAAAAATAATCGATTGCTTTCCCTAACAAGTACTATAAGTCGATCTTTTAACACTTCGCCCGCGGCAAGTGAGAAGCGCGAAATTTGTTAAAAGGTCAGCCTATAGTGAGATTGAGTTGGAATTTCTCGTCCATATTTAGTTTAAGGAAAAATAGACCATAGTTCAAAACCTTTATTTAGATGTTTTAAAGACACTGATGTCTTCAAATTAGCTATCTGTCATATTTGCCACCAACTAACTTCATATTAATGAAGATATCTATAGTCTGTTTTTTTTTATGATAGTAAAAAAAAAACCACGTGACTCGTGTCATTCAGCCATTGGCGTCGTACCACAGACACAAAAGATCACCTTGAGTGGCGGAATGACACTTGGTTTTTTTGTTTGGGCTCATCGGGATCTCACGCGAGGTTTTTTGGGGCACATTTAGACCTACATGATCTAACACATGGCTGCCAATTAATGAATTGTTCTATAGTGTTAGCAAGTTATTCCAAGGTTTCTAAGTATAAGAGTGATTCCACGGGCGCTCCAGCCGTTGTCAGTACCTAGTATTGAAAAAATAGACCATAATAAGCGTTAAATTCGATCAAATATGTCAAAAACTATAATTACGTGCTCGGCAACATTTTAGAAATCAAGGGCCTCACAGTAGCTAACGAATTGACGCGGGCCGTTAATAATTAGGGTTTTCTCAAATGGAAATATCACCAGTTCGCGCCACCATGACGTAAGATCTAACTGACAAGAAGTGTCAACATCCACCAATCACAGCACAAGATTTTGTTGAATTTTATTTCTCCTTTGGCTAAAGTAGCCACTTCACTTCTTGCCCTGCAAGTTACAATAGCACAACTTGGCATTTCCCAACACTTTTTTAATATTTATTTTTAATACAGTCTGGCGCAACTGCAAGCGGCCGCTAGTCGGTAAAGGTTAAGAGCATTTGCTCACACTTGTGGCGCGCCTACTCCGCCCACATTGCCGTTCTAACCTTATTCTCTTGTGGAATAAATAATTGATTGATTGGAATAACTTAGTAACAAAATAGAAATTAGATTACCACTGTGCGTAAATTAATGTAGATACTTTTTGGAAATGTTCATTTTTCGCTTTAATTATGACATAACAGTAGCCATTATTATTATTTATTATTATAACGGACGAAAAAAAATTACAATATTAAAAATGTATACTTGTTTTAAAATGCATACTATACTTTCGGACAAGAGTGCCTATAAATAGTGCCTAAAAAGATAGTAGTTAAAATAATTTTGAAATGAAAATGATTAAAATATTATATGACTGTAATAGCTGTTCGTTGCATAATAAAATATTTTTTATATGAAAAAAAAGCTTTACTATAATTTAGTTATTTTTACTATTGCTTTCTATTTATAGCATACACAATTGACTTAATTTTAATTTTGTTATTATATATTGGGAGCTTTTTCGACGTAATGAAGGAAAAAATCTAGATGGCGCCACTGTTGAGACAAAATCCTGTCAACTGAGTACAGAAAGAAATAGTTTCTCGTTAAAAACAGATAGCTGTCGTCATAGATCGACAGTAAAGGTGCTCTCGTTTTCAAGTTATTTTCCAAAATGAAATCTTCAGTTTACTAGTTTCTTGTTATACAGAGTGTTCGGCACATGGAACGTCAAAATTGTTTGGGGTGTCGGTAGGGTTATTTTTTAATTAGTTTTTCCGAAATAATCCAAAATTTGCCCTTCGAAACCCCATAATTTTTTTGTGTGTGCTTTTACATGCATAATTTTTTGTATTGTCTTAAGTCACCGTGTGTGTGCTTCAAAAATAACACCACGATTTTTACACGTGGGCCTTTTATTCACAAAAAAAAAGACTTAGAACACAGCTTTTAAGAGCGAAGATGTAGCAAATTACCCTACCGACACCCCAAAAAAATTTGACGGTCCATGTGCCGAACACCCTGTAATTATTTTTGACATTATATTTTTTTTTTTTTGACAGGACGGTCAGGAAGTGTCACCATTGACAGATGTACGTTTAGATACTTAATAAAAAAAGTGCCGAATAGTATTTGTAATTTAGTTGTAAGATGTATAAATTTAATTAATATACTTAATACGACGTGTATATCCCGATTTCAATAATTTAATAAGACAGTCCGATAGACAAAAGCTATTTATTGCAGTTATTTATCTATGCTTAGATGAAAAAGGTCGAGATATGTAACTATACCTCGCTCAGACGGATCATTTCTGAGATCACGCAAGGAGACTCCGAGCATAGCTCGGTCCATTACCCTTCGAGTGACTTTGAGCCTTCTTATGAGGCCCATTGTGAGTGACCACTTCTCAATGCCGTACGTCATCACTAGGCATCAGAAATTCGGACGCTTCTGTACCTACAACTAGCAAAATCCCGGAAAAGCTAAGCAAGTATGGAGTCGGATCTTAAAAAATATACTTTAATTTGTCTATTTAGGGGAACGTGGAATTATACAAAAAGTCATGAAAAGGTACTTTTTAAATTATTTAGGTTATGACGTTAAATGTCTCTGAGTTAAATGAAACACATCTGAATTAAATACAATTTTGTAAACAGGAACTATCAAAATGTTTTTTTTTAATATCTTGATATGCAAGTACCTATTTATGTTATACAAATTTCCAGTGTGCAGGTAAATCCCGGTAATTTTGTTAGTAAAATTAAATAGTCCGCCTGAGGCCGAAGTTTAGGTATAAAAGCATCTGAATTTCTGCTGCCTAGTCATCACTAATATCATATTGTTAAAAAAATATATCTAAAAAACAACACAACTTTCAAATAAAATATTAGTTCAGTCTGAGTAAAAATAATTTGCACTATCGAGAAAATACAATATGAACAGTGGCGTGGCATCCATATAAGCCGATTCTCATCTGGTTTCTCAATGAGAGACTTATAACTACCTACTGTAGCAGTGAGCATGGTTGTATAATGTTCTACATTAGCTGTTTAAAACAGACTCGCTGTTTTTGAAGTGCGAAATGAAGATTCATAATTTCCTACATGAGTAGACATTATTTCTCTGTTTCGCAGGTACAGAAATTGCAAACCTTTTTAAATATTATTAAACGGCAATAAACAGTTATTATGTTCTGTTAAAATAATCTATGAAAATTCATTTCGAGAATTCATCATTTTATGTGTCAGGTAGGGTTGGCACTTTTTTCAGTTTAACAAATATTTTCTTTTTCATGGGGACTTATGTAACACGTTGTATTGTAAAGGATTTTTGACACTTGTGTCGAATATTTAAGGTAAATGTCACAATGTTTGACACCCTGTTTGTCACCTATTTCTATGAATTAACGGTGTAGGCAATTAATGGGATGGCGTCGAGCACTGAAGCATTTACCTTATTAGCATTTTATCGTGACAGATATTATTGTAGTCGACTATACCTTGAAAGTGAAATGACATGTGTACAAATGTACCATAAGCCGTCAATTTTTGTGTACCGATACACCACTTCCTACACCAGTAATGTATCAATGCTGTCAATAATTAAGCTTTATAATTTCGTTGTAAGTAATAGCTATTAAGGTGTGTAAATTTCCGGGCCGAAAGTGGCATTTTCCGCTCCTAGGGCAGAAAAATCCACTTCCTGCCCAAGGGAATATCTACATTGTGTACACACCACGGGCGGTGATAAAGAAAGCGGCAAATACTTTCTAAAGCATTTTTATATTATCGCCCTAGTAATGTTATAATAATGAATATGCGAATAATGTTATAAATGGAATTATGCGTATTTTAGCATAAAAGCAGCTTCATATTGTAATTATAATTGTCTTTCGTTGCCATATTGTGAACTACTAGTTATAAATAAGCATTATATTATTTGTTGTACTGTTGGTTTTCAAATATAAGTTTTTTTTAGGGTGTCCTTCCATTTCATTGACAAACGTTTTCTTGCTGCTAATTTGTTTCATAGAATTTTCATTTTCCCCTAAAGGCGTACAATTTGGAAATATCATCACGTAGAAGCCGTTATTAGGTTAGGTTTCTGTTATAATAATCCCAGATTGTTAACGGTTTCAGAGAAAAATACTTTCTATGAAACGATATGACGACGAAATGAAGTATTCGATAAAACAAGGTACAACCTTTCTTTAGCCACGTAGTGATAACGTTAAGATTCGGGTTATCATCTGAGGGGATTATTCCGAATCTCGAAGTTCGTAACGTGCTATTCCTCTCGCTCTCATGTTGAACTGTATTTGGGTGAGCGAGATGGCGAGATACGAATTTCAGATTAGGCCCTTTGTTCCTTTGTTTATAATAGGCACGATGCCGGATACGAAAATCAAAATTCTATTTAATCCGTCGGGTATATAATGAAAAAATATGAAACGCGTATTTTTTGTTATATATTAATGTTTAGGAATGAGGCTCGTGACGTCATAACTAAGTTTAAACTGTACCTAGGCGTGACGTCACGCGATAATTTGACTCAATTTATCGCCATTTTTTTTTGATTACGTAGAAGAGAAAAAATCCGTCTAATATTTTTATTAATCTACACGTCAGGCTAATAATTCAAATTTAGTCATCCCTATTAAGAAACAGCCAAGATTTAGTCATTACAAATGTTATAGTTTGTAATGTCATGTATTCAGAGACTATGGAATGAGGGTTTTATGAAATCGTCAAAATCGCCAAGTGGCGCCACCGTGGCGTTGCTTCATTGACTAGTGTAAGAATTCTGTGCTGTGAAAACTTAAGAATGGGCCTTGTTGTATGTAGTAACAACAATTTGATTATGGAGTGTAAAAAAACAAGGAGAACAATCTTTATATACCCAAATGGTCCGTCAAAAGGCGTTAAATAGGTGGCGCCACTGTGTGTTCGTAATATATAAAAAAATTAACACGATTGAATATTTACATCAGAAGAAGAACGAAAAATTGAGAAGCATTTCGATAAAAATGTTTTGTAATTGGCTGTTAACTTCATACTATATTGCTACTTTCGCGCTTGGTACTATTATTTACTGTTTTCCGCAGGACATTTTTCACCTGCTTTCTTATATGAGATCTCCATAAATTTGACGTTCCATATTTAAAACGAAACAAGTACCATATCAGTTATGTACACTTACTACATGCAATAAGGGAATCTGTTGAGTTTTTTAGCTATATATTTATACTAGCTTCTGCCCGCGACTTCGTCCGCCTTAAATTCGTTTATCGCGGATAAGGGTATTTTTCCGGGATAAAAAGTAGCCTATGTCCTTCCCCGGGACTCAAACTATCTCCATACCAAATTTCATCCTAATCGGTTCAGCGGTTTATGTGTGAAGAGTTAACAGACAGACAGGCAGACACACTTTCGCATTTATAATATTAGTATGGATATACAGACTAGAGATGCCCGCAACTTCGTTCGCGGAGGAGAGAAAGTCGTAACCCGTCGTTTTTCTTCAGCGTAGTCGGCTAAAAAGTACCCTACAACCATCTGGAGATACCCAGCTACCCGTATACCAAATATTGTGGAAATCTGTTTAGCCATTTTGCATGATGAAGCCACAACGACACATACGAACATACATAAAATCCAAAAAAATATTTTTCGTTTTAATGACCTCCAAATAGTCCGTACCAATCAATTTTTTTTAAATATTGTATTGTATTGTATTGTAAACACTTTATTGTACATAAAAACAATAAAACAAAGAAATTAATGTAACAAATTTGTACAAAGGCGAACTTATCTCTTTAAGGGATCTCTTCCATCTTTAAGGGATATCTTCAATGTACAGACATTTCATTTTTACAACTTTATAATTAGTATAGATAATGTTTCTTAGAGAGTCACACTGTTAATTCTATACTCTGGATTGAATAAATGCGGGGATGGTATTTATAGTATGTTTAATTTTGGCGATTTGTAAAAAAACATTGTATTGTATAAATAGTTGTATTTGAGAATATTAGAATGGAATCTCGTTATTCGGTCACTCGTTAAAATTGTACACAGAATGTTAGCAGTAAGCGGTGCATTTAATATTGGTTCTTCGGTTAATACTCGAAAAGACAAGAATTCGGTGTCACTGTACAAAGATATCTAAGGACTTGAATCGGTAACTTTCATATTTTGCAATGAGAGCCACCTTCGACCCGTAGCTGTTCGCTTTTCCGTGTTGTTTACGATTCATCGTGTTGACAGCGAACTGTCTTTACCAATATACTATTCCAGTTGATGGCGTATATCTTGGTTTCGGTGACTCGTGAAGATAGAGTCACAGAAACCAAGATATACGCCATCAAACTTTGTTATGTTTACGACAAAAAAACAGTTTATGCAACTTTTCTTCAAAAATACACGCTTTTTACAGAAAATGCTCAATTAGCGAGTTAGATCATTTCGTAATGAACTTTTCAAAATGTCATAGGTTTTTAGTATCTTATAGACCTCTTTGTAAAAATCCATAATTAAATACATAGAAATGTATTTATTTATGTGAGAAAGTGTTGAATAGAAACTGAACTATCATATGAACCACGTTTCGTAAGTTGAAAACCGTGAAAAATCGTGCATTTTCGCTTGGAAACCCTTAATTGGACCCTAGGGACGACAGTGTAGAATGAGGTCTTTGAAAATTTCATATATACTTGAGTTTTTGGGGTATGCTAGCTTATTATTGTGCTGTCTTTTTTATTATATTACAAGGAGCCAGAGGGTTACTTTATTCTATTACAGAGTACTGTAATAGAATAAAGTAACCCTAACGAGTTCGGGCATCTTAAAATCGTCTCAGTGAGTAGTTAATAGATGTTTAATGATAAGTATAGTCGGAAATAAAGCTTGTCACAATTTTTTTTTACAAAAACTTATTTCTTATCTCGACCTGAGAATTACTCGTGTAAGTAATGGATTACTAGATAAACGGGGACATCTTGGAAGTTTGTCTTTATTTGGATGTTTTCTATGTATATAAGTAATATATCTATTAAATATATCGTCGTCTAGTACGCATAACACAAGCCTCATTGAGCTTACCATGGGACTAGTTCGATTTGTGTAAAATTATCCCGTAAAATTTATTTATTTTATTTATTATTTATTCTCCTTCTCTCTCACAGATTCTTCAATCCCTGTTCGACCGCTAAATTGCCCTTACATGCCCTTTAAAATTTAATTTAAAATTAATATTCATGTCCATTTTCAATTACATTTCAAACCCCTTACATATGGATAGGGATAGTCGTATCGCGACGTTCAATTACATTTGATAGGTATCATTTTAATACGCCTGTATATACTGTGGACGTCGGCAGAGTAAATGTTGCCTTTGATAGAATCTATGTACAGTGACAACGGTACAAACTTTGTTAATTTTCCATACTATGTCTATGGGGTTACTCTGAATCTTGAAGTTAATATCGTGTTGTTCTTCTTGCACTCGTGTTAGACTGTACTTCAATGAGCGTACCGGGTCCATGCGAACTAATTTCGAGCTTCGGAATAGCCCCACTGGTGATTTGTGTTCAAATTATTGTAAATATTAACTAGGGCTAGCCGTAAGTCTATGAGCCATGTTCAGAATTAAGAGAATAAATATTTGTCTATTGAAATAATTACTTGTTTGATTTCTTTCACAAATTCTCTTAAAAATCTGTGATGTGTATAGTTTATGGGTTATTCAATGGTATTAATATTTTCATACTTTAGAAATGGACTTTCCCATCCAACTTTAAAGGTTCATAAAACAAGCTACACTGGGGTGTAGGTGGACTCTATTTTTTAGGATTTCTATCGCATCAAAACTTTATTTTTAATTTAATTCTTACAGCCAACATTCCTGATGCCGATACCTAGACCTACATTGCAAATTACTATGGAATTATGAAATTTTAAAATACGAATGGGCATCAGCCCCGTGCGGTCCATATAGGCACAAAGGCACTGCCTAGCCTGAATTACCATGGCTCTAGACGCACGGAGTAACTGCCTACGAGTGTGATCGATCACGGAACACTAACTGCCAACCTTGACCCAAAACCCTGTGCACGCGACTAATGGGCATATGCATGCATAAGGCAAGTACGGACAAGGGCACCACAAAGTTTCAAAAATATGTATACAGGTCTTATTATTATGGCAGTAAAGTTAATGTATACATATTGTGGAACTTCGTGTGGATATTTATCTTTGCCCTGGACTGTACCTAACCTGACTAATAGAAGAATATCGACCGTAAAACAAGTCTAGCAAGATAACTATCACCTAGAATAGATAAATGTCTGCCATCAATGTTTCCACTTAGTATCAGTAATAAAAACTCGGATTTGTTTAAAACATTTAATTATAAATTAATATATAAAAGCATACAAGAGTTACAATAACTTAAGCTAGGAAATGCACAAATTGGTACGTTCCTTATTGCTTCCTTATCTATATAAAATTTCATTCTGTAATACTAAATTACTTTTCGATTTGCACTTTGAAATGCATCAATTTACTGACGCTTCAGTACTTTAAAATATCTCGGAACTCGGATCTATAATCGAGCAAAAAGGGCACACGAATTAACTAAGTATCCGGTTTACAATAGGAACAGTTAAAGATAGCGATCGTATCATAGGAATATACTATTTGGTCATTCGAAACAAGACGCCATTATGTTTTTAAATTTTTATAATCTGTTGCGAATGGCTGGTCTTTGCGAAAGTGGCGCCGCAGTCTTACTATCTTCGCTTCCCTTTTTCCCGCGATTTAGTTTCCGATACTTAAAATATAATTATTTTCTTCAATGGTCCATGTCGTACAAAATGCGACTTAGCCTCTGTTTGTTGGTCATAAAAAGATAAATATTTCGAGCGAGGATAGGTTTCGTTCTTATATCCTTTAAAAGGATCTATCAGATTCAGTCTAGTCATGGTGCTCGTCTTGAGCCAATTCTTCAAGGTCTTCCTGGTCGAATTCGGTGTCATCCTCCGCCGTCGCCTCCTGGTACTGCTGGTACTCTGAGACCAGGTCGTTGACGTTGCTCTCAGCCTCGTTGAATTCCATCTCGTCCATGCCCTCGCCGGTGTACCAATGCAAGAAAGCCTTGCGTCTGAACATAGCCGTGAACTGCTCCGAGATGCGCTTGAACAGCTCCTGGATCGCCGTCGTATTACCAATAAACGTTGAAGACATCTTCAGGCCTTTAGGTGGGATGTCGCACACTGCTGTCTTCACGTTGTTGGGGATCCATTCCACGAAGAAGCTGCTGTTCTTGTTTTGGATCGACAGCATCTGCTCGTCGACTTCTTTCATGGACATGCGGCCTCGGAAGATGGCGGCCACGGTGAGGTAGCGGCCGTGGCGAGGGTCGCACGCCGCCATCATGTTCTTGGCGTCGAACATCTGCTGCGTCAGCTCGGGCACGGTCAGCGCGCGGTACTGCTGGCTGCCGCGAGAAGTTAACGGCGCGAATCCAGGCATGAAGAAGTGGAGACGCGGGAAGGGAACCATATTGACGGCCAGCTTTCTGAGATCAGCGTTCAATTGTCCAGGGAATCTAAGACAAGTTGTGACGCCGGACATCGTGAGAGACACCAAATGGTTCAGATCTCCGTACGTGGGGTTGGGGACTTTGAGGGTCCTATAGCAGATGTCGTATAGCGCTTCGTTGTCGATGCAATACGTCTCATCTGTGTTCTCGACTAGCTGGTGAATCGAGAGGACTGCGTTGTACGGCTCGACGACTGTGTCTGATACTTTAGGGGACGGGACGACGGAGTAGGTGTTCATGATTCTGTCAGGGTATTCCTCTCTGATTTTGGAGATCAGGAGCGTGCCCATGCCGGAGCCTGTGCCGCCTCCGAGCGAGTGTGTGAGTTGGAAGCCCTGAAGGCAGTCGCAGTTCTCGCATTCCTTCCTGACTACGTCTAGTACTGCGTCGACCAGCTCGGCGCCTTCGGTGTAGTGGCCTTTGGCCCAGTTGTTGCCGGCGCCGGACTGGCCGAAGACGAAGTTGTCTGGCCGGAAGAGCTGGCCGTAGCCGCCGGAGCGGACGGCGTCCATGGTGCCTGGCTCGAGGTCGAGAAGGATGGCGCGGGGGACGTACTTCCCGCCGTTCTCCGCGCACGCAACTGAAATGAAACATTCATTCAATTAATATGATGCAAGTGATGAACCAGTAGAATAACCAGGGTAACTGGCATACCCCGAAAGATAATGAAATAATGATCTTTATTGTGTAAGTAGGCCACAAGGGCACTTTTACAAGTCTGACTCTACGGCGTGTCCCAAGAGGAGACTACTGAGGAGAAGAAAACCGAAACAAAATCAACAGTCGTCATTTTTTCGAAATAACTCTTATATCTATGATAATATTTGTACCTAGCCTATCCTAAATTTATGTTTTGAGTAATAAAACTTAAGAACCAGTCATATCGGCGTTCTTTGGGGAGGTCTATGTTCAGACGTGGACGTTTTTTGCTGATGATGATGAAGTGACGAGGTCAAGGTTACTGCCGTGGCTTCAGAAGTTGGAAAAATAGGGTCTCCTTCGGTATCCCTAATGTCGTTTGTCCTAATGTATCGTTTGCCAAATGTATTATTTTCAGGATTTTTTAAAAGTTCGTCGTATAAATTAGGTTAGGTTAGGTTTGTTTTATAACAATCCCGAAAAGTTTACGGTTTCTTGAAAAAATGCGTTATGGCAAATGATACATTAGGTCAAACGATGCATTAGGACAAACGATATTAGGGATTCCGATATAGATCCGGCAAAAGAACGGCACCAGAGTGAGCTAAGACTAATATTCGGAGGTGGTTTATTTACTTTACTAGGAACCTAGTCGGGTTCTTTAGAAGATAGATTGACAATGAGGGTTTTCTAAAATGGTAATATCATCAGTTGCCACCGTGACGTAAGGTCTAATTGACATGAAGTGTCAAAATCTTGTGCTGTGATTGGTGGATGTTGACACTGCTTGTCAGTTAGACCTTACGTCATGGTGGCGCGAACTGGTGATATTTCCATTTTAGAAAACCGTCATTGGAGCAATCGTTCCTTGTAGAATTTTGGGATTCACCGATAATCCGGCATAGATTTTCCGAAACGTTACGGCGGTATTTTACGACTCCGGTTAGACTTCTATAAATAAATTAATTAATATTACGGGACAATTTTACACAAATCGAACTAGTCCCATGGTAAGCTCAATAAAGCTTGTGTTATGGGTACAAGACGACGATATATTTAATAGATATATTACTTATATACATAGAAAACAGCCAAGGCTCAGGAACAAATAATATTTATGCTCATCACACAAATATTTGCCCTTACCGGGATTTGAACCCAGGACCTCAGCTTCGCAGGCAACGTTACTCCCACTGAGCCAAACCGGTCGTATATATTTAAAGTAGTACGTATAAATCATCGCATGTCTGTACACGGCATGCATGACACACAGATACACGAGTAGACATCTGTATAAGACTTTATAGACCACTAGAAGGCGCCCGCAATACAACAATCATAACCCTTTTTTTTTCTTCAGCGTAATCAGGTAAAAAGTATCCTATAACCATCTGGAGATACCTAGCTACCCGTGTACTAAAAATAGTTGTAATCCGTCCAGCCGATTTGGCGTGGTCAAGACGCAACGACACATACAAAATATCCAAAAACATGTTTTCGATTCAGTGGCCTCCACAAAAAAATACACGGACAATAGACCGTTACAATATTTTTTTGATAATATCTTCAATGTACGACATTTAATTTTTACAATTTTATTATAGTTTAGAAAATAGTACAGATGTATTACGTATAAAATCATCTTTACACGGGCATGACACACAGATATAGACATCCATAAAATACTATTATAGACCATAACTGACATAGGAGATTTAACCTCAATTAATTAACCTGATTAAAATCCAGGCAATAACCCAGGAAATTCTAATTTCTGTACAAAAACTAGGTCAGTTCATCTAAAATGCTTATTTCGAATCAATGTAGGTTTACGCTTTTTGAGTTGGTATGTACGAAATGGTAATAAGATGGTAATGCAGTTATAACGGTGCGTTATGTTGGTAATTCTTGGCTGTATTAACATATCTGAGCGTTTAAACGGTCTTTCAGTGGTATAGTCTGTGGTTATAAGTGTAAAGAGTAGTATAGAGAATTTATGAATATTATACGCGATAAATGGATTAAATTAAATGAAGTTTACTGTTTCCCAAACTGCTTCAAGTGCTACATTTCCCAACTGTTAAATTTAATTTCGCCAACTAAGTATTTTTAAACTGTAAACTTTTTATAACATAGACTTATATACTACTTTTTTTAGAACGTTTATAAATGAATCCATACCTTAAGCTAAAGTAGGATTTTTAATTAGCTGAAGTAAACTGACAGGTGTGAACGTGAATATTTCGTTGTTTAGTAAGAATTTTACAAAACTATATGAAAATACGTGTAACCGGTGATATTATGGTAATTTTTATTCATAAGAAATATGTACTTCTGCCTTAATCAAGTAATCACGGTCGACGTGCGTCCTTAAACGTCAGTTTATTATTATTATTTTATTATTGCAAGCCTGTTATGTCCCACTGCTGGGCGAAGGCCTCCCCCTCTTTTTCCATTGGTCTCGATTTTGAGCATCACCTGGCCAGTCCTTTGCAAAGGAGTCCAAGTCGTCCCGCCATCGCCGACGAGGTCTGCCACGTCTCCGTTTTGAGTTATGTGGCTTCCACTCTGTGGTCTTCTTAGCCCACAAATCATTCGGCATACGGCAGACGTGACCATCTCTTATAACATCTATTTGTACCATGAATGCAATAAATCACTTTGACTTTGACCAGCCCAGTCCCACTTCAACCTTGCCGCCTTCCGAGCTACATCAACTATCTGGGTTTGTGAGCGCAGCGTGGTGTTCCGGATACGATCCATTAGCTTTACACCTAATATACTGCGCTCCATAGCTCGCTGGCAAACCCTGAGTTTGGACTTCTGAGCTTCCGTCAAAGACCAAATCTGAGCCCCGTAGGTGAGAACTGGAAGTATGCACATGGCCATGAGCTTATGTTTGAGTGACATCGGTAGGTCATCCTTCATTAAGTGTTTCATGGACCAATAGCTCCTCCAGGCGTTTTTGGTCCGTCTCTCAACCTCTTTCTCTTGTCGCGCCTGGAAAGATACTAATTGGCCCAAGTAAAGGTATTCATGGACATATGCAATGAGTTCTCCGTTTATCTCTACCCTACGTTGTGTGCTAGTCATGACTTTGGTCTTTGACTTTTTTGATTCATCTTCAGTCCAACCTCAAAGCTTGCGTTACTAAGATCTTGTAGCATTTCACGCAGCTCGGTTGCAGTTGAGGAAAACAAGACGGTATCAGTTTACTCCAGCTAATTAAAAATCCTACTTTAGTTGGTTCTAATATTTGGAAAAGCTTTCGGGAACATGCGTTAGTTGCCCGCGACCTCGTCCGCGTAAAACTTTTTTTACCGTTAGTTGGGAAAGAGGTAAAAAAAAACATCTTTGGATGTCCAGCAATTCCCGTACCAAAATTAGTTAAAATCCGTTCAGCCGTTTTGGCGTCATGAGAGGACAAAGAAATTCTGGCTAACAGATGGCGCCAGACTGGCAAGGCGCCGCGCGACCATACAAAACAAAAGACGATCATGCATCGCGCTATTAAGATTTTTCCTGGAATCATGACCCCTCTCCATAGAAAACTGATTTTCATTACAAATCTAGAATTTCTCAATGTATAGATAATTTTCCGAAGTATGTAAGTGTTGAAAAGCAGAGGTTTTAGGTTATGTTAATGTAAAAAGATGCATTTAAAAAAAACTATGAAAAAATTCTGTCATTTTCATATTCCTTCCACATTTCTGACAAATGTCCAAAATTACTAACGTCTCATACTCCTAAGTCTAGCTCTTTCTTTATAGCTGACACGACCAACAACCCAGTAGGCATCTAAATCGGGATGAATGACCTGACTAGACAACTGTCTGCCAACAATTAACGCAATTGGACAATTGTTCCGGCTCGAGGGCTCTAATCTCGAGTCTAAGATTTGAATGCTAAGTGTACAATTACTTGCATCGGTTGATCTTGCTTGACTCCATAGGAATGCTTACAATGGGCATGATGTAAAAGACATAGAATAGGCCTGTGTCCTAAAAATATATTATTAGAACAAAATAATATGAAGATATAGCCCGTTAAAGCTTCCCGTGACGTCACGCCGTGCCCCCCCCCCCCTTGTATCCTTTTCGAAGTGTATAGATAAGATATTTAAAGGCCACGATAGTGAACGAAGTCGGTCCGGTTCTAAAAAACCGGCAGCAGAAATGGCACGGTCTTGATTTGAGAAGTTGAGAAGCTTCCAGAAGCTTGTAGAAAATCTAGAAACGCGTACCAGAGGCCTCATTGTAGTAGACGGAGATGCGCTCCAACTGCAAGTCACTGGTGCCCTTGTACACGCCCGCCGGGTCGATGCCGTGCTCCTCAGAGATGATCTCCCAGAACTGAGGACAAAACTCTACGTTAGATAGACCACTGCCAGTTAATAGGTGAAACACCTTAAGCAGGTATTACACTTTCCTAATTTACAGCGACGCAGCATTATATTGGTACGAGTCTACGAGATGTGTGCAGTGCATCTCGCTCCAACATATTGCTGCGTCCCTGTCGTCAGTGACTAAATCAGGAATAAAAGGTGTATGTAATGCGTAGTTAGGTAAACCATAGAAAATGGCTTGAAATCGTTGAACCGATTTAGATACCATTAATTATTTTAATCTTAATTGCACAAAAGAAAAAAAAAACGTACAACAGGCGGACTTAATGCCATAGGGCATTCTCTACCAGTAACCTTGAAGCAAGGCAGATAAATTGTGGGTGTGTTAGTATGGGGATAGTTTTTATCCCGGAAATCATCCCTTTTAGGGGTGAAAAGGGGGTGAATTTGTATAGGGAATCATTCATTAAAACATGTTAGGCTGCTCTATTATCTGTAAAGGGGGCGATGACGCAAGTAAATGCTAGTATACCTAGACGCAAATTCCCAACAAAAATAAGTTTTTAACAGTAAGTATGGACAACTCTTTCGGATCTAGATCTCTTGAAATAGGCACGTATATGCATTACTTTAATTCATTAATATGAAACCTGAGATCGTACTTAAGAGCCTGTCACGAAACACGATCGCGCGGTACTATCAGCCCCATTGGTAGACCTTATGGACATTGACATAAGGCCTACAGATTTAAGTGTGTTGCTGTTTGTACTGAGCCGAACAACAATAAAAAAAAAAAAGCTAAGTAGTTTTTTTTACTGAATTGTGTCCTTAGAAATATTTACTTTATTGTAATGTCCAAAGCATAATATTAATAAATCAACTATAGTAAGAAGATCGCGTGTTTTCAGTGAGATTTTGTTGAAAAAGTTCGCGCCTTTATTTAGTTAAAATATTCAGTGCTTCTAAAATTTGAGGCCGCTACTTAGAAAGTAGGTAATTGACTTATGCAAACAACTACAAAAAAATTGAAATATCTCGTCTGCTTCTTAGAAATACAACGTCAAAAATCCGTTTCCGACGATGTTTAACCGACTCCCAAAAAAAGAGGTTCTCAATTCGTCCGAGTATTTTTTTTTCCTCCTAAGAATACGAAAGCGCTCTTAATCCAATGATAATGAATGCCAACATCCCACCCAAGCTAAAGAACGGTCTCATATTACACACATTTTAAAGATTAAATACCGTTCCTGGAATTTCTTAATCCCATCCGCACACGCTCTCAGTAATACGTTGTGTTTATGGTATCGAGGGTATCATGTACGATATCGTAAAATGCTGCAACTTTGCCGGGTAGTTTTTACAACGTTGCCTAGGAGTTTTTACAAATTTGCCTAGTAGTTTTTACAACATGTCCTAGTAGTCTTTACAAATTTGCCTAGTAGTTTTTACAACTTTGCCTAAGTAGTAGTTTTTACAACATTGCCTAGTAGTTTTTACAACTTTGTTTAGAAGTTTTTACAACTTCGACTAGTAGTTTATACAACTTTGCCTAGTAGTTTTTACAACCTTGCCTAAGTAGTAGTTTTTACAAGTTTGATTAAGTACTAGTTTTTACAACTTTGCCTAGTAGCTTTTACAACTTTGCCTAGTAGTTTTTACAAATTTGCCTGAGTACTAGTTTTAACAATTTTGCCTGGTAGTTTTGACAACTTTGCCTTGATCTTTAGATGTCCAGCTACCTACCCGTGTACCAAAAATAATTGAAATCCGTTTGGCCGTTTAGGCGTGATGAAGCCACAACGGCACATGTACCTATGTTTCTTGATGTTTCTATGTGGTGTTGTTATAGAATACTTTTCACTTTACTAAACTAAAGAGAAAAGAGGATTATCTTTTTTTCTCCTCGGCTGAGGAAGCTGCGGGCACCTTCTAGTGGTCAATAAATGGACGCTGTTATGCGATGATGTGTCAACTTATTAGGAAAACCTAAGAGGTTAACCCATTATTGCATAACAGCGCCCAAATGTGTTTTCGAGATATTATTTCAAAAGATTAGTCGTATCCCCATCCTTAACATCACCCGTCCAAACATCTCGACATGTGCATAAATAAACAGGGGGACTCGCAACACGTTTCAACATGTTTAAAGAGGGTCGTTTATCCCAACGCCAGTTATTTTTATCTGACAACTTATCTGTCCAGCCTCGGCGCGAATCGACTCACGTTCTTAAGTTATAATTAATATTACGAGGTCACTAATACGAAAATATTTTTTTTGGATTTTTGTATGTGTCGTTGTGGCTTCATCGCGTGATTTCAACTATTTTTGTTACACGGGTAGTCGAGTATCAACAGATGGTTATAGGATACTTTTTACCCGACTACGATGAAGAAAAAATAGAAACGCGAACGAATTTTCTAGTAACTATATATAAACTTTAATCCGTGTGCGGTTATAAGTTATAATCACTATTTGTTGTTATTTACGTTTTTTACTCCATAACTATGTACTTACTTGGTAGTTTTCCCAATGTCGGTTTTCCGCTGGGTAACTTTCCTGTTTTGTACATAATAATTAGTTATTTATATAATTTGTGAAACCTACCAATACATTTAAATTAATGATTAAGCTTATTTATGATTCATAACGTCACTTTACCTGCAATAATCGCCAATTTTTTTCGGTTTAAAAACATTTCCGAATTTCTATAAAACAAACCTAACCCAACCTACGAATCTATACAAAGATTAAAAAACGGGCCTAGTGCGATTCGAACTCGCGCACCGAGGGTTCCGTACAAAATTACGCTAAAAACAGCAATCTATGAAAATCCAGTGTTAGCGGTCCCTACTCTAAAGCAAAATGTACGCGGTGTGGGGATGGACATAAAAAAAATCAAGATTTCCAAGACTTATTTAGATGAGCTACCTTCATACCAAATTTCATGTTTCAGCATGTCAGGAAACGAAGTTGCGAGCAGCTTTTATTACCTATGGAGATAAATATCTAAAGAGCTAAAGATTAGAACGTATCTGATCTTAGAGCATTAAACTACAAGCGATAGCTTACGGCCGCATTCCCTCTGCTAAAGTACATGACAAATGTCAGTTCAGTTTGACGATAAATTGGGGTGATCCAATTTTTTACAGGTATGGTCATTCAAAAACCATTTCAAGGGTTAGGCTTACTAAACCGCTTAGAATTATCAGATTTCAAAAATATAATTTCAGGGATAAGTTATTCGCGTCTTTAATTTTGGCTTTTATTTGTCCCTACAGACGTCAGTCAGTAGTGTCACTTCAAATATTTCCTAGGCAATAAAAAAATTAAACGCATTCTAATGTAAAATGCATGAAATTAGTATCTTAGAATAGCCTATTTTAACGAAAAATAAATAAAATCATTTTTTTTGGCTCATCCCAATTATCAGTGTGTGTATGTGTTTTCGTTTGAAGGTGTTTTTTTATTGTGTGTGTTTATATGAATAGGAATATGTCTGTAGTGTGCTGTACGTGTTTGCCTCGCCTCCCGCTAAGGCGCAGTCTGAAATCTCACTTACCTACTATTTATTTAAATTAGACTTTATTGAACAACACACAATTTTATTGCAAACATTATAAAACCAAATGGAAGTCTTCTATTTTTTGACATGTACTATTGGGGGGAGGGGGTCATGTCCCCTGTGTGTGACCCCCCCCCCCCCCCCCTTTCTGAAGTGCCCTTAGTAATGATATCCAGTGGCCAAGTGGATACTTTAACTCCGGGTATGTATCCGATTGAAAGAAAACTTTCCATATCCTTCTACGAATAGGCTACTAATAAATCGAACAGTATAACCCCATTATTTAGTCACAAATAACCCTCAATAGTGATTGTCAATTGGAATAACTGATGTGGCCCGAATTACCATTGATTTACTAGTTAGAGATTTTTGGGGTAGAGGTGAACGACATTGAAATCAACATTAGAAATATGGAACAATGGTAATAATCATTGAATATGATTTTTTTAAATCTACTAGAAGGTGTCCGGAACTTCTTTCGCGGAGGAAACAAAGTCATAACCCCTTATTTTTGACCGCCTAGTCGGGTAAAAGGTATCTACGAAGCTGGCGGTCCCGGGTTCGAATCCCGGCCAGGGCAAGTGTTTGTGTGATGAGCGTGAATGTTTGTTCCTGGGTTTTGGATGTTTTCTATGTATTTAAGTATTATATTTTTTCTATATGTTATGTATATCGTCGCCAGATACCCATAGTAAAAGTTTTGCTTAGTTTAGGACTAGGTCGATTTGTGTAAAATTATCTCTGATATGTGTCACTGCTATTTATTTGTGGATACCAGCAGCTACCCGTGAAACAAAAATAGTTGAAATCCGGTTAGCCGATTTGCCGTGATGAAGCCACAACGACACATACAAACATACATGAAAAAAAATATTTTTCGACCGTTCGTGGCCTCCAAATAGTCCGTTACAATATTTTTTTGAAAATATCTTTAATGTACAGACATTTCACTTTTACAACTTTATAATAGTACGAGCTTCTGCCCGCGACTTCGTCCGCCTTAAATTCCTCTATCGCGGATAAAAGTATATTTCCGGGATAAAAAATAGCATATGTCCTTCCCCGGGACTCAAACTATCTCCGTATCAAATTTCATCTAAATCGTTTCAGCGGTTTAAGCGTGACAGATAAACAGACAGACAAGCACACTCTCGCATCCATATAATATTATAAATGCGAAAGTGTGTCTGTCTGTATATCTGTTACCTCTTCACGCTTAAACCGCTGAACCGATTGGGATGAAATTTGGTATGGAGATAGTTTTAGTCCCGGGGAAGGACATAGGCTACTTTTTATCCCGGAAAAATACCCTTATCCGCGATAAACGAATTTAAGGCGGACGAAGTCGCAAGCAGAAGCTAGTTTATAATATTAGTATAGTAAGTATGGAAATAGAAATATAAATATATTTATTTGCCATAAATGTGGTACCAAAGTGATGGAACATAGTTTCTTAGAGATCCATACACATTTTGACTTTAACAAGTCATGCAAATTATTATAAAATACATTATACCTATTATACATTAATAACATCGATTTTCATATCTATTAAATTAAATTATTAAACTGTCAGATTAGTTAGCATTTAACATAAATATTAAAGTCAATTATTGAATTATACTAAATTATTAAAGTGATGAATTAACAGTCTAAAAACTCATTTAGAGTGTTGTAACATTTTTCTACAAGAAAGGAATGAAGCTTGTTTTTAAATTTATTGAGCGGTAGAAGATGGGCAAGCATTTGGCTTCACTCTCACATGTTGGTTAGCAACGATGAAGCCGACGATGGAGCATGCTTACCTAAATTAGTGCCTATTCACTCTCGTCTTGAAGAGATCTCAGTTATATAGTTCCGGGAAAAGATATGTTGGCAGAGAGTTCCACTCTTTAGCCGTCCTAACGAGGAATTTATAGAAGCAAATCGCTTTGTTCGAGCCGTTTTTATATCAACAACTTAGGGTGGAACCCAAATCCACGTGTCCCATAGTGAAGAATGGGAGAAGGTGAAATGGCAGGCGACCTTCCTAAGGTGTTCGAGGCTTTGCAGCTTTGCCTCTACAAGATCTGGGTCACCAATGAGCTTCTTGGCACGTCAGTTGTTCATCAGTAATATGGCGACGGTAAGGGCCTTTAAAATGCTAAAATATTCACCCGGCTTCGTAATATATCACGTTTATAATGTGGGTTTCCTTCGGGATCCCTAATATCGTTTGTCCTAATGTATCCTTTGTCATAATGCGTTTTTTTCAGAGACCGTAAATTTTTCGGGATTTTTAAGATCATCGTATAGATTAGATTAGGTTTGTTTTATAACAATCCTGAGTAATTAAGTTTCGTACATAAACACGTTATGACAAATGAAGTTAGGGATTCCGATATAGATCCATATAATGTGTGTGTACGGGTTTTCGTGCCGGGGTTAAAGCAATTTGTGGCATTACCCCGTCTGGTCGATATGACTGGCCGGTGGCGAGTCTGTTATGTACATAATACTTATGTTTGTAGGTACATAATGGCTAGTTTGTAGACACGTCACTAGTCGTAAATCGTAAACCTAATGGTGAGAGGGCTTCTGAAGTTTAAAATTCGAAGCTTGGTGCCTCTCGCTCTCATGTTAAACTGTGTTTGAGAGTGAGACGGCGCCATATATATATATAGAATTTTGAGCGTCTGAGTAGCTGTAGTGGTTCCGAACAACTTTCGTGCCATTATGAATTTTTCAGAAGCCGTTTTCACACTACGCCACGTAAAAAAATCCTGTGCTCTGGCCAAATTAAATAAATTAATAAACCCAATAAGTATTATAAATTAAAAGGTGCCCTAGAAACGGACTATTTGAAGGTCAATGGATCGAAAATACTTATTTTCTGTATGTTTGTACGCGTCGTTGTGGCTTCATTTAAATTCTTTTTGGTACACTCGTAGCTCGGCATCCACAGGGCTAGGATACTTTTCTACCGACAACGCTGAGCAAAAAAAGAGTTTTATGACTTTTTCCTCTTCCGCGAACGAAGTAGCGGGTACCTTCTAGTTATTATTATTGCTATTGGTGCATCCCACCAAAACGTCTACTTTGTCGGGTACGGGACGTCTATGACAGCTACCTTAAAAACTTATAAACAGTCCAAGAATTCACTACCAATACAAAAGCCAAGTTATGAAAAAATATTGACATACCAAAAATTGACTTCCTTACTTTCTTAGAAGTATTAAAAGACATTCTGGTGCAATGCATCTATTGGCGATAGTAAGGACACTGCAATTGCATAGAAAATCAAAAGAAAATCAATGACTCAACCCCACGTGTGTCGAGTCCGAGCTTGCGAATGGCGACAGGGGTAGCCACTGGGGTTGACAGTTGCCGGGCTTCCCATAAATACTTCCTGGAAAACTACTGAGCCTTCGACAGGCGTAGACTTAAAAGTACTTTGGATAATTTATGCCAAACGTTATGCGTCTTTCGTATCTTTTTTTCTATGTCAAAGGAAATTATCTAAGCTCAGTTTGAATACCTAAGTTTTTGACTTTTTTTTGTGACAAGCTTTTATTGGTTGTACTTTTCTTTGAACATCAACTACTTACCGAAGGGATTCTAAAGAGCCCAAACTCGGATTGCATTATTTTATTGTTTCCCAGCTACCCGTGTACGAAAAAAATACACGTACAAAAAAAAAATTACATTAATTTAGTTTCATTCGTGCTTATAGTTCGTTACCTGCAAATAGTCCGTATCACTTATATGTCTGAAAATATTTTCAATATACGGACTACAGACATTTAATTTTGACAACTTTATAAATTATAGATAACATATTTTGCTGCATACATTTCTTTTTATTTTAATGGCTTAAAATGACATCTGTACAATTGGCTCAATGAAGAAATGTCTTGGAAATTGGTGCCCGTATAGATCAATCAGGGCCATTGTTCACTTATTGTGATTCGATTAGAGCAGTGTACGAGTACAATAAAGTCTCTTATACAAGCACTACACATAGTGCATAGGTGCAAGCAAAGAGTATTTACATTTTAAAGACGAAGGTGTACATTGCAGGTTTCAAAAATGCATATAGGACTGCAACACTCCGAATAAAGACAACTGGAAGAGATCCCTGGTAGGGATAAGTTTTACTTTGTACTTATGTCTTTTGCGTTGATTGTATTATAACTGGTTATTATTTATAAAGTTTAAAAAATGAAACGATAAGTGATAAGTCTATTAGAAGGTCCTTGAATAAAAAAAAATGTTGGATTTTTTGTATGTGTCGTTGTGCCTTCATTACGCCAAAACGGCTAAACGGATTTCAACTTTTGGTACACGGGTAGCTGGGTATCCACAGATGTTTATAGTATACTTTTTACCAGACGCTGAAAAAAAATAGGGGTAATGATTTTTTGTCCCCCGCGATTTGCATGTAAGACTAGAAGTTTTTAAACATGAAACAATTTAACGGATTATATCGCGTATAATCCGTTAAATTGATTTATTTAAAAGAGCAATAATCGCAGAAACAGAAGAAAATATTATATTTTTAACATAGTTTAACAATTAGTGGAATAATATTGACAGACAGAATAACTTTGACAGAGGAAAATACATCTTTTCTCAGTCCACCCGTGACCATGGAAAGCTGGAAAGCTTCCGAAACGTCGGGAACTAAAATGAGATAATATACGCGATATAATCCGTTAAATTGATTTATTTAAAAGAGCAATAATCGCAGAAACAGAAGCGAATATTATATTTTTAACATAGTTTAACAATTAGTGGAATAATATTGACAGACAGAATAACTTTGACAGAGGAAAATACATCTTTTCTCAGTCCACCCGTGACCATGGAAAGCTGGAAAGCTTCCGAAACGTCGGGAACTAAAATGAGATAATATACGCGATATAATCCGTTAAATTGTATTCACTCTTCCATACAAGGTTGCAATATACTAAAAATAAATACTACTAAATTTAACATTACATTTAAAAACTAAACAATTGACATAGTAATTGTGTACATCTTATTAAGTACCTTGGCTGGGTATTGCTTTTTAGGGTTCTTCACCTCAAAAGGAAAGAATTTAATCCTTATAGGATCACTTTTTTGTCCGTCTGTCTGTTTATGCGTTAGGACCTTTTTTCTCAGAAACGCGTGGTATCGAGTTGAAATTAACATCAAATACACTTATACGAGTTTTTATGTCTGTGGTCCCTTGAAGCTGTAAAAAAAATCAAGCTTTTAAGCTAAAGTCAACGCAATCTTAATACCTATAGGGTACTTCCATTTGTTCTAGAAACTTGAAATTTGGTATGAGCACAACGCACTAAATAAATCTGATAATCTAGTAGGGCTCTTCTAACACTGGATATTCATAGATACTGCTGTTTTAACGTATATTTTGTACGGAACCCACGGCGCGCAAGTCCGACTCGCACTTGGCCGGTTTTTGTTAATATACATTTGTCTTTTACACTGTCAAAGCCAAGCCATTAAAACAAGAGGACGCAGACCATATCCATACAAAAAGCCGTTCCACGATATGTACAACGCCATCTATGAATATTTTTTTTACAATTATACAACTTTGCAAGCGTAACAGTGTTATGATTTATTTATTATTAGCTATTTGCGAACTAATTGTTCCTATACTATGATTCTTATCTATTCTAGTATAAAGTTGTAAAAATGAAATGTCTGTACATTGAAGATATTTTCAAAAATTTGATTTTTACGGACTATTTGGAGGTCATTAAAAGGAAAAATATATTTTTTGAATTTTATGTAGTTTTTATGTGTCGTTGTGGCTTCATCATGCAAAATCGGCTAAACAGATTTCCATAATTTTTGGTACACGGACGGGTAGCTGGGTATCTCCAGATGGTTATAAGATACTTTTTACCCGACTACGCTGAAGAAAAAACGACGGGATATGACTTTTTCTCCTCCGCGAACGAAGTTACGGGCATCTTCTAGTATGTTATAAAATCGTTAAATGTTTAGGTTTAAAGCGCCATCTGGTTTTGCCAGAATATCTCCTTGCGATCGGAACACAATCCAAAGTATGGCAACTGTCAGTCCTCTTGTTTTGATGGTCCTTGGTGAAAACGAAAGAAATCAACAAACAACGTCGAATTTAATATGAATATAAAATAACTAAGCATAACGGGTTTATGTGCATAAGTATTTCAAACAGGAGATAAAATATGTCCGAATGCAGCGTCGTAATCCTGCCTTTAAAAAAAAGTAGAGCGATTAAACTCGAATAATCAAAGCGAATCTCATTATAATTTCGAAATACAGTTACGAATTAAACGCAGAAAGTTATTATCACATGGCAGATTAATTTTACAACGTACAGTTGCAAATTGCAATCAAATTCGACGTTTAAATTAGGTTTTGCAATTTAGACCAGTATTTGGAGGATAAGTAGTGAAAGTAGCAAAAACTGATCGTGATTTCGTCCCGATTGACAAAAAGTCAGCATACCCGGAGTCACGTCGAGACGGCTCGACGAATCAATCGATGGAGAAAGCCTTTTCAATTTCGATGTCATAATCTGTGACGGCTGACAATGAAGAGAGTGTGAAATTGTCCTAATGCCTATAAACTGGCAATACTGAACAATCGAACCTCAAGTTTTTTGAAGCTGGAAAAATGTTGATGGGCAGTTATAAAAGGCTGATTTAAGTGTGTTTGCGTTTAATATTTACTAAGAGCTGTGTTCAAATATTCTAACGATTCCCGTTTTCAATTTTAGAACGCCGCCGTTTCGAAATACGCGGCTATTTTACACAATTTCTTTTATTTCCCTTTCCCTCGTCCGCTGCGCCGGTGCAATTTGAAAATAGAAGCGACATTTATTTTTCTTGTTGCATCGCGAGGTGGCCGTTGACATGCTGCGTCTTATTTTCAGCCAGCGCGGGAGAGAATCCAGATATGGAAATGGATACTTGACACGATCAACGGATCTTTCTACCCTTAAGGAGTTTCGAACAGGATATAATTTGTCAACGCGCACTTAACCACAATGTTTCTTGTAAAGGGATTGTTCAATGGTTTATGAAATTAAAAATAACGCCAGATGCTGTCGATCGAACAGAAACATGTGCTCTAAGAATAAAATTAGTAAACATTGTATGTACTTAAAGGAAATAATACTTTGAGTTTTAAACTGTATATTTAAAGAGTATATCAACGTTTTAAAAACAATGGCAGGAGGTTTATTTAAAAACGTCGAACCATAACAAAAAGAAGTGTAGATGTTGAAACTGGCTGTATAAACATGCCTCGGCCACTTGCAGAGTGGAAGAAATTAAAAGAAAACGGAAGCGGGTATTTGTTTCTTCAGTATTGCCAGGGTGAAGATATGCGGTTATTTTCGAATATTTTAATATTTTGTAAAGTTATGGACTATCGTCTCTTCCGAGTCAGAAGTTCTGTCATCGGGTTTTAAAGATAGACCCTCTCCGCTGTGAAATCATGTCTAATTCAATTACTTACATACTTCAAAGAGGTTTAAATATACCTACCCGTTTAATTTTTTTTTCTCAATATTGTTTATTTAGTACATAACATCTCGCAGAGTCTCAAGTCGGTAAATTACCAACACAATGTAATTAAAATTTGCACGCAATTTACTTCTGTTTTCTTTTTTGCCTTAAAACTATGTAAGATTAAATCAATATTATGGATGAATATTGAATACGTCAAACCTTTATAGAATTTTAGCAACCTAATGGTTTTTTTTTTACGAATTTGACTTTGTTATAAAAAGTGAAAAAATAACTGTAGTTTCTTCAATTTACTTACAAGTAATCTTTTTTCAAGTCATTGTATACAATATATACGACTTACTAAAATTTACAATTTGACACATTCTTTCGATGGCATCGACGCGACTCCAAAATAAGATTAATTGTACATATATATTGTATAGATTGAGTAGAAAAACGGTTACTTGTAAGTAAATTGAAGAAACTAAATTGTGTACCTCGATATTATTTTACTTTTTAGTGTTTTTTTGGAGTCTGTTTTTTTTAATTCAACGTTTTTCGAAAACTTGTAAGTTTTCTTTAGGTCTGTTAAATTTAAAGGCTGCGACGTGTTGTATCAGTATCCAAGTATCTCAGGGGTTTCTGCGAAGTTCGAAATTGCAAGTTCGTGTCGTGCCTTCCTCTCACTCTCCGGTTAAACTGTCTTTGAGTGAGTAGGACGGGGATATACGAACTTCGAATGTAACTTCGGAGTAGGCGCTGATGTAGTATCAACAAATCCCTTTATAGACAAACAGTAAAGGTTTATTTTCTTGAGATTGTTTGGACAGCGGCAGTAAAAGGAAGTACCGTCAGTAAAAATATTTTACACGGGCATTAAGTTACTTTAAAGTGCCTTTTTGTATTCTTTGAACTTTGAAGAAGCAATTATTGTTTTCCGGTAAGGGTAAAATAAAAATATGAAATTGTTGTTAAAGTTGGAAATTAAATGCAAGCGTTACTAATTGCCTCGTGTATTTAAAGTGTGAGTTTGTATGTGTGTTCATTGTAAACGCTACAAGTGCTTTGCTTAAGTTAGTACCTAAGTTCTCATGAGCGTACTATAATGTCGGCGAAATGAAATGGAGACTTATTAATCCAGGAAAAATAATTAATCAGATATTTAAAATGAATAATTCTAGTTAGCGATTGGTGGCATTAAAACTTAAGTAGTATAAACGTAAATAAATAAGTACATATATTTAAATTGTTATTTAACTTGTCAACAAGGAAAAGTTGAGTACAGTCACCGCTTCGTAAAAACTCATGACAAAAACAAAACTACCGCTTAAAGCCTCTCTACACGATGTATTTTGCTGAGATATATCAACTATATTGACTACTTAATTAGTAACAATGAACAATTCGATAGATATAGAACACGCTGTTTAATCAATGTTATTTATTTCATCTTAATTGCACAAAAAAAAACTCATCGTATGAAAGACGGACTGAATTGATTAGGTACTTAATACATTAAATATAAAATTGAATTAAAGCAGTTAAAAGAACAACTTGTCGTATAAAAGACGGACTAAAGTGATTAGGTACTTAATAAATTAAATATAAAATAGAATTAAAGCAGTTAAAAGAACAACTTATCGTATAAAAGACGGACTTAATTGATTACTCAATAAATTAAATATAAAATAGAATTAAAGCAGTTATCAATAAAATTGTTTCCACATAACGAATGTATTTGTCTATGAAAAACTATTTTTTTTAATCGTCTCAAGTCATAATTCACATTCTGCCTCGTTCCAGGCGGTGTCGAATCGTGTGGACGCGCTCTAACGTCTGACAGATCAGCAATTATGGCCGCCGGTCGTCGACCCCGCCGCCATGAAAAATAACCCATTTTGAAATTAGAATGACGTGTCCGTTTATTGCAAGTTTGGCGCATAGACAGCATTGTTTAGTTTAAGTTTTTTATTGCTGCTTTATTGGTTACATCACGTTGAAACGGCTGGATGGATTTCAACCATTTTTAGGGTTCCGTACCTCAAAAGGAAAAAGTGGATCACTTTGTTGTCCATCTGTCCGTCCGGTCTCTGTCTGTCTGTCTGCCAAGCCGCTTTTTCTCAGGAACGCATGAAGGTATCAAGTTGAAATGAACACCAAATATCCCTTGAAGCTGTAAAAAGTCAAGCCTCTACGCACGCCCATCATTGCGATCTTATACCTTTGACCTGGTCTTCCCCGGGTATACCATATACTTAACGCCCAAAGCGCCAAATATATCGCAACACACCTATATTAACATAAGCTCAATGAGGTGAAACGTATTGTGTACTTATTTGGCGCTTTAGTTGATACTGACTACGATTAGGTATTCAGGAATTAGTCAAATGCCTACTTACTGTCAAATTAGTCTCAATTATCCCATTAACCGTTTGGACAAATCGTCTCCTGCCGTGACACCGGCGGTCATTTTGAAGTCATACACCCGTAAGCGGTTCATTATTTACGTCAGGCATTTTTGGCGATTTTCTAAATATTGTACTTCGTGAGATTTGGCTCAAATCCCGTTATAATGGCCGTAGGGTTACAAAGTCGTAAAAATGAAAAAATCCCGCAGATTGAAAATATTAATATTATAATATTTTCTTGTGTTTCCGCGATTATTACTCATTGAAATAAAACAATTTAACGGATTATATCGCGCTGGAAAGCTTCCGAAACGTCGGGAACTAAAATGAGATAATATACGCGATATAATCCGTTAAATTGTTTTATTTCAATATTAATATTTCTATTTTTATTTAGTACCTAATTAAACTTTCTTAATATAAAGGTGTCTTTATTTTTCATGAAAATGGCCGAAGTAGCTACTTGAAGGTCTCTTAGCCGATTAGTGCGTGTTTGATTGTCACCTGATTTTTTCTTTCTCACCCTATATGGAATAGAAAGATATAGGTAGTATCTGTTCCATGGCAAAGATTCCCCTGCCACTATTGTGTGTATAATTTCGAAATAATACTCATTCCTTTATATCAGAGGCCATGTCAACGCTCAACATCTTTTCAGTCACTGCTCAGATATTTATAATAGGTTTAGACACTTAGTGCCATTACAGTGCCTTTTTTATTTAATTCATGGTCAAAATAATGATATAATACAAAATAAAACCACATTAAAATCATTGGAAATTACCCCAATGCAACTTTCAAATACAGCTAGTTATAAGCACATATGCTGTTCCGACCAGGAATGCAGTACTTTGCTGCCTATATTATCGCTAACTTAAGAACAATAACTTACACCTACCGCACAATTTTGAAAAAAGAAATAGTTAAAACAAAACCCGTCCACAGTTTTCACTAACCTCCATAAACGTATTGGTAAATATTCCTAAGTAATAAAACGAGTCATAACTTCCGGGCAGTTTAGTTTTTGACAACTTGGCACGCCGCCAAAACCAACCAACATCCATATAAAAGAGTTTAACACTTTTTTTTATATGACATTTACATTAGTAGCTACAGACTATATTTCATTTCATAGTTTCGAGTGCAAAACCTTTAAGTTTAATTTATTACTGGAGATTTATTTTTATTGATATGACATAATTGTAAATGTGTAAATGCACGCTGATTTCGCATTTAATTTTAATGTTATTCTGCACATTTTTTTTAACTTTTGTTTTAGTTCATATATATAACAGAATCTTAGGTACCACCTAAGATACAAAATTATATTCCTGCATACACGCGATCAAAATTACTCCATTTTTTTTTTCCGGCCACGCTCGAATTTACATCTTGAAATTAAATTACAATTTCCTTACTAAAGCGAGATCTACACGATGGTATATCAAAATCATTCAGTCATTCCATTCACTCAAGTAGCGCCGCACAATGAGCAACGTAAAAAACCCTAGTAATTGTCTGTGGAAAATCGTTTCCCGGTAATATTTTGAATGACTAAGTTGGTACAAGGCAAGATATTGTTCACAGAACGCAATCAGTGATTCAAGAGCGAAATGAATTAAAATCGTGACTCATTTTAATTTTACAGCTAAGCAAGTTTTTAATCTAGACACGTCTGCTATTACTCAGATTTATTTCACAGCAGACCTTTGTTAGTCTGGCATGAGTCACATCAGGTTACCTTTTAAGTAACTAGAGCATCTCCATTTTATCTGATTTTATCTGAAATAACAATATTAGACTTTGGGTTTGTTCCTTTCGCGTATCTTTCCATTAGTATCATTTTGTTTTATATCAATCAGCATTCTGGTCTGCGTTTCGTTTTGACAGTTTTATTAGATGCTATAATTTATCCGTAAAATTTTGATCTTGCTGTTTTTTAAACTTGACTCTGAGCAGTATCAAAACAACCTACCTTACCTAGTCCTAATCAAAAACAACTGACTTCTGCAAAACTGACTGACACAAGCTGCGAGCTGCCATATTTAAAAATAATAATATTTAGAGAACGTATAAAATTGTATTGTAATTTACTTCTTGAAAATAGTGTTCTATATATAGTGTAGTTAATAGTTTTTCGGGATCAGTTTAATGACGGTTGGTCGTGTACAATAGAATACATTTTATCAATCTTATTAAATATAATTAATACTATAGAAAGGTAGCCGCAACTTCGTCAGCGGAGGAGAATAAAATCATAACCCTCTGTTTTCTTCAGCGTAGTCGAGTAAAAAGTATAGTATAACTACCTGGGGATGCCAAGTTACCCATGTACAAAAAAATGTTGAAATCTGTTGAGCCGTGATGGCGTGATGAACGATGAAGCCACAACAACATATACGAACATACCAAAAATAAAATAAAGGCTTTCAGTGTCCTTAAAATAGTCCGGATCACTTTATTTTTTAATATCTTCAATGTAGTTACAGACATTTCATTTTTACAACTTTACAATTGTAAAGATATCAAGGCCCAATTACGCCCTCGTTTTTAATTAACGGTTCTGTCAAATGGTCGACATTCACAAGTTTAATCAGCCATTAATAATTAACAGAGAATGATGAAATCAGACCTAAAAGTTTATTGGCAAACAATTTTAGATGCCAATAAACAGAAAATCGCGCAATGTGCTAATATTAAAAACTTCTTAACACATGGTTATTCTCGTCACATTATGTTTATGTTGAATCATTGTACAGTCGCCAGCATTATTTGCCAAAACAAAGTGCGCATAAATATCTGACACGATTAAATTTTATGGCCGTTAGGACGTGTCAGATATGCTTAAAAAAGGTCTTAAGTGTAGTGTTAACTTAAATGTTTATAAGACCTTTTTTAAGCATTTTTTAGTATATAAAAGGTCTTTAGTCTAGTATTAACTTACCTGTTTAAAAGACCTTTTTTAAGTATTTTAGAAAGTTGCCGCAATTTGCACATCAGTACTGGTGACAGTACAAACGATGGACCCTCGACATATGTTTTACTAATTCCCATCAGCACCTCTAGCACAACTGAGATACGCGACTCTTTGTCGCGCGACAAAGAATGTCTGTCTCTTTCTTTTCAATACAATGCGAGAAAGACGGGTGATACTATGTCGCGCGACAAGCATAGTCGCGGAGAGTTGTGCTAGACCGGCAGTTCTGCTTTGTGCTTCACGATTTCAAACCCATGCATTAAATTCAATACAGCATACTAGCTATCAACAAAAGACCAACATCGCACCCAAAAGGCAAGAACTTCATTGTCAATCTAAAGCATATACGGCCTTCTAAAACTAGGAAGCGTTCGTGACACCAATTTTAAAAGGTATTAAGATTATTTCCTTGTCGGTTAACTTAAGTCTGTTTGCTTTTATGGTAATTGCAAAGACCGTGGCAATGAATAATCAAGATTCGGTCCCGTGCATTGGCCGTGAAACGTTTTACTGTAATGACTAAAGGTCGTTAGTGCATTGCAGTTTCGTATTAAATACTCCGTTTTAAAAGTAAGAGCCAGTTGCACGATGGCTGCACAATGTTCCTTTGCGAAAACTGTATTTGATTTGGCGTTATTTACTTGGTTTGAGGAGACGGTAAATTAAGAAACAAAGTTTAATAAAAAAACGTACAGTAGAAATTTAACACGATTTTCAGTGTTTTTAAAAATTATTAAAACGTATATCACCGTCCAATTGGGGGACGTGGCCCACTAGGGGTAACAATAGACAAGACAAACCGGCCAAGTGCGAGTCGGACTGAGTTCCGTACAAAATACACGCTAAAAACGGCCGTATTTATAAAAATCAAGTATTAGCAGAGCCCTACTCCTAAGCAAAATGTACGCGGTATATATTTTGTAATGGTTACTGACCTAGACCGACAAACATATAAAAAAATTAGATTTTCAGATTTATTTCGTGGGTTGTGCTATAGGAGCTACTTTCATATCAAATTTCAAGTTTCTAGGACCACTGGAAGTATACCACCCTATAGGTTTTCCTTGGAAAGTAATTTGTATTGAGAACACCATTTATAATGACTTTATCTTTGGATTGCGTTCACTTAGAAGTTTAATTTTTTCACAGCTTTAAGAGACCTTAGACATAAGTATTTTATGTTAATTTCAACTTGATAACTCTACGCGTTCCTGAGAAAAAGGGTCTTAGATAGACGGATGGACAAACGGCCAACAAAGTGACCTTATAAGGGTTCCGTTTTTTTCCTTTTGATATACGGAACCTTACAAAAAAATAGTGCCTAATATCAAGAGTTCTACAGACAATACCGTGCCATTTATAATCTACGAATCTGGGACCAGTCTCAGGGGCAATCCGTCAACTACCTACCTACATACATTCCCAGTAAAGACTTAGTTATTTAAAGTTCCTTCGCAACATTGGTTTCCCAACTTAGTAGTATAAAAAAAATGTGGAGGTAACACACACAATATGTAACAGAACTTCATTAGTCCTAGCCCCATAATTATTACAAGTCAGTGCGAGTAAAACGTTGCCTGCGAAGCTGAAGGACCTGGGTTCAAATCCCGGTAAGGGCAACTATTTATGTAATGAGCATAAATATTTGTTCCAGAGTCTTGGATGTTTTCTGTATATATAAGTAAATATATCTATTAAATATATCACTGTCTAGTACTCATAACACAAGCCTTATTGAGCTTACCATGGGACTACTTCGATTTGTGTAGAAATTGTCCTGTAATATCTATTTATTTATTATCTTATAAGCATATTTCCAGGTCGGGCGGTTCAACCCTAAATATTAAAGAAGTATCTAAGTCGCAATCAAATTTAAATAAGATTAATGATGCCTAAAATGACAATTAAAGTATACCGTAGTATGAAAGTTTAATGCTTGCTGTCGCTATTTTCTTCAATATTTATGACAGTGGACTGACAACGGCTAAAGTACCTAACTGCACTGACGCAGGATACAGCCTTTCAAATAAAATAAATAAATAATCAAGGACAATCTTACACAAATCGACCTAGTCCCAAACTAAGCAAAGCTTGTACTATGGGTACTAGGCGACGATGGAAAGATAGCCTACTATTCAGTTTGCTGAAATATTTTTATTAGGAAATATATATTTTAAAGTATTTTCTTAAACAGAGTACACAGAATACCCGATTGTCTAATATAGCAGCTCGGTCTATTATATTATTGTATAGATAAATTATAATTATAATACTTAAATACATAGAAAACATCTAAGACACACAGGAACAAACATTCGTGCTCATTGCACAAACAGCTTCGTAGGCCGTTGCACGACCCACTGAGCCAAATGAACAATAAATACAGTAAACTATACAATAGCAAATGGGTAGTTAGTTAGTACTTTGTAACATAGTTTCATTTCAGCTGCTATTTAGTTTCCTGTCGTGTATGCCATTTTGTGAACCCTTGGACGAATAAAACAAGGGGACTCTCATACCTACCTTCAATCGGCATGCAAAATACCGTCGCACGATATAAAACGTCATCTATGTATAAAGATAAATATTTGCGATTCTACTTTACTAGCCGACCACAGTGTGTAACTATTGAACTGTCGAAATAAGTAATTGGTAGCTGGGTATCCACAGATAAATAAATAAGTAGAAATAAATAATCTTCCACAAATCGACCTAGTTCCAAACTAAGCAAAGCTTGTACTATGGGTACTAAACTCGACGATATACATAATAATATATAGATACATTATAATACATAGAAAACATCCAGACCAAGGAACAAACATTCGCGTTCATCTCACAAACACTTGCCCTGACTGGGATTTGAACCCGGGACCGCCAGCTTCGTAGGCCGTGGTGCAACCCATTGAGCCAAACGACCACCCTGTCGTCATCCGACTACGCTGAAGAAAAAAAGTGGCGTTATGACTTTTTCTCCTCCGCGAACGAAATTGCGGGCGCCTTCTAGCCGTCTATATTTGCGACAGGAACTGCATGATAGCGTTTGAAACGCCCGTATAATAAAAAATATTTACTACAGATCAATAAGGAAATAAAAATACCTGAGCAATAAAAGAGGTTCGCAGCAATGCGGCTTCCAGCGACGACTGACGTCTTCCGAGGATAATTGCGTCGGTTTGTGGGTTTGAAACAGTTGAGGAAATCCAATCAATAATGACCAGACGATCGAGTTCGAATGTCGTTTAAATTAGTGTTGCGATCTTGGCAATATTTAATATTATAAATGCGAAAGTGTGTCTGTCTGTCTGTCTGTTACCTCTTCACGCTTAAACCGCTGAACCGATTTGGATGAAATTTGGTATGGAGATAGTTTGAGTCCCGGGGAAGGACATAGGCTACTTTTTATCCCGGAAAAATACCCTTATCCGCGATAAACGAATTTAAGGCGGACGAATTCGCGGGCAAAAGCTAGTGAGGTAATATACGCGATATAATCCGTTAAATTGTTTTATTTCAATTATTTAAAATGACTAAAAGGTGCCAACTCCGTTCGCGGAAAAGATAAAGTCATAGCCACTTATTTTTTCACGTATCCTATACAATTTGTGGATACCCAGCTAGCCTTGAAAGTGGTCTGAATCTAAGGATTATCTCCAAAATTCACAAAACATAAACATAGAAAACCCAAATGAGCAATAGCAATTGCAGAAGGAGCAAATCCTGCAACTTAACTTAGTATTTGAAGACAAGATAATTATCCAATTGCGTCCAACCCCAAATTAGTTTTAATGTCTAAGACATCTTTGGCTATCGCCATAACTCCTAATAAAGTTACAAAGGGGCTTGACGCTAGGTTTCGCGCCAAATTCCGTACAATTAGCGTCAAAATGCCAAAAAAGGACGACAATTGAAAATGGCCGGACTCAGTGTTGCCAATTTAGAATTTTAAGGCAAAATTTAACACAATTTTGTCCACTCCGACACTGACATTCAGATTAAGCACAAACCCAAAATTCAATATTGGTATGTTTTTTTGAGGTCAATAAGTCTTTGAAAAAAATAAAATCGGTCACTACATTCTTTAAACATGTATCTGTTCAAAGACAGTGCATAAATTGTTGCCACATTGTTACTTATGTCTAAAAATTAGTTTTATTTACACAAGGACCTACTTGTCCCCTCAGCCTTGCTTCGTTCGCATTACGATTACACAAGTTAAAACGAGACAAATACACGTTTCACTGATTTTTATTAAATATTATTGTTATTTCTTATTTAGTTCTATATTATGTAAATATATATGTATTTTATTTTTGAATTCATATGTGTCTAGTTTAGTGTTTTACATAGTTTGTACATAGTCTTAGTTTATTATGATTATTATATTTTATGTTATCCACTTGTTATCAATAAATTCCTCTAAAATCTTTATATAAATAACGATTCATAAGTGCTTATAGTTATGCCAACTTGAATAAAAAAAAAATACTTTGACTTGGTACTTTTACTAAATAAAGCAGTCTTTTTGAGATTTCTCACAATTTCGCACATAATTTGAAACCTAAATGAATTTCAGAGTTGGCAACACTGACAATTAGCGTCAAATGGTCGAAAAAGGACGACAATTGCAAATCGCCGGACGTTCGTCGGCTGACAATGGGAACATGGCGCACAGGCGCACACACGCTCTGAATGGAAATCAGGGGTGAATCACGAAGGACAATGTAAGGAAAGTTATTGTGCACAAGAACATAGGTAGGGCCCGGCGTCTAAACATTAATCCATAACGACAAGCTGTATTACAGAAAAAAAAATTCATGCATTGTTAGCAAAATGCGAGGTAAACTCTGAACCTACAGCCATACTACGTATTATAAAGTTGTAAAAATTAAATATCTGTACATTGAAGGTATTTTCAAAAAAATAAGTGATACGGACTATATGAAGGTTACTGCTATTTTTTATTTTATTTTTTTATAAATCAATCAATCAAAATATTCTTTATTCAAGTAACAAGCACTTTCGAAATGTCAGTTACATGAAAGTGAAGTGTTTGCTGGGAGACATACAATATGATCCAACATTTGCTGCAAGAATTAGGGAAAACCCAGAAAAACCTAATCAGATCATTTAACTTAAGTATAATATTATTGATAAAATCATCATTTTAAAAAATTAAATAATAAATAAGATAAATCCCAAATGGATTGTCAATAAAAAAGAAGAAAAAAAATCTAGTATGTGTCTAGAATAAAATTCTAAATGTATGTGTCGTCGTGGCTTCATCATGTCAAAACGGCTAAACAGATTTCAACTGTTTTTGGTACACCGCTGGGCATCCACAGATGGTTATGGGATACTTTTTATCCGACTTCGCTGAAGAAAAAAAGAGGGGCGTGACTTTTTTCTCCACCACTGACGAAATTGCGATTTCTAGTACTTGTATAAACACCCACAATATAATAAAGCTTAAGGTCAAATGCCTGCATATCTAACTTTAAAAAGTTACAAGGTAAAGGTATTACAAGTGCCGTCATTTAGAGGCGTCTATAGAAATAGAAAAAAATATAGCCTTGAGAAATAAAAGCACTTAAAGGTGCGTCCACATTTGTATCATTTGCCCGTATCAGATCATCGTCGCGTGGCATGATCGCGTGTCACGATCACGCGTTTGGACGTTGCGCCGATCGGATCGCTCGAAATCCATTTTGCTACGCGTATCACACAGTTATATCGGAAGAGTGTGGCATGATCGGCGCGCAGACAATAAGCGTCCAAGCAGCGCGATACGCAGTCATGCCACGGGACGATGATCGGATACGAGCAAATGATACAAGTGTGGACGCACCTTTAAAGTGGCATGTTTGGGAAAGTAAGCCTGCGAGTGTAAATCCACTTCATGCTACTGAAATACTAGTAAATGTTGTACTTAAACTTGAAGCATTTATGCTGATTAATTAAATCAAGGTTTGATTTTGTAGGTTTTGATTACTTTTTCAAGAAGATATTTAATGTCGCATGGTGCATTTTTAGTAGTTGTTCTTCATTATCTTCAAAACGAGCACAATGACAAAAAGTTATTACAATGATTTTTTACAAGAAATTATGATTGATTTTCTGACATATTTTTACAACAAACTTAAAGTGAAGTTTCCGAGCAATAGCAAGTAAAACATGTTCTTCCCTTGCTCCTCCGAAGCTGCTTTTTGTGACGAGAAAAGTGCGTGAAAAATCTAGAATTATGAAGAAAATGGAATAACCTTTTAAAAGCCTAACATCAAATTCTACTTGAGATTTACAGTATCTATTTTAGACGCGAGCCTCGCTGGCTTAATTCGTTTTTTTTTGTTTAAGTTTTAGGCATGACCTCAATTGTCGTGAAACGGAAGATAACAATCACATTCACTCGTATCTCGCTGAGCCAGTTACTTCCGAATTATAGATGAAGAAGCCATTTTAAAAATGGCGATCGTTTATCTTCTTCAATCTCACAAAAGACAACTTTGTTTATGAAAGGCTTTTTATTGGACAATTTAGGATAGGTTGTTTTCTCATCGATGAAATAATAATTCAGTTACTTTTTTGTCTAAATGTTTTTTTTTTTTATGTTATAGCGGGCAAACGAGCAGACGGATCGCCCGATGGTAAGCGATCACCATCGCCCATAGATATAGGAGTCATAAGTGCGTTGCCAGCCATTCAGTTGAGAGTACATACGTTCTTTTCTTGAAGGTTTGAAGGTCGCATTGGCGAAAATTTATACCAAAGTTCAGTCGTGCGAGGCAGGGAATTTCTAGCAAAATGCACGGTTTTGGACTCACTACCATCTACCATCTAAGTGGTGAGGATCTATGAAGATTTCAAATTTTAAGACAGACTTATGACGACATTGTCGTTTTTAGGGTTCCGTAGCCAAAATGGCAAAAACGGAACCCTTATAAGATTCGTCATGTCTGTCTGTCTGTCCGTCCGTATGTCACAGGCATTTCATTCAAAAACTACATGATGTATATTGATGAAATTTGGAGCATAGATGTCGTGTGTAAACCGCTACTAAGTTTGATAGTTAAATAAAAAATATATTTATTTCTAGGAGGGGCACTCGATACTTGTAACCGAAAGTGAAAAAAAATAATCAGCAAATATCAATGTGTGGCACATATTTCGACAGTACTTCTAAAAACACTTTGAGGTTTCTAAAACAAATTTTTGATTTAGTGAATATTTTCCGAAATATTCGCTACGAAAGTAGCAATAATTGTGTCCCCCTCCCCCTCTAGTTTCTAAACGGTACGTAAAAAAATATGTTAAAAATTTCAAATATAAAGCTTAATAAATACTTCCAACGAAAATTGTTTTCACTATGATCGGACATGCAGTTTTTATGTTATTGCCAAAAAACTGCGCTTCTCAGCAAAAGGACGTAAGTGCCGGGGAGATACGCTCTTTTTTAAGTGTTTTTTTCATATCGTTTTTTTTTCATCTGCAGTGCATTTTTTTGTATAAACGGCTCGGACCCCTTCATGGGCGAGTCCCGACTCGCACTTGGCCGCTTTTATTTAGTTTTTTCTAATTAATAAAAATAATCGTCAGATGCGCAGAACAGGCCTTTTAAAAACACTGAGGTTTCTGAGCAATTGTTTGGTCAAGTGAATAGTTTTGGAAATAATCGCTCCGAAACTAGCATAAAGATGGCCCCTTTTTAAAGAATTCGTTCAAAAAGTATGAAAAAAAATTGAAGAGGTTAATAAATACGAGTATATTCAACGAAAAGTATTTTGACCATGATCGCATATAGGTACTTGCCATTTTTGATTCTCTTTTGCTGGTGCGCTTTTGCACATCGTGTTTTTTTCATTTGTAGTACATGTCTTTGTTGTACCGGCTACGGAACCCTATACTGAGCATGGTCCACAATGCTCTTGGCCGGTTTTATTTATTGTTATAAAAACCTTTATACAATATCGACCCTATAAAAACACTCTCTTGTAAGATATTTAGATATATCTTTACACACAAGTAACGATTTACTTAGATGGTAAAGTTATTTCTTAGTTCCCATGAGATTCTTATAAAAAACACAATAAAAATGTAACTTTAAAAACATTAATTAAAACTGTTTTTAATTATGCAATACAGCTCGCGTCTATATTTAAGCTCGTCATATATTTTACGACAACCTTAATAATGGCAATTTAAACAGCGGAACGAATAGGCCTTAATCATACGGAAGAAAATAAAATAACATTTGATAACAATAGGAAACAACACAGATAAGATAGGGATGGTATCTAATGAATGTATTTATCGTGAACGAATGAATAATGTTTACAAGCTATAAGTGGAACTCGAAAGCTATCAATATGTAAACATAATAAGCAGTTGAAGGTATATGTATGACGCTTTAGTATGTTTTATCCTTCGACAAACATTTAACGGTTTTTTATTTGGACGCATGTTGAAAAATCTTTATAGTGCCGACTTAATTACGATTAAATAGTAATTAGAAATAAAGTTTTATTTTATACAAAGTAGTCAAGTTGTATTAATGTGACTTTTCTGACTTACCGGAGGCATCTTTAAAATCCTTATATTTCAAGAAAATATATTGTACTTCATTACCAAATTTGCAAATTACTTTTCTCGTATTAATTTGGATCGATTAACATTTTAAAATAATAAGTGCATATTGCCTACCTGAGCCAATTCACTTGAAAAACACCACTTAGGTTAAAAAAAACTGATAAAAAAACGGAAACAAATATATTATGCCTCTAGGCATTTTTAAACTTCCATTTAATTGCGCTATTACGACACCTCTACACGTCTATATTACCATAGACGATAGATTTATAGTCACCTCAGGAATCATTCACGTTCCGCATAAGTAAATCACCGTGTCCAAACTTCACACGTCACTATAATAAAATTAAAAAAATAACCGCACGAATTCCATTCGTTCATTCATTACGGATTGTAATCGCGTATGGATTCCATATTTGAAAGTGTTCTGATGATAAAATAACGGTCGCTAACGGTCGGGTGACCACTTTTCTGTAATAATGGCCAGTAGTAATGACAAGTAGAATTATTATAGTTAGTAAGACAGCAAAAATAACTGTGCGCGTGGATTAATCTAGAACTAAAGTGGTTCTATAGAAATCTGAAGGGAAATTGCGACGGCAACGTTGATGGCGGCGGTAAAGTTAAGTTTGTTGCGGTATAAAGGCGGAGTGGCAATTAGATATGAAATTATAGACGAGTGGTGTCAGTTACAGATGGTCCGTCTTGATCTGATGTTTGGACAAATGGAAAAGACATCAAGTATATTCCTGGAATAAATCTGAACACAATTGCATTTATCTTGTACTTTAAAACTAATTTTGTTAATTTAATGCCATCGCCATCACCGAAATATTCTTAAATAATATTTGCAATGGCCATATACGATACGGTTTTGATTTACAAAGTTTGGATTACATTCGAAATGCATTCCCTAACTGCGCCCGCCCACAAATATGTAACAATAGGTTAAATTTCGTCTATAGGTTGATTGAGTAAAAACGTACCGACGTATTCGTTACTTAGTTGCTCAATCAGTTCTACGAAAAATCCTACTAATATTATAAAAACATAGGGAAAATGTTTGGATGTTATTATGTTACTCAATAACCGTCAAACGGGCACACAGATCTTCGCTGTAGAAATCGCTGTTTAGCGATAAGGCAGCCTGTTGTTTACCTATCGTTGCATTTGTTATTTTCTTTTCTACCGTTTTGTGAGATTGGCAAAAAAAAGTTATTGTGCGAGTATTGTACTGTATGGTAGATCAAGTCAAGGATATACTTTATTTCTGATAATGGGAACGAAGCCGCTGGCAAATCCTTGTCTATAAATTTCACTTTCCTCCAAATTAGACTCCACTATCCATTCTCAAATTCTCACATCGTCAAATTGACTGTTAATTGTTAAGTTATTAAAACAACGCTAACGACCTCAACGATACACTAATTAGCTGCCTTATCACCATTCTGGGTCGATGAACTTGTAATTATCAAAAGAAAGTTTGTAGGTAATCATAATTTTATGTGGTTTTAAATTTAACTCGGCGAATTCATTCACATATCTATACTATTATAAAGTTGGAAAAATGAAATGTCTGCACATTGAAGATATTTTCAAACTATTTGGAGGTCACTAAAAAGAAAAATATATTTTTTGGATTTTTCGTATGTTTGTATGTGTCGTTGTGGCTTCGTCACGCAAAATCAGCTGAACGGATTTCAACTATTTTTGGTACTCGGGTAGCTGGGTATCTCCAGATGGTTATAGGATACTTTTTACCCAACTACGCTGAAGAAAAAACGACGGGTTATGACTTTTTCTCCTCCGCGAACGAAGTTGCGGGCGTCTTCTAGTACTATTATAAAGTTGTAAAAATGAAATGTGCGTGAGTAATATTGCCTGCGAAGCTGAAGGTCCTGGATTCAAATCCCGGTAAGGACAAATATTTGTGTGATGGGCATAAATCTTTGTTCCTGAGTCTTGGATGTGTTCTATGTATGTATATAAGTAAATATATCTTTTAAATATATCGTCGTCTAGTACCCATAACACAAGCTTTATTGAGCTTACTATAGGACTAGTTCAATTTGTGTAAAAAATGTTTTTTTTTGGATTTTTTGTATTGATAATATCGATAAATTAGATTAGAAGTGATCATGGAATTATGATGATGTTTTTATTTTTGGTTAACATTCATGGAGTCCTTCCATTTCATCGAAAACGTGTCTTAGAATGCTTTATTTCATAGAATAATCATTTCATAGAAGACTTTTTCCCCTGAAACCGTACAATTTTCATAATTTTTCAAAAGATCATCATGTAGAAGCCGTTAGGTAAGGCTTGTTTTATAATAATCCCAGATTATTAATGGTTTCAGAGAAAAATGCTTCCTATGAAATGATTATGCCGACGAAATGAAGAATTCGATGAAATATTTTTCGATAAAACAAGGTACAACCAAACTGACTTCCTTGAAATAGCAAAAAGAACAATGTTCTTATTTAAGACAAAGATATAAATACTTTAAAAAGTTATTTTTAAGATCATTGTAATTTCCAATAGCGATAATTAATTTTATGATAAAACTGGAAGCTTAATTGATAACTTTATCTTAATCTTAGTATTAACATTTGGAACAAGTTATAAATCCCGACACAGTAGCACAAATGTTAACGCTAAGCTATAATATTATAAAGATGTAAAAATTTAATGTCTGTGCCTTGAAGATATTATTTAAAAATTGTGATACGGACTATTTGAAGAACACTGAATCGAAAAATATTTTTTAGATTTTTTGCATTTTTGTATGTGTCGTGTGTTCACGTGATGCCAAACGGATTTCAACTATGTTTAGTACACAGGTAGTTGGGTATCCACAAATGGTTATAGGATACTTGTTATCTGACTACGCTGAAGAAAAAAATAGTGGTAATAATCCGTGGTACCAAGTACAGGAGGGTGGGCAGATTTGTATGGATACTGGCCTAAAAACCAAAAAGGACAAGCCATATGTGATTAGAAAGGTTTTTTCATATTCTACAACTTTTTGTACGGCGGGAATTCTTAAATCGCTGTGAGAAACAAGTTATGGCAAAATAAAAACACTCCATCAATAACTATTTTTGTACTGTTATAGAGGTTTTGTTCTGTACAACGGTTTTTAAACGGTCAATAGGCCAATTAGCCCACCCTCCTGTCGATATTTTAAGTGAAGAGCATCTAAAATTCCGAATATTTAAATTGACAGAAATTTACGCGGTGCGGATTGTTTTCTATATTGTAAGTAAATAACGTCTAAAATTCGATATAATCCAGCGTATCTAGGCTAGTCTGGAAACTGTAAGTGGCGGTTCGTTAGAAAGCATGTCGAACACCGTGCTCCAATAAAAAACGTGTAAAAGCGTAGTCACGATCGCCACACTTAGGTACTGGGCGGAAAAGCATAGACATGTTTTTTTTGAGCTGGCAATTTCCTTTTCGTTAGATGAGATTGCTTTTTACGCAACTTTGGCCCTTTCTTCGCGATATAAAGGGAATACTTTTAACGTTAAAAATAACTCGTTCAAAAGTAATCAATTTTATATCAGGTATTTTTAAACATTTACTTAATTTGCTGTTAGGCTAGATTTAATTTATTTGGTTATCTGTAAATATAATTCAAAGTAAAAAAGAACTAGAGAAGAATTTTGTCCTTACAATTTTTATTTAATGAGTTCGTGACATTTTTTACTGGATTATAATGAATATTCATATGATATTTTAGAATTAATTGAATTATGTCGTTTTCTGTGTGCCGCGTTTAGATATCATTTGCTTAACATACGTATATCCTTAGAATAAACCCTTGGATTAGAGAGGGTTACACTTAAAGAAGGGTAAAGGGTGAAACTGAACGGATGTTCTCAATCTCAGATCCTGGGATTTCCGGGGTAATTTTTACAACCCGCTTTCACTACTAACAATAGTCACATTCCTAGTAATATTTCGTTATTTACATTCATGGACTAGGTAACCCCTAGACCCCGCATACAAAGGCGCCCCCGTAAGCCAAGCTTAAGCTCAAAAAACACCAAGCAGCCGCCACGCCCCCAAACATTCTCTTAGTATCGGGTTACTTCGCAGTCGACGTGACTTGCTCGCTCGCGTTATCTAGCCAATCACGGTGCACTTGCTGCACCCCGCTCCCCGCCATTTTAGCGAGATGAGATACTAAATAAAATTGTGTGTAGCGGGGTATATAGGGTTAAGTGGTCTGTGTTTACATTATTATCATTACAATCTTTCTACACGACTGCCCAAAAAAAGAGAGTAGTGTTTTAAAAGGCTCTGAACTTAATCAAATGTTTTAATGCATTCAATAAGCGCATGATAAAATATTACAATACATGGCCGACTAATGATCGCAGGCAAAATTATTTGATTCCAATTCTAACGTATTTATTGTCAAAATTTATAATAATGATTATTTACATGTTATTTTTTTTCCCGACCATAGTTGGGGGGCCTAGACTATAGTCGGGTGGTTTTACGGTACGTAATACCGTAAGTAGTACTAAAAAAATATAAATAATAATAGTAAAAAAAAAACAAAGTTCTAATAAAGTAGTAAAATTCATTTGCCTACTACACCAAATTCTTTGCTGGGTGCGATATGGAATTATACTATGGGGTCAAGTTTAACCTGATATGGAAATATATTGTACGTCTCTCCTATAATGTATTTACATCACCAACGGTACTGTTAGAAGTTTCAAATGCATGTTCAGTTTTTTCTCTAATGGAATATTCAGAACCATGTTAATGATAGGTACATAACTGTAATCTCGCTGTAAGTAACGTTTAAAATAATATATAAGCATTTGATAACTTCATTAATTTTAATACAGCATAAATACACGACCATAACACCTATATGTTTGTAAGGATTTTAAAGGGAGCCCAGCTTTCCGTGTAACAAAAATAGTCGTAATCTGTTAAGCCAATTGGGCGTGATGAAGCTACAACGACACACTCAAAAATATATTACAATGGTTTTTTTTAAATATCAATGTTTAGACATTTTATTTTTACAACTTAGAATAGTATAGATATCACAACAATTCCTTGCAAAGATTATTCCTGTCCTAAAATGGTCCTAAAAGCATTGAGGAAAAATTGTTAACCGCTGCACAAAATGCAGAATGGAAAAACAACGGGTATTCGATTGTTATCTAACTGTAAACCTGAACCGTGACTTAGTCACCGGAAACTGACTCAAATTAACCATGCCATCTTATTTATTAACCTTCCTTTTGTTTTTTTAGGTTCCTACAATTCTTAGGCCATTTATTTGACTTTATGATTGACCGGCATTTACCAGTCGCATCGCCGATTCCCGATACAGACTTCCACCTTTTCACCCCCAGAAAACATTTCCGAGATAAAAACTAGACATCCATTTCCAGGGTCTGATACTATATCCATAACAAATTGCATTTAAAACGGTTCACCGGTTTAAGCGTGAAAAGGACAGACTGAGAGACTATGCGTATTTTTTAATTCATGTGCAAATGACGCTTGAACTAGCGATTTTTATGAAATCTTTCACACCAAAGGTTAACTTCGCCTGTCTAATCATTTCACAGGCGTCAATAATAATTTAATTAGCCATTAAAAACTATCAGTGCTTGTTAAAATACGGACACAACTTATATACCGTTAACAGTGTTATGACAATAGTTTTAAGTATATTCTTACTCAACAAACACTACTAGAAATTATCACGTTAAAACATAAATTTCGTAATAAGGAACGCTTATATAATTATGCTTAATATCCGTCTTGAATTAAAATAATAATGTGAAAAAATAATCATAAAGTAAGTAATGATATTGATAAACAGAATCACATCTATCAAACAAAAGTCAAAACCAAAACTTTGAACGAACGCAACTGTCAAAATTCAAAATCGTTCGGTTCCAAATTTAAAAGTACTTACTTTTGCTCCAATCTGGTTCCCGCACTGTCCAGCCTGAAGATGCACAATTTCCCTCATGTTTATTTTTTAATTTGTTTCTTAATCGGTCTGAGGACGACGGCCGGTCTGACTGCCACAGAACAGACTGATTGCGCTGTGGGCTCCCTCGCTGAACTGAACTGAACGAATGAATTGAACGACTCGCAGGAAGGGTGCGTGTGTGGCCGGCTTATCCGAACGCCGTGTTTTAAATTTAAATATTTTCCGCGCTGTAAAAAAACTGAAGCCGAAATGTATAGTCTGTTTTCTATGTATATAAAGTACATTTATAATGTACGCAATTTTCATTTGTAACTTTCATAACACTTGTATGGCGAAGTAATTTTATATAAAAAAAAAATATATAAAGATAGATAGATAAAAAAATTATTCATCCACAACAAGAACGACAGAAAATAAATCAATTTTATAAGCTATATTATACACTTGCAATATTTAAAAAAAAGGACTTAAGATAAAATGTAGGCAACAGGACCACATTTTTGAAGAAGCTTATCGAGAGTAATGGTGTCGTGGTATGAAATATGCGCTGACTCAGCATGATGCTGCGGAGAACGCAGCGCTGATCTTCCGTCAGAGACCTTTTACTAAAAAAGCTAATACTAATTAAGCCGAACAATCAGTGCAGCACTGGCACTTGTTTTGTAATAATGTATAGATTTAGCGGGATTATTGTATGTGTGTGTGTGTGTGTGTGTAGTATATATAAAGATGTGTGAAGAAACATTTTTGTATTAATAAATAAAAACGAGCACTTGTGTCTGTTCAAGTTCTGTTCAGATATTTTAGACCAATTTTTATATATGTTGTATGTATTATACAATCAATTTATTATTGTATTAAACCGTATTGTAATTTAGTTTATTTTTCTAGAAAAATATGGTTATGAATTCAGATTTTCTTGATGAAATACTTCCTGATAAGGTATAGTTTTTAGGGTACTAAGGACACACCTTTTATAGCTTGTGAACCTAATAATAAACTATTTCATATTTACTCAAGAAGGGCACTTCGTTAGCGGAAGTGAAAGAAGTCATAACCCTGCTTTTCCGCGTAGTCGGGTAAAAACTATCCTATAACCATGAAGCTACAACGACACATACAAACATACAAAAAATAAAATATTTTTAGCTTCGGTGACCTTCAAATAGTACGTATCACTGTTTTTTTAAATATCTTGAATGTAAAGACATTTCATTTTTACAACTTTATACTAGTATATAGATATACATAGAAAACCCTTAACTCACCTATTTTCTCACACATTCATTGCAAAATCTACCGTTTAAAATAGAAAATAATTTATCCTTAATTTCCGTATATTTTCAAGTATCGTCTGGCAACACTGATGAATCATCGCGAGTTCAAGCGACAAAGGAATCCGCAATTAACCAACCACCATAATTATCACCGCCGAACTAACTTGACCCCTCGTTTGTATGACTTCTATACAAACTAGGGTCCTAAGTATTATGGATTAAATTCGAATTTGGAAGTGAAATGTATCTGCTACTATCACATTTATTTTGACACTAGAAGGCGCCCGCAACATCGTTCGCGGACGAGAAGAAGTCATAACCACTCGTTTTTTCTTTAGCATAGTCGGGTAAAAGGCATTCTATAACGTTCTGGAGATACCCAGGTACCCGTGTACCAAAAATAGTTGAAATCCGTTTGGCGGATTTAGCGTGATGAAGCCACAACGACACAGTATACAAATTAGTTAAAAGTAGAGATAATATATAAACATTTTATTTTCTTCTGTTTCCGCGATTATTACTCATTGAAATAAAACAATTTAACGGATTATATCGCGTATATTATCTCATTTTAGTTCCCGACGTTTCGGAAGCTTTCCAGCTTTCCATGGTCACGGGAGGACCATGACCATGACCATGACCTCCCGTGACCATGGAAAGCTGGAAAGCTTCCGAAACGTCGGGAACTAAAATGAGATAATATACGCGATATAATCCGTTCAATTGTTTTATTTCAATATAAACATTTTGTTTTTACAACTTTATAATAGTATAGATTGATTACATGCTTAGATCAAATGACTAAGTCATATGAACCCTAATAGTAATGTTTAAAGTATTTTCATTGTTTTGTAGAAAAAAGTGCTCTTAAAAACGGGCGATAGTTTTTGTACGAGTAGTAGTACACTGAAGCGAAAAATATTCATTTTTAATTTTTTGTAGGCGGGTTCATCACGCAAAATCGGCTAAACTGATTTCAACATTTATTGGTACACGGGTAGCTAGGTATCTTTGGATGGTTATAGGATACCTTTTACCCGACTAAGCTGAAGAAAAAAGAGAGTTATGTTTTTTTTCTCCACCGCGGACGAAGTTTGCTGGCACCTTCTAGCACAAAGTATTTTCCCCTTATTTTATACTAATAAAGAATGTGTAAAATATTGAAAATTGACGATTTTAGTAAGTTGTGACACGATGGCACCGACTCCAAAATAACATTAATTGTATATACTGTATAGATTGAGTATACAAACGGTTACTTGTAAGTAATTTGAAGAAACTGAATTATGGCGTTATTTTTTACTTTTTAGTCTTGTTTTTTGTTTAAAAGTTTATTTATTTTACTCTTTTTAGTTACTCGTTACTTAAAAGTGTATCTCGTGACGATTCGAACAAGCCCAAACACGGCTAGGATACATTATTTTATTACATAGATCTGGTGCCGACCTTCCGGCTCCATCATCAAATCAATTCGATGGTACCATTCTCATCAGGAACATTTAAATTTGTGACTATGAAGTTGCTTAGCTAAATTAATCAAGATATTTTGTCGCCACCCGTAAATCATTTATCATTGAGGAGTTCCGATGGCATTCTGTGGTCTTCTGCATCAGTTGCACTTCACCAATTTACACTTTCTGAATGCAAATGCTTATTATGATTCTTATAATACCAAAATCGCTATATGTATGCCTACAATATTTGAGGAGTTCCTTCAATTTCTTGTGGATTCCAGCATCAGATCTTAACCAAAATTAAATGGGACCAACTTGAAAGTACCTTCTATAAAACCAAAAAAAATATATTGAAATCAGTCAAATAGTCTTCGAGTAATCGAAGAACATCCATAAAAAAAAAAAAACATTCCGTCCAATTGAGAACCTCCTCCTTTTTTTGGAAGTCGGTTAAAAAGGCGCCTGCAACTTCGTTCGCGAAGGAGAAAAGGTCATAACCCATATTTTTTTCCTCAGCGTCCATCCAGATATCCAGCTACCCGTGTACCAATAATTGTTGAAATCCGTTTAGCCGATTTAGCGTCATGAAGCCGCAACGACACATACAAACATACAAAAAATCGAAAAAAATACAATTTTTCGATTTAGTGACCTTCAAATAGTCTGTTACAATAATTTTTTTGAAAATATTTTCAATGTACAGACAATAGACATGTCATTTTTACAACTTCATAATATTTAAATAAAACAATTTAACGGATTATATCGCGTATATTATCTCATTTGAGTTCCCGACGTTTCGGAAGCTTTTCAGCTTTCCCGTGACCATGGAAAGCTATATAATCCGTTAAATTGTTTTATTTAAATGAGTAATAATCGCGGAAACATCAGCAAGAGTGGAAGAAAGTGGCGGGCCTGAGGCATGCAAAGCTATTCATAGAAAGAGTAGAATCGGGCTGGTCCAAGAAACTGTGGAACTACAGCAAAAGACAACTCAGAATTATAATGGGGGTGTTCACAGGCCATTTCGGAGTCAAAGGACTCCTGGCCAAACTGGGACTTTCTGACAATACAGATTGCAGAATGTGTGGTGAGGAAACAGAAACAATGGAGCATTTATTATGCGAATGTCATGCCCTCGCCAGACAGAGAATGAAGGAATTTGGTATTGGTTACCCACAGCCAAAGGAATTCCAGACGCTACCAATGGCATCTATCATACGGTTTACTGAGATGGTAGAACAAACCATTGAGTAGCAAGAAGGGGTAATTACACAAAAGATCCCACTGGGTCGAAGTGTATCCGTAAGGACCCCGGATATCAAGATAAGATAAGATAATAATCGCGGAAACAGGATAAATATTATATCTTTATAATAGTATAGATGAAGTACTTACCTACCGTACATGAAATTAATATAAAAGTACAAACTTTGATACCTAGTCATATCTGCTGATAATAAGTACCAATCTATCTACAAGTATCTACAATCTACCCATATCGTACTTCCAAAATTTACGTTTAGAGTGGCTTAGATGTGGCGGTATTAAGAACATTCACCCTAACCCAAGATAATTACCCGAAAACTGGGGTAATTTACCCCGCTCCACATAGAAGCCATTCACTGACCTAACCTATGACCAACAACCTCTAATGACAAGTTTTGGTCTACACTCAATCTTGGTCGCATTAAAAAGCCATTATAGTAAAAGCAGAAGGGTAACTCCGAAATTCGAGGTTCGTATCGTGCCCTCCCTCTCGCTCTCGTGTTCTACATTTGAGTGAGTGAGACGGCGCTATACAGGCTTTGAATTTCGAACTAAGTCCCTCAGGAGTGGCAGTCCTCGATTACGCCGCGCAGCAAAGGTACCGGTAGCCTCGGTCCTGACGCCTGAGGTCTTTTCAAACTTTTTAATGAATTAACTTAATTAATGAACACTTATACTTATTTTATACAATAAAGGGACTGTTTGACACATGCATCTCACAACAGTGCCTCATAAACAAACATTTAAGCCTGTCCGCTATAGAACGCAGGATGGGGTTGGGGCTGACCCGTATCCGGCGCACCAGGGATGTGCATCGTTTGCGCATAGTCGTATAAAAGCAATCTATGCGCACTTCAGCAAACATCCCTGACGCGCTACCGAAGCGAGGCCGCCCCACCAGCACCCGGCAGGCGTTATTATATTGTATCCGGAGGGCCCGCTGCGTATAGTGCGTCCATAAACTGCAGGTATAGTCTTTGGTAGGGTCCTCGGTTTCCGAACTTTTCGAATTACGTCATAGCGTCGAACCCACCGGCAGGCAGGACCGACCAGTAGTCCATACACTCATCCTCTCCCCAATTTCACTGTCTCTTCCATGCCTTAAGTCGGGATGAAATCATCGCCTCCGTAGTCCTTCTGCCTTGCTTACCGCTTCCCCACCCTACTCCAAGGCCACAGATGGATCACGCTTCCCTCCGTGAATCCGATTACAGAGGGGTTACTCTGAATCTCGAAATTCGAAGTTCGTAACGTGTCATCCCTCTCGCTCTCATGTCAAATTGTATTCGAGTGAGCGAGATGGCGCAATACGAACTTCGAATATCGAATTTCTGGTAAGATGGCCTAGCCAGATCTACCTAGTTCAAAGTCATGTTCTAAAAAACCATTGGTATACATCAAGGGCCATTAAAACAAGAGGTCTGTCAATTGCTATACTTTTTATCGTGCCCCGATCGCAAGGAGATATTATGGAAAAAACTAGATGTCGCAGATGGTTATAGAATACTTTGGGGTCGTCCACAAATTACGTAACGCAAATTGGAGGGAGGGGGGACTCCGGCCAAGCGTTACGGTCCTGTTACGTTGGGGAAGGGGGGGTGTCAAGGTTTGCGTTACGTCGCGCATGATTTTAGATTTACTGTCATAAGGTACAAATTGAAAATCGTCCACTTCAATTGACCATTTAGAATTTGGACCAAAAATAACACCGTCCAAAATAGCCATAGAAGATTGTGATAGCCGCCGAAGCCGATACCGATTGCAATGATTAAATTTCTTGATTCCTTGAAACCACACTTATTAAAAAATGCAGATTCTCGATTAAAAAGTATATATCCACTATACACACCTATTTTTCTTTTCTAAATATTACCCTAAAGATTTTTACAAAGCACTTGTTACGTAACGGAATTGAAGGGGGGGGGGGGGTCCATCTAAGCGTGACGGTCCTGTTACATGAGGGGGGGGGGCCAGAATTTTAAGAATTTTGCGTTACGTAATTTGTGGACGATCCCTTTTTACCCTATTACGCCGAAGTTAAAAGAGAGTTATGATTTTATTATCGTCTACTGACGAAGTTGCGGGCGCCATCTAGTTTAGAATAAATGTTGTGTCAAATACGAGATAGTCGACTTATTTACTTTACGTCCATCCCTCTGTGTGCCCGTATCTGTCTGTCTGTATCTAAATGCATACTGCTAACCTTGACCGCGAAGAAACAAGTACATTTGAAATTTCTCATACATTTAGTATTCACGGAGTTAAAACTATAGTCGGTCCCTCGAGCATTGGCTCACGTGCGAAAGAAAATTGTCGAAAGTGGGTTTAATTTCTATTTAACTTTATTTATTATCATATATCGCTTTCACAGTTTCTATTAATATATGTCTACATGTCTTTCTAATAATACAGACTTGTAGACTACAAATGCCCGCGTCAACGGATTTTCAGTAGGCTCTTAATTTTTATACGCGCAGGCTTATAAATGGCCATATATTTTCTGACTAATGGATTATGTTCCGTTGTTTTTCCGCGAAATTGTGTCTTGGTTAGATGTGACAATAAATTGCGCTCACCTGCGCATTTTTTCATACAGGTTCCTCAAAAAAATACACATGCAAATACACAACAAACCATCACCAACCAGACAGTATAATTTTCGACACGTGTTTCGCCTTTCTACGAGTCATTATCTGGAGATGCAAGAGATGTTGACGGTCCGGCGTCCACCCGAGATGCATCACTCTTCTGCTCAGTTCAGAGAGCACAAGTTATTGTCACATCTAACCAAGACACTAGTTCGCGGAACAGCGAAGGAACTATAATCCATTAATCTTATATGGAATTCCGCAAAGTAACGCCTGAATCTATCAATTATTTTGTGACTATTTGAATTTAGAAATTGATCCTAACACAGTCATCGTCATTATCAAATTAGATCGTGCACTGCTCTCATCCTACGGTCTCCCGCGACCTTGAACAGACCGTCCATCTTGATGGAGGCCTCACAAAGTGCTTACCTTGACTTTTGCAATTTGATTGATTTCTTGGCATACGATTGAGCTGCAGTAAATTTCGTATTACGTCAACAGTTAAGTCCTTCGGTGAGTGCATAGGCAACGACTGCATCCAGTAAGTAGTAATAGTAGTCACAGAAAGCTTATGTATTTATTCTAACTTAATTAGTGGCAATCAGGCAGACAACCCACCGGATGGAAAGTAGTCATCGTCGCCCATGGATATGTGCAACACCGGAGGAATCGCCCATACTTTGCTTCTAGATTTGACGTTGAAAATTAACCCCTTAGGTGCATGGCGTACCATGCCTTATTTCTGAAGTTTCTAATAAAGTTATTAGAAATCCACGCCTATCTGAGACTGTGACGAGTTTGGCAAGCCTCAAATTGACGTAATATTTTACTTGTATAATTTCAGTAGTATAATTTTTATGTGTGTCTAAGTGTCACAGGGCACGGGGGTGCCAAGAAACGTGATTCTTTCGGATTTTTTTACGCACTGCGCTCCAAATAAGAAGGGTGTCATCCTATGTGAGTTCGTCTCGCACTTGACTGGTTTTTATGACGCAAAAAAATAATATAAATAATTCAAATGAAAACGCCACGACAAGTAAACGAAAATATTTTGCCGTTTTATTGTATTTATATGTTTTTCGTACAGAAAGACAACATTAAAACGAGACTTATTCGAACACTTATGATAATTTTATATTAAAATAGAATGGTTTTTTTTTTATTCGTCCGTGAGCCAATTCAAGCCGATGCAACTATGGAGACCGTTACCACCAAACATGCGAACAAAAAACAGTGTTGTGTTTGAGTGACTAGCGCGACAGATACTTAACTAACTACAAAGGTCTCTGTTAGGCTTTACTTAGAGTTTCAAAGTACGTGTTTTGCCGTTTTATAGGAAACTAGCTTCTGCCCACGACTTCGTCCGCCTTAAATTCGTTTATCGCGGATAAGGGTATTTTTCCGGGATAAAAAGTAGCCTCAAACCCGGGACTCAAACTATCTCCATACCAAGTTTAAGCGTGAAGAGGTAACAGACAGACAGACAGACACACTTAATATGAGTATGGATTTGACAAAAAGTAATTAATTTCAGCGCCACCTGTTAGTTTAGCAAGGTACTCGATACTCGTGGGCTTGTAACACATGTTTGAGAGAAGTTTGCACCTCCTTCCTAAGTAGCGCGATAAGATTCAGGTGACAACTTAACTCAATCAAATATAGTGGCTACCCCCCCTTTTAAGGGTTGAATTTTTATAGCTTATAACCTGGCTGGGGATTTTTTCGACCGATTAGTAAAGATTGCATCAAAATCTGTTCAGCCGTTTTCACGTGATGCGCGCACAAATAAACAGACAAACAGATAAACAGCCAAAAATTCTAAAAACTGTTGGAACGTGTTCTGTTATCGATTTGAAGTATCCCCGGCCAATTTTTTTTCGAATATCTTCCATGTACAGACTTTCGACCCTCTTCAGCTTTATTATATGTATAGATATAGATATGTGTCGTACACTTAATTGTACAGAAGCACAACAATAAAATGAGACTGAATCGAATAATTATGACAGCTTTATATCAAAATACAGAGTTTTTTTTATTCGTCCTTGAGCCAATTCAAGCCGATGCAACTATGGAGACCGTTACCACCAGACACGCGAACAAAAAACAGTGTTGTGTTTGAGTGACTGGCGCGACAGATACTTGGCGAGCTACAAAGGTCTTTGTCCAACCACGTCAGCTGTACACCTACTCTTTGGATGGGAAATAATTTAAGGGCCTGCATCGTCTTTCCTAACCCACGCCCCAAACGCCGAGCGAGCCAACAAGCGGAATTTGTAATACGGGACGCCTTTATTGCTCGCGCGCATCAAAGAAAGCTAATACACGTCAAGGTTAGGGTTTTTTGGCGGAAGCGCCAGATGGAAAAGTACAATGAAATTGAAGATTATCATGTTTTGTTAACATTTAAGTTAATCACATTTTTACATAATTTAGCCGTTTATTAATCTGTTGCTTGTAGAAACTAGACAAAGAATGAAAACTGAAGACGCGTTCCCGGATAACTTTTCTATCGAGGAATTTTTCAATGAACATGCTTCCGCGTTAATCACTGAATAGTTTATATAGTCAGAAAACACATATCTAAAAACCAGACTGTTTATATGCAGACTGTATATATATCATCGAGGAGAGCAACCCGAAAGGCGTAAACCTTCTTACATGATTCCGAAGTTTTACCGTCCATGTTTGGAATTTTCTTATTTGGATATCATACAACCCTTCGCAACCTAATTACAATAAGCATTGTTTGATATAGGTACCTACACAAAAAAGAATCGTGTGATAAATCGCATTCGAATTCATTGCTGTTGTGGTTCGGCATAGCTTAGTTGGACATGCGCAGATGGTTACAGGTTACTTTTTACTCAACTGTGCGGTAAATTGAGAATTAAGGGTTATGATTATGACTTTTTCTTCTCCGCGCAAATCAAGTTACGGGCTACTTCTAGAAAACAATATAACATTGAGGATTATACTGTTTGGTGTTGGTTTGTTGTATTTGCATACGTATATTTATTTTTTATGGAAACTGCATGTGAGCAAAATTTATTGTCACATCTAACCAAGACACAAGTTCGCGGAACAGCAAAGGAACTATAATCCATTGATCTAATATAACATTTCAAAATTGTTATATGAAAATAACTTATATCTAAAACATTCAAATTACATCAAATTCCAAAGAATAAAATACACACTCTCGCAACCACAGATAAGTTATCTTTATCTTTGTTTACGAGACGAAACACTCAGCGGACCGGACAGACGGACAGAATGGCGCATGCATTCCAAGCCGACGTCAAATATCGATATGTGAAAGTGGATTTATTTTGCTGAGAGTGGAGTGATTTAATGTTTAAGCTACATGTTTTTTGCTGCCGATGAAAAAGAGAGGTGTTATGACGTATGACGTGTAGGATATGTATGTGTGTCTGTCTGTGATGTCGTAGTTTTAAACGGATGGAGCGATTTTGATTTAGTTGTATTGTGTTTGAAAGGTGAATTCATCGAGCGTGTTCTTCTTCATTGATGCCATTCATCATCAATTTATATTGGCAACCATCTTCGGGAACCTGTTCCTGTTTTGTGCCAGGGTGCAAATACTGGCATTGTCATTATTTTTAATTTATTTCACAAGACCGATATCAAAAGATTTTTTGTCCGAATACATTGTTCTCCCAGATTGGTTCCGAACACACTCCATCAAAAAATGCTGGACACCTTCACATACTCCATAACCATTGCACAATGGCGATGGAACGTTTTTCATTAAAAATTAAAACATATTAGTTGGAACGTATCGAATGTAATCTGAGAGCAGCTTTCAGCTTATTCCTCTACCAAACATAATATGTGACCATATCATGTACCCAAGGATGAGGATTGAGTTATTATGGCTGAATGGAACGGAACCAAATACTTTTCTCTCTGGAACGTGAATCGAAAGTACTCTTCCCAACATTTTTATTGAAATACTACTTAATCCTTCGTTTTTCTTTTAATGTAAATATATTTTAATAGTATTCAAAATGATTTTTCTTGTATCACTGGGTCATACTGATTTTTATTATGAGTTAGTGTTATGCGTCTTTCCTGTGGACACCCGAAAGTTAAGGGCTTTAAATACTAATTTTTCTTAGTGCCCTATAGGCGATGTACAAATTGATTAATACTCTCTAGATCTAAGCGATAAAAACATCAGTTATATGTACCCAAGCCCTTAACTATTGCGTTGTCCTCGGGAAAGACGGCTAAATTCTAGAACAAGTATGACCCCACTGTGGATTTTTTGGCATTATTATGGTTTGTTTTGCAATCGCGAAATATTTAGTCTTGTTTTCGTTTTGTTTACATTGATGATATTTATTTATTTATTGTAGGAGAACCAACAGCTAATACAGTACAAATAGAAACTTAAATAAAAGTATAGAACCAATTACTGAAACTCACGTATAGATATTGCACATGAAACAGTTAAGTGATAGCGCGCATAACGACGCGCGCACACAGCAAGTATATATAAAAACTATGAACATTTAAGCTAAGCTTTAAGAGCTTTACTAGACAAACAACCTCAATACCTTATACACAATAACAATATAACACAAACACTATAAGAATCGCTACAGACTAACTACAAATAAGAATCGCTCATTCTAAAAACGCACTAATTAAATTTCGCTTCACAGAAGGAATAACACAATTAATATCAATATCAAGCTCTCTCGTTACATTATTCAAATTATCAATACTCATACCGTGTAATCACATTGCTGAGCCGGAGTGAGAAGCATCTGCGGGGAGTGGACGCGATCCGGATCCTGCATCATGACCTCCTCGAGTTGGTGACAAAGTGGACGCCGCATCACGCCGTGCTGTCCTACCAGCCTGAGGGAAACCTGCTGGGGGCTCCGGTGAGGGACTGCTCGTCGTCCGTGCTTCTCGCACCGGCATCACCAATAACACACGGACATCAACGACGCTGAACATCGAGCGAAAACACCAGAAATCCGAGCTGAAGCGAATGCAGTGACCCGCGCTTCTTCCGGCTCCCGTCGACCAGCGGCACCAGGGTCGTCCACGTAGGATATAGGCTTATCGGCCTCTCCTTTGAGCGGCGTGGAGAATCTGGGGGAGGCTCGTCTACCTGTATTCCTCGAGCTCATCCCATAGCAGCATATTCTAGACGAAGACAGAAGATGGAGGAAAAGGCCCTGAAAGGTGTCATCTCCCATCTTCGCAATCTCATCACAGCTGGCCGCAGCCAGCTTCATAAACCGGCAGGACTCAGAAGACCTGAAAGCCATCCGGCGGACAGGCGCCTGCCATCGGCGTTTTCTTCCGGCGCGTCCTTCATAGAAGTGATGCGCCTACTTCAGAAACTCTAAAATGGCCCTCCACGGGCCAAAAGAGATCACAGGAGACAGTCAAAAAAAAAAACGACTAGCAGGGTTAAGGAAACTGTTCTGTCTGTATTTGTTCTGTATATGTAGGCCAAGTGCCTTTTTAATGACTTCTAACGTCTGTTGTCAAAGATACATTGAAGTCGTCACACGTGGCCATAATGTGAGTTTTACCGCACGCTACGAGTGCGGTTAAACTCGCATTATGGCCAGATTGGCCAGATGAAAATGTAAAATTGTGTACCTACTCACCACGGGCAGCCGCAGGCGAGGGTTGTACATATGCGTAAATATTTATTTTACAGCCATTGGTAAGTAATGTACTATATTACTGTTATTAATTAGTTAGTACCACTGATAATTCGCAACATGGCGAGGGCCGTAAAGCAACTTGTCGGTCTATTATATCTTTGCGGTGACGTTTGAACCATTTTTGGCACAAGGATGGTTGGACATGAAAGGATGGTAAGAAGATATTTTGTGCCGAGCAAAGGAGGAGCAATAGTTATTTCTTATGCAAAGCTTCAAAGTTGTTATTTGGCGCGAGAAAGAATTTAAAGCCAAGTAAGCGAAGGAATCTAAAATTTAATTGTTTAAATATAGATTCCTGAGCGTAACGAGGCTTTCAAGGCACGAGTAGCAAAATATTTTCTTGAAACACGCAACTTTTCGTCTCACTTTAGAGAAGAAAATATGCGACTTAAGAAAAACTGAAATCAAATCAAATCAATCAAATCAAAATATTCTTTATTCAAGTAGGCCTAGTTACAAGCACTTTCGAAATGTCAGTTACATGAGAGTGAATGTTTGCTGGGAGAAATACAATATGATCCAACATTTGCTGCAAGGATTAGGGAAACCCAGAAAAACCTAATCAGATCATTTAACTTAAGTGTAATATTATTGATAAAATCATCATTTTTTAAATTAAAATAATCAATAAGATAAATCCCAAAAGGATTGTCAATAAAAAATAAATAATCTAGAATGTGTCTAGAATAAAATTCTAAATGTCAGAGTATATAAAACAATTAAGATTAAAATAATAATAATACCTTAGGTATTCGTTAAAATAATTATTCATATACCTACATGACGCTATAATTTACATTAATCCCACGCGGCTTCATCATTCATGTAGTCTTGTGTGCTATAATAAGCTTTAGAAAATAATTTTCGTTTCACAATATTTTTGAATTTACCAATAGACAACTCAGTTATGCTGCTAGGAAGTTTATTATAAAATCTCACACAGTTACCCATGAATGATCTCCTTATTTTATGGAGCCTAGTAGCAGGCACTGCGAGCTTATGCTTATTTCTAGTATTAATATTATGTATATCACAGTTCTTCTTAAAGCCGGTAATATTTTTATGTACATACATAATATTCTCATAAATGTATTGACAATGCACTGTCATTATATTAATGTCCTTAAACTTATCTCTAAGCGACTCTCTATAGTTCATTTTATATATCGCACGAACAGCCCGCTTCTGCAGAACAAATATAGTATTAATGTCGGAAGCACCGCCCCATAGTAAGATGCCATACGACATAATACTGTGGAAATAACTGAAATACACTAATCGAGCCGTTATCACGTCTGTTAATTGACGAATCTTACTTACTGCAAAAGCTGCAGAACTCAGTCTAGTCGAGAGATTAGCAATATGGGGACCCTATTGGAGCTTAGAATCTAATGTTATACCGAGAAAGACTGTACTATTAACTAGTTCCAGTTCCTCACCTTTAACCATAACGCTTGCTTGCTCGTGTTTTACGTTACTCGTGACAAACTTAACACATTTAGTCTTTTTCTCACTCAACAATAAATTATTTATATTAAACCAATTTACTACTTCACAGATAGCATTGTTTACGTCAGTGTAGGATCGTTGATTTCGTACGACTTTGAAAATTAGAGACGTATCATCTGCAAACAAAACTATCTCATGGTGGGTCTTTACGAGGTGTGGCAAGTCGTTTATATAGATAAGGAACAGGAAAGGTCCCAATATTGATCCCTGCGGCACACCCATAGAGACTAATGACCCCGGTGAACGCTTTCCATTCACGTCAACCCTTTGTATTCTACCATTTAAATAAGACTCTAATAAATTTAGTGCTAATCTTTAACTCCGTAGTGGTGTAGCTTCCTGATCAGTGTATCATGATTAACGCAATCGAAGGCCTTAGATAAATCACAGAAGATGCCTAAAGCATCTCGCGATTCCTCCCAGGCATCGAAAATGTGTTTTACGAGCTCAACTCCGGCGTTGGATGTCGAGCGACCCCGCTTAAAACCGAATTGCTTACTATGCATCAAATTATTCAAATTAAAATGTTTTAACAATTGATATAGAATTAGAAATTATAACAAACCAATTATTGTTTCATAATGAAATAACAAATCTATACTATTATAAAGTTGTAAAAATTAAATGTCTGTACATTGAAGATATTTTCAAAAAATTGATTGTTACCGACTATTTGGAGGTCACTAAAACGAAAATTATTTTTTTATGGATTTTATGTATGTTTGTATGTGTCGTTGTGGCTTCATCACACAAAAACGGCTAAACGGATGCCAGATGGTTATAGGATACTTTTTATCCGACTACGCTGAAGAAAAAATGCAGGGTCATGATTTTTTCTCCACCGCGAACGAAGTTGCGGGCGCCTTCTTGTACTCGTAAACATATACAATTACTAGCTTCTGCCCGCGACTTCGTCCGCCTTAAATTTCTTTATCGCGGATATAAGTATTTTTCCAGGATAAAAAGTAGCCTATGTCCTTCCCCGGGACTCAAATTATCTCCGTATCAAATTTCATCTAAATCGGTTCAGCGGTTTAATCGTGAAGAGGTAACAGACAGACAGACACACTTTCGCATTTATAATATTAGTATGGATGGATGGATATAAATGCGAAATGACTTTTCCACGCAGATTTAACACTGTAAATGGAACTCTTCCGATTGAGTGAAGTGAAATAAAGAAGATTACTATGTAGGTAGGTATATTCGTCGGACACCTTCTACTTAACTCGTACATGTAAATCATGTCAACACAAGAATAAAATAAAAAAAAACAATTTACTTAAAACTAGCTTAAGCCTAGTCAAAAAGGCCCCCTCGAATTGTTCCTGGCGCAAAGGTACCCATCACGCTGGCCGCGTTACCACGTTGAATGGCGATGGACAACCTTTGCACCAGGTACGAACCCGCGCGGGCGTCAAACCCCCTCTCCCTAATTCGACGTCCCACTTCCCTGATGAAAGCAATAGCCTCCGTCCCCCAGCACCCAGTTAGTCTTCTAGTTTGTCTATAAGACAGGGGTAAACCAGTTAAATTAGGGAAGTATAGATAGTAAAGTATAGTAGCATTTGTTACATCATCTTCTGAAACCAGTGAAACTAGTTTCTAGGGTTCCGTACCTCAAAGGTAAAAAACGGAACCTTTATATGATCACGCTTTTGTCCGTCTGTCTATCAAGACCCTTTTAAGGCGCTTTACGCGTTCCTGTGAAAAAAAATTGATGTTAATTTCAGATAGTAATTATAGATACCTTTGTATCAAGCTGAAATTAACATCATATACGTATGTCTGTCCCTTGAAGCTGTAAAAAAATAAGCTCAACGGTATCCAAAAATTCAGTCATTATAAAATGTGTTTCGATACAAATTGCCGCAATATGCTACGAGTACTTCCAGTTATCCCAGAAACTTTGGTATGAAGGAAACTCTTATACGGGGGCGTTCAATATAAAGTGACAACGAGATGTAAACTCTTTCAATATAAGGAAAAAAATACTGACCGGTAAAGCTAATCTATGTAGCTGATTGCTATGAAAAAAAACGAACTGTCTTTTGTTTATTGTAGTATTGTTTTAGATAAACATTTAAACTGGAAGGAACACGTTGAACAAGTATGTAATAATTGAAATAAAACAATGTAACGGATTATAGGTGGTAGTCCACCCGTGACCATGGAAAGCTGGAAAGCTTCCGAAACGTCGGGAACTAAAATGAGATAATATACGCGATATAATCCGTTAAATTGTTTTATTTCAATGAGTAATAATCGCGAAAACAGAAGAAAATATTAGGTATGTAATAAACTAAATCGTTTTGTTTTTGCACTAAGACGGTTACGAGACACTGTCTCAGCGGAAGCCGCTCTCACAGCCTATCACGGCTATGTGTCATCTGTGCTCCTGTATGGATTGATCTTGTGGGGAAATTCTGTGGATGTAGACAGAGTATTTAAAATACAGAAAAAATGTGTGGGAGTAATTTGCAATGCATGGTATGACGATAGCTGTGTCCCCCTTTTCAAAAAACTAAACATTCTGCCTTGGCCATGCTTGTACATCAGAGAAGTATGCGTTTTTGTAAACTCCCACTTACACTACTTCCAAAAGCGTGGAGAAACCATGCAGAGGCATTCGCATCCCTGAAGGAATTATAACTCTTCAGGGGAATAGGCTTAAAACTTCTCTAAATAGCTGGCTGATTGAAAATTATTTTTATAGCGTAAAATATTTTCTTGACACATCTAGAATTAGGTAATTATTTTAATTATACTATTATTATTGATTATTTAGATTGGAAATTGAATATTAATATAATTTAGTGTGATAAATATTTGCATGCCTACGTGTAGGCTGAATACATGAAACCAAAAATTTTGTAAGACCTATATGAAATCTGTATTCCTAGCAAATAAATCTTTTGAATTTGAATTTGAATTTAAATAAAAAATACAGTAATTTCTTTGCAATGCTATTTGCGCCGCGCCGTTATCCAATAGTTGTGCATGTTTGAAAAAAAAATCTACGGACCATGTCAATTTAGATTTGCGGGACTAAAGTGTCTAATGCTCCTGAGTATTCGACAGTCGCACATTATGCTAAAGGGTGACTATGTCGAAAAATATAATGACATTTAATAAAAGTTGTTTACGAGTATATCATGCTCATTCTCACTTTTTATTGAACGCCCCTCGTAGCACAACCTACGAAATAAACTTGAACATTTTATTTTTTATGTCTGTCTTTCTATGTTAGTAACCAATATAAAATGACCCTACGCCGCGTACATTTGGCTTAGGAGTAGGGCTAAGCTGACACTGGGATTTTTATAAATACGGCCGTTTTTAGCGCAAATTTTGTACGGAACCCTTGGTACATGAGTCCGACTCGCACTTGGCCGGTTTTTTGTTACTAAGTAAACGAAATTTGACTTAAATTAATCGTGCCATTTTTAGTGTTTTAATTTATCTGCTCTGTTTTTTTTTATACATCTAGATGCGTCATATAAAGTTCGTTAAATTATACATTGATAATCCTAATGTCATCTACCTCCTAATTTTCATAAATATGTATAAGTAGACCTATTCAGTGGCCTGGCGTCTGATTATAACTTCTGTTAACGTATAGAGCAACGTGTCTAAATTAACGGAAATAAAAAACCTTGTCCGGTTTTCCGTGCGAGTCTAACTCGTGCACCGAGGGTTCCGTAGAAACTTTCACTTACCCTAACATTATTATATTACCCGATTCCGGTTGAGTTAAGTTTGCGCCTGATATCTACAGCGTTGCATACAAATGAGGTGCACACTTAACGCAACCGGGCTGTCCAAATATGTCTTTTAAAAAGACTACATTTTTTTGATCTTATTACAAATGTATAGTTTGCAGATTCTTGTACGTATTTGTAGTATGTCACAATATTACTTGCCATATTTCAGAGTTCTATGTCAAACGGGAAGTACCCTATTATTTTGATTCCCTTGAGAGTGTCGAAAACGTATATGTTTTTTGCGGCATAAATGGCCGTATCTTTTTTTACGTTAATGTATAAGTTTGATTTTTTCACAGCTTCAAGGGACCGTAGATCTGAGTATATGGTGTTAATTTCAACTCGATACCTCCACGCGTTCTCGAGATAAAGGGTCTTGACAGACAGACGGACGGAGGGACGGACAACAAAGTGATCCTATAAGGGTTCGGTTTTTTCAATTGACGAAAGGAACCCTAAAAACACGGTGTATAAGCCGATTCCCACCAGTTTGACCAAGGAAAGACTTATAAACCCCATTTTCTTTAGATATCCATACCCATACTATAATATTATAACTGTGAAAGTGTGTCTGTCTATCTGTCTGTGTGTCTGTTACCTCTTCACGCATAAACCGCTGAACCGATTTGGATGAAATTTGGTATAGAAATAGTTTGAGTCCCGGGAAAGGTCATAGGCTAATTTCTATCCCGGAAAATACCCTTATCCGCGATAAACGAATTTAAGGCGGACGAAGTCGCGGGCAGAAGCTAGTCCATACTAATATTATAAATGTGAGTCTGTCTGTCTGTCTGTTATCTCTTCACGCGTAAATCGCTGAACCGATTTGGATGAAATTTGATATGGAAATAGTTTGAGTCCCGGGAAAGGACATAGGCTACTTTTTATCCTGGAAAAATACCCTTATCCGCGATAAACGAATTTAAGGCGGACGAAGTCGCGGGCAGAAGCTAGTGAGTAAATAAATACGTTTCGGCTTCCCTTGTTATTTTCCCGACGTCACGCCTCTGAGACTTATGTATGTCTATCTGACTTATAAGGGTAAAGACCCATTAAGATAAGCTAATTAGTTATTATCTGCTATAAAACGAGCGTAAGTGATTCCTTATATAAAAAGCTAACCTAACTCGTAATAAGATTCAATACAATGTCAAATGACATCATTAAAATTGCAAATGCAATAACATTCGGGGGTAGGGTTGCAATAAAATACATAAAAACTATTTTAAGCTACAATAAAAACTTTATTTAGATTGTAATTCACTTTTTCGTATTAAGATTATCACCTTTAGAAAAAAAATGCTATTGTAACACGTTTTTTTTGCTCTTTATTCTAACGCCTTGGGACAGACTATACCTATACCACTATACTATAACGCGAGAAAAGTGACAACCCTAGGACAAGCCTAGGGTTGCCAACTATACTTTATAATAAACGTATCCTACGTTATTTTGCTTCATTATACCTAAAGTAGGAGGTAGGTACTTTTGAATAAAAAAATAATACCGAAAATACTTTATTTCTGACTAATACTCACTATCAAGAAATATAGTAAAAAAATAAAATAGTTGCACAAAAAACATGTTTTCCAACATATCTATAGTACTAGGTATTATAAAGTTGTAAAAATTAAACATTGAAGATATTTACTTTTTGTTTTACAAATATCATGATAATAATCACAATTTTTGCAATTTATTAGTGGATCACTCCACTAGTGTTATTATTATAAACAAAGATCAGAAACGATACTGGACTTGAACCAGTGCCTTGAGCCTCAAGGCACTGGTTCAAGTCCAGTATCGTCGAAAAATTTTTTCATTTGTTTCTGATCTTTGTTTATAATAATTATTGTAACAAACTATTTGCAAGTCCTGAATCGATTTAAATTTTTATTTTTTGTATGTTTGTATGTGTCGTTGTGGCTTCATCACCCTAAATCGGCTAAACGGATTTCAACTAGTTTTGGTACTCGGGTAGCGAGTATCTCCAGATGGTTATTGGATACTTTACCCGACCATGCTAAAGAAAAAAAAAGGGGTTATGACTTTTTCCCTCCGCGAACGAAGTTACGGGCGCCTTCTAGTAAGTTAATAAAATAAAAACTTCAGCGTAAACTCTTCAGTTAGCAATGGCTAAAAGAAGTACCTACTAATAATATTATATATTCTGTGTCTCGCTTCCTCTTCTACCTCAAAATATTGTGAGCAAGGTTGTTAACTTCGTCCGCCTAAAGGTGCGTCCACACTTGTATCATTTGCTCGTATCCGATCACCGTGCCATGGCATGACTGCGTATCGCGCTGCTTGGACGCTTACTGTCGGCGCGCCAATCATGCAACACTCTTCCGATATAACTGTGTGATAAGCGTAGCAAAATCGATTTCGAGCGATCCGATCGGCGCAACGTCCAAACGCGTGATCGTGACACGCGATCATGCCACGCGACAATAATCTGATACGGGCAAATCATACAAATGTGGACGCACCTTTAGATTCGTTTATCGCGGATAAAAGGTATTTTTCCGGGATAAAAAGGAGCTTATGTCTTTCGCCAAGACTCTATATTTAACTAATTAAAATATGAGGCATATTACCAAGATTTCAAGTTCCTAGCGTAACAATATTCACTGTCCATACAAATTTTCATCCCCTTTTTCGTCCCTAAAAGGGATGATATTTGACATACGTTATAGCCTATGTCCTATTCTGATATATAAGGTACATAACTGGAAAGTTTCATAAAAATTCGGCCGGTAGTTAAGTAGAACGTGCATACATACTTTCACGTTTATAATATAGTAAGGATAAAGATGGGAGCATAGCATCTATTTATCCAACAATTTTGGTTATAATGACCATACATACATTGGTGATAATGACCGTATCAATATTATACATCCTTATCTTTAAATAAAAAAACTTGATATTTAGTAGTTTTACGCCAAAATGTCCTAAAAATATTTTGAAAACTTCAACTTTTACGAAATTCGGTAGCGCAGGTGAAAATACGGGTCACGACTGTTTTAATTCTGAATTGGTACACTTTATTCATACGGATAAACAACATTTTACCCCAGTAGAAAACCAAGTTTATATTAAAATATAAACCAGACTTTTCCTGTAAGAAATTAATAAAATTAAATTGTGTCTACCTACAAATATCGCTCAAGCATTCCTGGCCCCTTTTTCACAATCGTGACAAATGTCCGGTGACAGCGACAATTTCACGTAGGCACATTGGCGTGCCCAGTATAAGTAAGGAGATGTATCCAGCTTGCGGGGATCGCCGTTAACATAAAATTGTCGTTGTCTCCTGACAATTGTCACGATTGTGAAATAGGGGCCTGATCGAACTTTTCTGACCTTCCGATTAATTGCATGTAAATGTCTATAAATACATAGAGGACACTTCCATTGATCTATGTATGTGTTATCATATTATTTTATAACCGGTACCAGACGATAGCATTTTGTTTATTTACTTTGATGATTCAGTCTGAGACCTCCACTCAAGTGGGCTGTATGTGTCGCTCCGTGGGTTTTAAAAAGTAAAAAGTTGCGGCCATTCTGAAAAATTCGCGCGGCTTTTTTCTGCAGAAAGCAAAGGTGAGCTATTTGTACCTATTTAACACACATTAATGTGTGTTCTGTCAAATTACCGTTCATCCTTTTTATCCAATTATTTGGGAATTCAGTGAAGGGGTTTTATGAGGTATTCAATTATTTGTTAAAGAATTATACGGGAACTGTCCGATTTTAGAACTGAATTATAAAAGATTTTGTAATGGCCAGGACTTTCGCTATCATAGGCATGAACAGACGCACACTTTCATACCCTTTGACTTAACTTAAGGGGATGAATTTTCAATAAATATTTCGTAGTGCTCACTATGCTTGTAGTGTATGAATCTTATTCAAATGAAATTATAATATAAAACTACACTACGAACATAACATTGTATTTTGAAAAAAAAAATGGGTCATAATTAGTGAAATACAAATTATAATGCATTTATGGATTAATTGCGTCACAGTGAAGATCTAAGTTAGATAATAATTATCTATGAAAATTTATAGTGCGAGACTGATTAGGGCGGTACATGAATAACGTGAATTTTGGCTATTTTCCGAAATGGTGAAGTTTCGTGACATTTGGCTCAACCCAGCCGCCAATCTCACGTGAGATTTTTCAAAGATTTATCTTAAAAAAAACATAATTTGTTTAATATTTTTAGTTAAAACTTCGCAATACCACGATACATATTATCGTGTAAGATTCAGCCATATTTTAGTGAAGAAATATGTTTCACTTAATAAATTAATATCAGGGGCAATCTTACACAAATCGACTTAGTAAGGCTTTGTACTATGTGTACTAGGCGACGATATAAACAATACATAGATAAATTATTATACTTAAATACATAGAAAACATCCAAGACCCACAAACATCACACAAAATCTTGCCCCGGCCGGGATTAGAACCCGGGATCGCCCGCTTTGTAGGCCGGGCCCACTGAGCCAAACGTATCATAGTTAATTTAACCTATTTATTCGGAAATTTACACTGTTTTTGGCATCGTTGCGGATTTTTTTGTAATTATTAACCAATTTAACGGCTTTTGACGGACTACTGAACTGACGGTGACTTTGGATATATAGATTGTTCTCCTTAGTTTTCTACACTCTATATGCTAAGGACTGAGTTATTGTACGACCTGACCTTCCCTCTTCCTCTTTTCCTTTTATGATTTTTAAGAAACCCGTGTCGTATCAAGTGCCCTATGTTACTTCTTTTCGTTTCAATGGTTCTTAACATCTTTTCCCCTTTACCGCTCTTAATAGTGCTTCTTCATTAGATTTTTTATCTGCAGAGTTGATCCTTTCCATTCTCCTCCAGAACCACATCTCGAAAGCTTCGAACTTTTAATTACAATAAAACGATACATTCGCTTAGGCTACATCACACGTTTAAGTCCCCGCTAACACCCTTCTTATTTCGAGGGGGGATTAGAGACAAAAATATTTGTTCAATGAGGAGTGCTCCGAGGAATTGAACGAGTTAATCCCAGCCCAGCTGCATCTTTCCGCCATCGTCCTACGCGACAATATTTCCACCCTCACCACATAGATGGTTGGCAGTCCACAACTGTGCGGTTTTCTAGAAATTTCCTGCCTCGCACGACTGAACTGTGGAATAAATTGCCGCCTGCAGTATTTCCGGACTTTTACCGAAGAAAAGAGCGTAGAGTCCCACCTGAAACGCCGGCAACGCATTTGTGACTCCTCTGGTGATGCAAGCGTCTATGCGCGACGGTGATCGCTTACCATCAGGCGACCCGTCTGCTCGCTTGCCTCTTATGTCATAAAAAAATTAGGAGTTTTTGTGTCCATAATATGAACATAGTCGAATTAAGTGCCCCCCGAAACTTTGTGTTTTGATTGCGCAACTATGGAATTTTTTGCATGGAGTCGATTCATTGGCCGAGGCAATTGAGGTGAGTCAAAAGTAACATAACAACATCTTGTCAATCGTGCAAACATTTCCGTGATGAATATAACTGTATCATTGATGAGCAGAGGATGGAATTTTAGAAGTGAATTCACATTTTTGTTTAAATCAAATTAAAATACACTATAATAACAGCCGGTCCAGATGAGGCATTTTGCACGCGTTTTAGTTTTAGAAAAGGATAACGTTATACACTAGAGTGAGAAGAGCGTTCATTTTCTCACCCTAGTATATAGTGTATTCCTTTTCTAAACGCGCGTAAAAAGTATAGACGTAGGATAGGGGTAGGTATAGACGGCTGACTGTAGGGAGGCCGGATAGTGATACGAAGCCGGCAAGCCCTTTTCCCGCCCATTCCTCTATCCGGCCCATGTGGAAATCTATTGAGGGGGCCTGTGTCCAGCAGTGGGCGTCTTATGGCTGAAATGATAATGATGAAGCCCTTTTCATGGCCAGGCATGTACCTAGAGTGCTTTTCTCAAACATATCCAATGAAATAAAAAAAATACACCACTCAAAAAAAAACAATATCGCGGTAACCGGAGACAAAAAACAGTCAATTTTTTTTTCATTTTCCCTCCAATCCCTCCATAGTGTTTTTTTTTAGGGAAGCAGACCCTATTAGGACCATTATACACAACCTGATAATAAGAGTCTTAATTTCTATACTTAATAAATATTGTCTATGCCTGGTCTCTGGTGACTTACGTATAGAAAATATTTTAAATTTATTCATTAACACATAAAATCATACAGATTTGTATTCTTAATATCAGTTCGTATGTAATAGGCATTAACGTGATGAATATTTTTGGTCTGATGACCATTCAGCCACTAGAAAAAAAAAGCTGTTTAGCCTGTTCATGACAAAGACGCCATCTTTACATTAAAATAAAATTAAAATACTTCCCAGCTTAGGCCATTTTGTATGAAATTCCTTTACTTCTCTCGAGTTGTTCCGCCCGAAACGTGATACTTTGAAGCCTGTTATAACGCACGTGTAATAACGACATTTCATGGCCTGTATGAGAAAAGTCTATTTCTTTAGGTATCTATTGTCCGAACGGCACATGCTCATTGTTCAGTGTAGGGTAGGTTTCCGTAGCTGTTAAATTACTACACAAAATACACTACTGATGAAAAATAATTATGATTTGAAAAAATAAGCACTAGTCAAAGGACGTATCTTCATGGCACTTACGTCATTTTGCTGAGAAGCGCAGTTTTTCGGCAATAAATCGAAAATGGTATATTTAATCATGTTGAAAATAATTTTCATTGAGTTTTTATTTAATTTTACCTTTGTATTTTTTTTATCAAAGTTTTTGGACATACGGCTTAGAAGATAGAGCGAGGGGGAAACACAATTTATGCATCTTTCGGATCGGTTATTATCGCGGTTACTCACGTCGTAAAAGCCGAGTAGTTCTCGGCATGTCGTGGTCCATTGTGAGGACCTTAGTCATGAGGTCATGAGCGACGAGTGGACACCGACGCTGCCCGCCTTGCACTCATGGTGCGTGAAACATGTCGAGCACTCCTCGGCTTTTGCGACGTGAAGTAACCAGAAATGCGTTTAGGTTCACTTCGTCCACACCCCCACTTCCTTCACATTCCTACGTATTCCACAATTCACTTCGTCCACAATCCCATTTCGTCCACAATCCCATTTCGTCCACATTCCCATTTCATTCACATTCCTACGTTATCCACAATCCCACTTCGTCCACAATCCCACTTCGTCTACATTCCCATTTCATCCATATTCCCATATCGTCCTTTTTCCACTTCGTCCACAATACCACATATCCCACTTTTTCAAAATTCCCATTACGTCCATATTCCCACTTCGTTAACATTCCTAGGGCTCAGGCCTAAAATGTCAGTTTTCCTAAAAAGTCCTATTCGCAAAATGTCTGCTTTTCATAATGTCAGCACGTCTGTGGTTTAAGTTCTTCTTGACATTGTGAGAATGGAGACATTTTGGGAATATAACATTTTAGGAAAACTGTCATTTCAGGCCTGTTCCATTCCTAGCTTAACTAACACGCGTAAAGTAAAATCAGAAGCAGAACGAAAACAAAAATAAAACAAAATAAAATAAAAAATTTACTATCTCATATTTTTGGTAGTGCGACCTGCGAGTACATGGTTGTTTATGTTGACAATATAGGAACTGGACGAATTGGGAATTGATTGTGGACGGAATGGGATTGCCGACGAAGGAGGCTGAGAAGATAGAAATGTGGACACGGTAATTTTCTAGTCAAAATACATCTTTATTCCAGATGTGGTCACGAGAGCAACTAGCGGTGGAGCTGTACGACGCAGGCGCAGTGCGCCTAGGAGACATCGAGGCGATGGAGGGCCGGCGAACCCCCATATACTTCGATCTAAGGATCGTCGTGTCGCATCCGACTGTCATGGTAAGTCGGGCTAGCGAACATCTCCGCGACTTATCTTGTCGGCCGTCTAAATGTGCGTCCACACTTGTATCATTTGCTAGTATCCGAACACCGTGCCGTGGCATGACTGCGTATCGCGCTGCTTGGACGCTCACTGTCGGCGCGCCGATCATGCCGCACTCTTCCGAATATAAGAGTGTGATACGCGTAGCAAATGGATTTCGAGCGATTGGATCGGTGCAACGTCCAAACGCGTGATGGTGACACGCGACGATGATCTGATACGGGCAAATGATACAAATGTGGACGCACCTTTACGGCCACGACTTTGAGCTGTGACGGCAGCGGCAGCGGTTTTTCTAGTTCCCAGTGTGATCCCAACATTCCCAACTAACCACAGTGCGATGCGTGTCTCGACCGCGCAGTGGACAGATCACGACAGATGGCCCGACAACAAAGTATATAGTGTTCCATTTTCTCCTTTTGATGTGACGTGAATTTTGTCATGGTTGGCGATAACATAAAATTAATAGTTTAAAAAACACTAGAAAAACACGCTTTACGAGGCTTTTCTAACAAATCCAAACACAGCTATGATACGATGTTCCAACATGAAGTTCCAGTTCATATCTTCCGCCTCCATCAGATCAGTTCGACAGTACCATATTGTTGTATTGGCATCAGAACTACATACAGCTGCCAATTTTCATGACGCTACGATCTTTGGAAGATGGTTAAATTAGTTACCTTAGATTCCATTACGTATATGTAGTTAGTTATATACAGGTCGACCTAATAAAAGCGTGTTAAAAATTTACTTTGCCAACAAGATATTTCTTTACATACGCCAAGACATTAGACCTTTAAGATATTTAAGCCTTTCGTCGTTGTCATTAAAAAAAAACAATGTACGCTGCGTTCACAAATAGCGACACCAAGATGCGTTCTAAATAAAATAACTTAACGGAATGCAAACTAAATGTAACACCAGAAAATAACTACGAAACTTTATTACAAAGAAGTAAGTTTCAATATTGTATATTTTGGGGTTTTTGAAGTGTTTGTTTAGTTGGTTTCGTGAAGGAATCCGTGCGTTTCCCGACATCTATTCCTATCTTAATGCAGACAGCAAAATGATAACTTTTGGACCAATGGTTTGTTAAAAGTTTTACGAATTCCTGTTGAACCACGCCGATTTTAGATAGTTTCATATTTTACAATATTGTCCAATATCTGAAATAAAGGATAATCGGCTAGATATGATATGAATAAACGCGGCGCAGACAGCTATAGATCAACGAATCGCAGCTACGCTACGGTGACACAAGCAGATAAGGGATGTTGACGGTAGTGGAATAAAAATAAAATTTTGATGCGAAATAGCAGTTTCTAGAGAAAAAGGTCCTAAATAAAAATTGAGTTCGATTGAGACCTTACGTGTAGCCTGTTTTATGAGCCTTGGGAGGGAAAGTGAATTTTAAAAGTATGAAAATATTAATAACTAATAATACCAATAGGCAAATAGTTGCTGGCATCAGTAGTACCAGTACACTCAACAAAATTCGGTTCAATAATGTATCGCAGAAACTTGTTTGTCATTATTCATCGTTTGGCATATTGCATTTTTTCTCGGAAAACATGAAATTTTTATGTTTGTTATAAAACAAACCTAACTTAACCTAATGTATTTAACAGGATGATGACTTATAAGGTCCTGAAAATTCTACATTTTCAGCAAAAGAAACATGCCAAATGTCGAAATTATGCCAGATTGTAACCCTAATAATTATGCCAGATTGTAACCCTGTAATTAGTTTATATGACTCCAGTATATAAAACAAACGAAATAAAGCAAAAACAAGTTTTGTATGAAAAACTTAAATTCGCTGTATTTTTTTTTAACTATGGTATCTGAAGCTATATAAACTAATTACGGGCCTGCATATACTTTAAATTATTCAAAGTACAAAGTTTTATAGCAAACTAGCTAGTCGTTTTAAAATGAGAGCGTAACTACGTTTGTATGGAAACCGAACTTACTGGGGACTCTTAAATATTACATCATCTAAAACGACGCGGCACTAAAATGTTATGCAAAAATCTTTTCCAAAACTGGTGTAAGCGGTCTAAGCAAGTGACCTTTAAGTTTTATTCTGGTATTCAAGCAGATCTAAATTTTAAAAAAGCCTAATATGGCATAATTGCCTATGGCATAATTGTCAGGGTCAATGCGTTCGTCATAACTTTGAAAAAAAAACTTGTAATCAAACCAACTTTAGGAAAAACTAGAAGGCGCCCGCAACTTCGTTCGTTGTTGGATAAAAAGTATCCTATAACCATCTGAAGATAACCAGCTACCCGTGTACCAAAAATAGTTGAAATCCGTTCAGCCGATTTTGCGTGATGAAGCCACAACGACACATACAAACATACATAAAATCCAAAAAAAATATTTTTCGTTTTAGTGACCTCCAAATAGTCGGTAACAATATTTTTTTTGAAAGTATCTTCTTATTCTTATCTTATGTACAGAAATTTCATTTTTACAATTTTATAATAGTACCTATAGATGTCGTACCGAAACCAGTGCTTAACAAAATTCGGTTCAATAATGTATCGCAGAAACTTTTTTGTCATAATACATCGTTTGGCATATTGCATTTTTTTTTCGGAAAACGTAAATCTTTCAGGTTTGTTATAAAACAAACCTAACTTAACCTAATGTATTTAACAGGATGATGACTTATAAGGTCCTGAAAATTCTACAATTTCAGCAAAAGAAACATGCCAAATGATGAATTGTGACAATCGAAATTATGCCAGATTGTAATTGTAACCCTATAGATTCACTAATATTTGCCCGCGACTTTATGTTCGTAAGATCCGAATTTAAAAAAATCTAATAATTAGGTTGTACTTTGTCTGTCAATATAGCTAACTAGAAGGCGCCCGCAACTTCGTTCGCGGATGAGAAAAAGTCATAACCCTTCATTTTTTCTTCAGCGTAGTCGGATAAAAAGTATGCTATAACCATTTGGAGATACCCAGCTAGGCGTGTACCAAAAATAGTTGAAATCCGTTCAACCGATTTTGCGTGATGAAGCCACAACGACACATACAAACATACAAAAATCCAAACAAAATATCTTTAATGACCTCCAAATAGTCGGTAATAATCAATTTATGAAAATATCTTTAATGGACAGACATTTCATTTTTGCAATTTATAATAGTATAGATGTTGCGGATTGCAGATTTTCTTTTTTTTTAGACCTGACTATGCTTGTTGCAGATAAACTTTGTTGCATACTTGCATTATTTTTAAGTTGACGAAGCATGTGTCGGATATTTTTTTCGGGGGCGTATTTACATTTGAATTAAAAAAAATGTCAAATTTTTGGCTTAAAATTACGCCGACGGTAGCGGTGCATGTACCGACCGCACCACCTTCGTCCAGCAACATTTTTGTGGTGGCACAACACCAGCACCAACGGCCCGGCGCTTCCCGGTTGTCCCAGTCCGCTCCACGGACCGCTGCCCCAGCCAAGATCTGCAGCCCTAACCTTACCGGGAAGTACCGAACTTCGGAGTACCATCAGTCGGCCGTTTAACTCGCGATCCCTGAGTTTTTTAAATTTAATAAATTGTTATTTTTTTGTTGTTGACTTTGGTTGTTTAATTTATAAAAAACCACATATTGGGACCCAAACGTCGCAAAAATAATTAAAATTATGTGGTTCAACCAAAAAAAATACATATATAATAAAGTTATGTAAATGTTTTATATTATAGGTCAATGCGTTCGTCATAGCTTTGAAAAAAAAAAAACTTGTAATCAAACCAACTTTACGAAAAACGTCGTACCGAAACCAGTACTTAACAAAATTCGGTTCAATAATGTATCGCAGAAACTTTTTTGTCATAATACATCGTTTGGCATATTGCATTTTTTTTTCGGAAAACGTAAATCTTTCAGGTTTGTTATAAAACAAACCTAACTTAACCTAATGTATTTAACAGGTAGATGACTTATAAGGTCCTGAAAATTCTACAATTTCAGCAAAAGAAACATGCCAAATGATGAATTGTGACAATCGAAATTATGCCAGATTGTAATTGTAACCCTATAGATTCACTAATATTTGCCCGCGACTTTATGTTCGTAAAATCCGAATTTAAAAAATCGAAAAATTAGGTTGTACTTTGTCTGTCAATATAGCTAATGTTGCGGATTGCAATTTTCTTTTTTTTTAGACCTGACTATGCTTGTTGCAGATAAACTTTGTAGCATGCTTGCATTATTTGTAAGTTGACGAAGCACGTGTCAGATTTTTTTTTTCGGAGGCGTATTTACATTTGAATTTTAAAAAAATACAATAATAGCAAACTAGCTAGTCGTTTTAAAATGAGATGCGTAACTACGTTCGTATGGAGAACCGAGCTTACTGGGGACTCTTAAATATTACATCTACAAATATTACATCGAAAATAGTGTAGTTTAGTGTAATTTCAATTTGTGTGGTAATTTTTTTTTTTTTTTTTAAGAGAAGATAGTAAATTATGTAATTAAATTATGTGCTAACATGTATGTACGCCTGTAAAGGTAGGGTCTGGTGATTCTGTGTTATGTAACTCAACCTGCAAATGTAACCCATCTCCCACATACATCGAATAAATCATTCATTCATAAATCATTCATTCATTCATTCAATCATTCATTCATTCATTCATCATCTAAAACGACGCGACACTTAATTGTTATGCAAATAACTTTTCCAAAACTGGTGTAAGCGGTCTAAGCAAGTGACCTTTATGTTTTATTCTGGTATTCAAGCAGATCTAAATTTTTAAAAAGCCTACTATGGCATAATTGCCTACTAAGGTCAGGGTCAATGCGTTCGTCATAACTTTCTTAAAAAAAATTGTAATCAAACCACCTTTACGAAAAACGTCGTACCAAAACCAGTACTTAACAAAATTCGGTTCAATAATGTATCGCAGAAACTTGTTTGTCATTATTCATCGTTTATCATATTGCATTTTTTTCTCGAAAAACATAAAATTTTCAGGTTTGTTATAAAACAAACCTAACTTAACCTAATGTATTTACAATACAATACAAAACAACAATTCTTTATTGCACACCAACAACAGAAACAGTACAATAGAGCCTTAACATAAAAAAAAAGAAAAGAAAAAAAAAACATTCCGTCGAATTGAGAACCTCCTCCTTTTTTTGGAAGTCGGTTAATAAGGTAGACAATAGGCGGTCTTATCGCTAAAGAGCGATCTCTTCCAGACAACCTTTAGGTATTTAACAGGATGATGACTTATAAGATCCTGAAAATTCTACATTTACAGCAAAAGAAACATGCCAAATATCGAAATTATGCCACATTGTAACCCTAATAATTATGCCAGATTGTAACCCTGTAATTAGTTTATATGACTCCAGTTTATAAAACAAACGAAATACAGCAAAAAGAAAATTTGTATGAAAAAATTAAATTCGCTGTATTTTTTTTTACTATGGCATCTGAAGCTACATAAACTAATTACAGGCCTGCATATACTTTAAATTATTCAAAGTACAAAGTTGTATAGCAAACTAGCTAGTCGTTTTAAAATGAGAGCGTAACTACGTTTGTATGGAGAACCGAGCTTACTTGGGACTCTTAAATATTACATCATCTAAAACGACGTGGCACTAAAATGTTATGCAAAAAACTTTTCCAAAACTGGTGTAAGCGGTCTAAGCAAGTGACCTTTATATATTATTCTGGTATTCAAGCAGATCTAAATTAATAAAAAGCCTAATATGGCATAGTTGCCTACTAAGGTCAGGGTCAATGCGTTCGTCATAACTTTGAAAAAAAAAACTTGTAATCAAACCAACTTTAGGAAAAACTAGAAGGCGCCCCCAACTTCGTTCGCGGAGTAGAAAAAGTCATAAGTCATACCCTTCATTTTTTCTTCAGCGTAGTTGGATAAAATGTATTCTATAACCGTCTGGAGATACCCAGCTACCCGTGTACCAAAAATAGTTGAAATCCGTTTAGCCGATTTTGCGTGATTAAGCCACAACGACACATACAAACATAGATAAAATCCAAAAAAAATTTTTTTCGTTTTAGTGACCTCCAAATAGACGGTAACAATATATTTTTTTAAATATCTTTAATGTACAGACATTTCATTTTTACAACTTTATAATTGTATAGATGTCGTACCGAAACCAAGTACTTAACAAAATTCGGTTCAATAATGTATCGCAGAAACTTTTTTGTCATAATACATCGTTTGGCATATTGCATTTTTTTTCGGACAATGTCAAATTTTCAGGTTTGTTATAAAACAAATCTAACTTAACCTAATGTATTTAACAGGATGATGACTTATAAGTTCCTGAAAATTCTACAATTTCAGCAAAAGAAACATGCCAAATGATGAATTGTGACAATCGAAATTATGCCAGATTGTAACCCTATAGATTCACTAGTATTTGCCCGCGACTTTATATTCGTAAAATCGACATAAGGTATATCTAGGCCTGTAATTAGTTTATATGCCTGCAGTTTATAAAACAAACGAAATACAGCAAAAACTAGTTTTGTATAAAAAACTTAAATTCGCTGTATTTTTTTACTATGGTATCTGAAGTAAACTAATTACAGACCTGCATATAACGACTGGTCACGCACGAAGAAAGCCGAAACAAACGCAACAGTCAGTAATTTTTTGAAAAAACTCTTATATCTATTACAATATTCGTGCTTAGCCTAACCTAAATATATGTTTTGAGTATAAACTCAATGCGTAGTTCTTCAAGGAAACATATCAAAACTTATAAAAGTAAAAAAAAAACTAGAATATAAAAAAGCAAAATAGTGATTTTTATTTAAAACATTGGGTAAGTATGCCCGACACTAAACAGTTAACATTTACCCTTAGAGCACTTAGTAAATAAAGTAACCATTTACGTTATACGGAACTGAATCCAAACCACCTTGGCAGGGCCTAAGGTTACATTTTTTAAGGTTAATTAATTACCCTAAAATCAATATCAAGGCAATGTCAACATTATAGTAATTAGGTCACTTAAGCTGGTAAGTAAATAATTAAATTTTACGGAAGGGCCTAGTTTACTTAATTTGGATTTGTAGTTACCTTGAAGTTACCATTAACCAATATAATAGTATTTTTTATCGGTTCACCTCATGTAAGACTGGGATCCCGGTCGGTATTATCCGATCTTCCATACAAATTTAAGGAAAAAGAAAAGAAGGAATGAATATTTAAAACTCGTTTATTCCATAACGCTCTCACAACAAAACTTCGCTGGCAACTAGAGTGATATATGTATCGTACCTATAATAACACAAGATAGTGAAGGTGCCCTCAAAGAGCCCAGCAATGTGTGAGATAAAGAAGAGGCTTTGACTCGGCATCGTGTTGCAATTTGCATGTATAGTAACCTGCAATCATCATCATCATTTTAGCCATAGGACGTCCACTGCTGGACACAGGCCTCTTCAATAGATTTCCACATGGGCCGGATAGAGGCGACCCGCATCATGCGAGTCCCCGCAACCCTAACCATGTTGTCAGACTACTTTGCGGGTGGCCTTTTTACGCTGCGCTTGCCGGCACGCGGTCTCTACTCGAGAACCTTTCTGCCCCAACGGCCATCGGTTCTTCGAACTATGTGCCCTGCCCATTGCCACTTCAGTTTGCTTACCCTGTTTGCTACGTCTGCAATGCAACGCTGTTATTCTGTCAAAATTGAATACGGATTGCAAAGGCGCGCCTCCATACAAAATTCAAAAACTTCAAAATTTAAAATTTTATTCTGCAAGTAGGCCTTAAGGGCACTTTTACATGTCTTATTTTACAATAAACGGAAAAACATTAATAATATAGATAATGACATTATAGTTCATAGCAATATTAATGCAACAGACAAATACCGGGCAGACTTTACAGGGAGATGTATATTGTCTCCGGGTCCATTAGATTGTAATTTCTATCTATACTTACAGAGATGTAACCCTTTACATATCTGTACTTTACTTGTATTAACACCTAGAGACCCTTCTCTAGGCGTTAAATAAAGGAAAATAAAAATAATAATTAATAACATATGACGACCCCACCGCCCGCTGGTTCACCGTGGCAATCAGTCAACGCAGGGCAGCTTGTGGCGAGCACGTACCTGAGTGCTTCTGGGGGACCCTGACGGTCTGGCTTGCCTTAACCGGCCGGTCAGAGTGGAGTCGCTAGAGCTGCGGCTCGAGGGTGGATGTGGAACGTAAGTGGCGAGTTGGCTTCGGTAGAAAGTCCAGTGACACCTCTCCACCCTTAGCCCTCCGCACCGATGTTGCCCTCAGGCCACTATATGTGTCGCTATTTACAGGGGCCCATCTAGCGGTGGGCAAGTCATCGTCTACCAGTTTTCCTGGTAGACGTCCGATTGTCTCATGCAATAGCCCAGTATTTATAGTCCATCATTTCAATCCCATAACCCAGCATATTTAGATCTCATCACTCTCCAATAGTTCTTGCATCTAGCGAGTGCTGTCTCTGTGCGCGTCCCATGACACGGGCAGGAACAGCACCCGCGCGGTGTACAGTCCTCTACGCGTTGGCTTCGGCCCCGCGCACGCCTCAAAAAGGTCCGGGACACCATTGTCCCGTGAGCGGGTGCGACATACAATACAAATAACATATAAAAAAGCTTATACTAATTGAAATAAAACAATTTAACGGATTATATCGCGTATATTATCTCATTTTAGTTCCCGACGTTTCGGACGCTTTCCAGCTTTCCATGGTCACGGGTGGACTGACAAAAGATGTATTTTCCTCTGTCAAAGTTACAATTTGTGCAAAGTACCCATTTTTGAAAAAACAAATAAAGGTGTCTATACATGCCAGATGGGCCTAAGCTATAAAGACAGTTTATACATGTGCCAGAAGGGCTTAATTATTTTATTCTAATAATTTACCAAGCAGCATTTCACAAATGAGGCGTACTGAGGAGAAAAGAAACGCTGCAAAGAAAAACTCCCAGGCTACCTCATTACTAATTACAATATTTTAAAAAACAGAGACTATTATACTACTTTTTAAACAGAAGTTTTAGGTAGGTAATAGAGAAGTATGGGAAAGACTAAAACTTACCGAAAATGATCTTAAAGGCGTTGAAACAAAGTTAACTTCCAAGTTACCCAACGCACCTTAAGCAAATTATTATTTTTAGATTAAATTTAACGCAATTACCTACACTAGAAATACCCATTTTGAAAAATCTCACGTGAGATTGGGGTCGAGGGAAGGGGTTGAGCCAAATCTCACGAAACCTCACCAGCGGGGGAGAATCGCGAAAGACCCCTCACGTAATTTATGGACGCCCACCGTACGGACGTATACCGTAGGCGGCATCTAAGAAATACTTGCGATTTTGTTCGCGATAATGAAGTTCACGGATACGATGATGATAACACATTTGCAATGATTTGCATTAGAGACATCATACTTAGACATTAACCCTACTACGCGTTATCGAATTAGACTGATGAATGACTATTTCTGGAACTATCTAGTTTCATGTCAAAGGGGAGTTATCTAGTTTAATGTCATTCAATGGGAGGAGAATCTCCGAGCATTTTGACCGCTCGATTGAATAGTCATTGTTGTCTCACGATTATCGTCTCAAGGGGCTGTTCATAAATTACGTCATCTATTTGGCGATTTTGCCCCCCCCCCCCCGTACCAAATAAAACGATAAATAATTCGTTTTTAGCAACAGTTTATACAAACAAGAATTTCATTCCTTTTTTACTCATTGAACCACTTTTTAAAGATGTGAAAGATGATGCCATCTTGGGAATGACCCACCACCCCTCCTTCGTCATGCTACCATCATCCGATGTCCAGACCCCCCCAATTTGAAATGACGTAATTTATGAATAGCCCCTAACGGACAGACAAGACGTAATAACTTCGACCAAAATAAACTCAGCCGGAACTGCCTTTCGGTTTGATTAAAAGTTAATTCTGAATAATCAGCTGGGACGGAAATGACGTCAAATAAACACCGTAAAAATGCTAAAGATTGGCCCGGGACTTATATATAAGGCGGTTCAGAGTTACGCAACATGCAATGGAAAGGGCTATGTTCAGGGTTTCTTTTCGTGATAGAATCAGAAATGAGGATATCCGCAGAAGAACCAAAGTAACCGACATCACTCACAGGATTGCATCGTTAGTGGCAATGGGCGAGCCCGGAGAAAGGACGGCCGTTGAAGCAGTAATGTCCTGCAGTGGCGACCACGCATAGGAGAGCGCAGTGTGGGACTGCCCCCGACCCTGACTAGGTGGACGGTGGCAGGATCATTTATGGAGCACTACCTAGTCCTGTTAATGGTTCTCTTATTTTTCGCAGAAAATTGTTAGGCCGATTATGACTTCCCAACTCCCGTTTCGCGGAATATTTCGCCGACCGTTCATTTCCCAACTTATCAAATGTATTTATTTTATTTGCCAACCTCACAGTTACCAACTTAACATTTGGTCTGTGTTTTATAATGTAAATTTTTAAAATGCCACCTTTCATGTAGCAGAATGTTTTAGTTGGCATAATATACACTTAGTTGTTTATTGTTTACCAAATGTTTTATTGAGTAGAGTTTTGTTTAGCAACTAACTAACTAAAACGGTAGTAAGACATCGTGGGTAAGCGCAACCACTCGCTTATTTTTATGACAATGTAGGTAAGTATCAAACTAGGGAACACTACATAAATACGAAAAATCTAATTCCGATATTCAGAATCACGAATTTTATAATACCGATTCTTATAATTCCGATTGGATCAAAATTCCGAGTCCGAAACATCAGAATAATCCAACGTACAGTTTTCGGTTTTTGATCCATTCCATTCCATTTTGTCAATTGTGTAGGTACATGCAAGCAAGCATTTTGACGCTCCGCTCGCTCCGCTATACATGGTCAAAAAATATGTAAATATTGGTATGTATCTTTCTTATTTGTAACTTGCCTAATGTATGAAAAGGGAACTGTTGCATCAACAAAACGTTAATCGTCCAAAAGTTGTTCGACCATGTGAAAGATTTGACTAATGATTAGTCTCCCAAAAGTTAGAGGCATAATAATAATCTGCTTTACAATAATTCTACCAATTGAAACGTTGTCATACAAACATTTGCTAATCGTTAGTTGTCAAAATGAAACGTCGGCGAAACGTTGGTTGGCAAATGAAATTCGGCCAAAAATGGTTCTGCGAAAAGGCAGAACACCCCTGTTAATACTTTCTTTCGTGCCCGTATACCCTTTCCATTCACTAGTCTGCCCACATTATTAATACACATTTGTATACTTACTTTTTTACGTAGTCAGTCTTAAAGAGCAAAGGTCTCGCAAAAGGTCCTTTGGAAATCGCCTCAAATCGCCCGTATTACAGTGCAAAAGGGACAACTGCAGCTCGGAACGATCTGACCTACAAAAAATTGGCGAAAACACGGTTTCGCAGTACCTACCCTATTTCCTCTTCCAAAAGTGGACTAATTTTAGTTTTTCTTTCACATACCTATATTATAACGAGGGCTTCGGCTATGCTTCCATGTTTTCTGTTTTTCTTTTATATTCGTTTTTGTTTACCGAACGTGTGCTTACGGCGCCGGATGGTGGCATTTTTAGAGGGCCTCTAATTCTTAAAATAAACAAATTATTAAGAAAAATAAAACATAGGGGCATGGCACAGGTAAGTATAGATTATATTTATAAAAAAAAATTGCTCTTTAACGATTATCCAGGGAGGAAACGGGGGATTACGTTTGTATGGAGGAACGGCCACTAGTATAAATAAACCCCATTATGAAGTAGGGTCTCGTCGTCCTCGGGCTGCAACTTCTATGCTATAAAATTGTAAAAATGAAATTTCTGTAGGTCTACATTGAAGATATTTAAAAAAAGGGATACGGACTATTTGAACGTCACTGAATCAAATTTTTTTTTTTTTTTTGTGTGTCATTATATAGCTTTATCACGCCAAAATGGCTAAACAGATTTCAACTATTTTTTGCACACGGTTAGCGGGGCATCCACAAATGGTTATAGGATACTTTTTCCGAATACCTAAGTTCAAGAAATAAAAAGGGGTATATATATGATTTTCTTTCTACCGCTGATGAGCATTCTATTGTATTATTTAGTAAGTGAGAATAGCGAAGCGACATCTGTCCAAAAGAATGTGAACGTAATTGCTCCGTAGTACTAAACAAATTCGTCTTTATTTTCACAGATGGCGGTAGCGCTGCATCTAGAAAAGATGGCAGACAACATAAAACACGAGCTTCTTTGCGGCGTACCCTACGCCGCTCTACCAATCACAGCAGTCATGTCCGTTAATTCCGGAACACCCATGATTATGAAAAGGAAGGAAGCTAAGCTCTACGCCACCAAGAAAATTCTAGAAGGAATCTTTCAGCCGAAACAAAAATGTCTTGTTATAGAGGACGTAGTGACATCTGGCGGCAGTTTGCTGGAAACAGTTGGCACCCTACGCGACGAAGGCTTAAGCGTCACAGACGCCGTCGTAGTTCTCGACCGCGAACAAGGTGGCGCTAGCGTGCTCAAAAGCAACGGTGTCATCGCACACTCGCTTTTCACAATGAGCGAATTAGTAAAAATGCTCGCAGACGCCGGACGAATAACAGATGAAACGGTAGAAATGGTATCCGATCACATCAAAGTGTGTCAGTTCGGCATTGGCGATAATTTAGAAATAGCTGATCGCAGTGATCGCATTTTAAGTCACTAGCACTTTCAATTACCTATCCATTCTTTGACGTAGTAGGCACATTGTAGATAATATGGCTTGTCTGCATTGATTTTGACGCCTAAGTTGCCATATATGCACGCAGTTACCTACGCTACGTGACAGCATATTTAATATTTGTGAATCAACATCTAGTCTGCAAGTTCTGAGGCGGACAGCTTTCCATAATGGGTGCGAGTAACGCCGGGTGAATCACGCCGATGAATAAACATGACTATTTCTAAGTATACTTACTTACTAAGCCTCTGCAAATGTTGAAGATTTTGTAGCTCTGCAGATCGTAAATCTGTAAGCTTATTTTTGGAATCTCACTCAATAAATACCTAAGCAAACAATTCATTTTATTTGTACCCACTAACATTACAAATTAAACATAAGGATCATGTGGTATTCTCTAGGTTTGTTAAAATTAATTTAATTCTTTAAACGCATGCTTGTGTTCGAAGCAAAATGGTCATAGGTAAACATTGTTCTTTTATAATTATAACTAGTCTGTTCTAAAGAAAAAATACTTCTGAATTAGTATCGAACACATACCTTGGAACCTACTTATATGTATTCTAATAAAGTCGAACTACTCGTTATCCATAAATTGATTCAAGAGTTTAATGTTAACAGAAATATTTTTTGCCATTTTACTTAGCATTCCTAACCTAAGTAATTGAGATATCAATTCTACCTAACCCAGGTACAGCTATTGTTATTTGTACCAGTTACGTGATACATGGCCTGTCAAGTCCCCGTTATGCGGCTAGACTAGGAAATGTAGGCTGGATCCGGTGCATAATGCATTCGATATGCATACCAACTATATCTGCTAGCAGTTTCCGCTTGCATGCTAGTTGAGCCTTTTGTAAGTAGAGATAAGATAAGCCTGTATCGTATGTTTCAGTAAGAACTGTCAATTATATTTAATACTAGAAGGTGGTCATAACCCCTTTTTCTTTAGCATAGTCGGGTAAAAAGTATGCTATAACCATCTGGCTGGACATACCCAGCTACCCGTGTACCAAAAATAATTGAAATCAGTTTTGCCGATTTAGCGTGATGAAGCCACGACACATGTTAGTTGTTCGACCAATCGTAGTGAACTTCATAAAAGATCTTACTGATCTTTACTATCAGCAAAGAAAGAAAATTGCCCGTATACCTGTTTTGGATGTTATTTTCAGTTTCATCCACATAGCTTTTGCAATATTATTTGCACCGATTTGGCTAGCTAAGCTTGGACTATGGAAATTATGACATACATCCTCTACTCGTGTGAGGTGCAGAAAGTATTAGAAGAACTATTTGGATTACTGGTCAAGAACATGGCCGATGCCAGGACCGTACAGTTTTGTAACTGAAGTATTTTTGTTACTGTATGTATACCATCTACTGTGAAAAAATAAAACTATGCCATAAATTCAATGTATTTATTATTCACCAGCCGGAATATAATAATTAAAAACTTTGATCGACTTCGAAAAATTGTACGACAATTAGCTTTTTAGTAAAAAGCCAATAAAAATCACACTGGTTACAAAACAAAGAATTAATAATTAACTTAGGTATTAAAAACTCAAGTTCAGCCTTATCAAAAAGATCTTTTCCTTTCGTGTCGCGTATTCAGCACCATACGATGGTCAGAGAAGGGGCCACGTCATGTCGGGAACTGTTTATTCGGCAATAAACATTAGAGAGAGCCGCCCTTCGTCAAGGAAAACAACCGGGAATGTAACCGCTATTCATGCATCGCAACATCAATGTGTACTCCCTAGAGGTGGGGAACAAAACGTCAAAATATATTGTAAAAAAGTACTCGTAAAAATACTATCGAAGCAAAAAAATGCAGTCAACGCGCGACGCGGTTCGCGGGAGACGGGAACGGGGTAGTGTGACTTGAGACGGGGAGTGGGGGGCCGGAAGAGGCTTAGTTGTCCTCAATCTCCTGCTCCTGCTCCTCGTCGAACTCTGCGTCCTCGTCGGCGGTGGCCTCCTGGTACTGCTGGTACTCCGACACCAAGTCGTTCATGTTGCTCTCGGCCTCGGTGAACTCCATCTCGTCCATGCCCTCGCCGGTGTACCAATGCAAGAAAGCCTTGCGCCTGAACATAGCCGTGAACTGCTCCGAGATGCGCTTGAACAGCTCTTGGATGGCGGTCGAGTTACCGATGAAGGTGGCGGCCATCTTGAGACCGCGAGGCGGGATGTCGCACACGGCGGTCTTCACGTTGTTGGGGATCCATTCGACGAAGTAGGACGAGTTCTTGTTCTGGATGTTGAGCATCTGCTCGTCGACTTCCTTCATGGACATGCGGCCTCTGAAGATGGCGGCCACGGTGAGGTAGCGGCCGTGGCGAGGATCGCACGCCGCCATCATGTTCTTGGCGTCGAACATCTGCTGCGTCAGCTCGGGCACGGTCAGCGCGCGGTACTGCTGGCTGCCGCGAGACGTGAGCGGCGCGAAACCAGGCATGAAGAAGTGCAGACGTGGGAAAGGTACCATGTTGACGGCCAGTTTGCGCAGGTCAGCGTTCAGTTGACCAGGGAATCGCAGACACGTGGTGACGCCGGACATGGTGAGCGACACGAGGTGGTTTAGGTCGCCGTACGTGGGGGTGGACAGTTTGAGCGTGCGGAAGCAGATGTCATAGAGAGCCTCGTTGTCGATGCAGTAGGTTTCGTCTGTGTTTTCGACTAGCTGGTGGACTGAGAGTGTGGCGTTGTAAGGTTCTACTACTGTATCTGACACCTTAGGCGATGGTACAACTGAGTATGTGTTCATGATTCTGTCGGGGTACTCTTCTCTGATTTTTGAAATGAGGAGCGTGCCCATACCGGAACCGGTGCCGCCGCCGAGCGAGTGTGTGAGCTGGAAACCTTGGAGGCAGTCGCAGGATTCTGATTCTTTTCGCACGACGTCTAGGACTGAATCTACGAGCTCAGCACCCTCCGTGTAGTGACCCTTAGCCCAGTTGTTGCCGGCGCCAGACTGTCCGAACACGAAGTTGTCCGGGCGGAAGATCTGTCCAAAGGGTCCGGAGCGGACAGAGTCCATGGTGCCGGGCTCCAGATCCACAAGGATGGCGCGGGGCACGTATTTGCCGCCGGAGGCCTCATTGTAGTACACGTTGATGCGCTCCAGCTGCAGGTCTGAGTCGCCATGGTAGGCGCCGGTGGGGTCGATGCCGTGCTCGTCAGAGATGATCTCCCAGAACTGAAACAAAAAGAAACAAAGTTCAGCGAACGTTCGTGTAGCAGTAAATAAATACAGTTTTTCGGCCCCCAAATTACAAGGAATAGTGCAGGCTGGTACGGTGCGTGTGGGCTCGGATGACTCATTATTGGTCGCCTAGGCGACGACGCTCGAAACAAACCGATACGCGGTCCTTATTAGCATATTTCCGAGGGCGTAATACCTTTGCGTAACATTATCGATCGTACAGATGCATTACATTCGCCGTATATGGCTGAATGTAAACGGTATGAATCAGTTGCGCAAATTGCTGCAAAAAACTTGCCATGAGATGACCACCCACTTTCGTGGCTTTATGTAACGGCACCATATAAGCGGAGAGCGCGGGGCAAGTTTCTTATTTCGGAGCTTCGCCTTGTCAGTCTGTCACTCGTAAATCAAGGGGCGCAGGTCGGCGCCAGCTTAGTGGGACAGAATAAGCATAATTCTCCATACGGTGTGTACAATACTCTCGCATTAACATGAAATCGCGCAGATGTTATCTCGACTCGACAGAGAGGCCTTTCTACTCGACCGTGAGTGCTTCTTTGATAGCATCAGCAATATTAATAAAGAGTATGATCAGATAGTAAAGAATGATTTGTTTAGCGAATGGAATGCTAACAATTGATTGTTGTTCATTGAATAAAATGATTTCTTTTGTTTCAGGCGGGATACATACCTTAGAGGCTCATTTTTTGTGCAACTTGTGTACAAAACAAATACCTCCTACACATTTAGAATAATTCGACTATAGAAAATGCATTTTTTGTGTTTCAAATTTGTTAAAAAAAACTGGATTGGTTTGTCAAAAGGATTCTGAAGTGCAGGAAAAAAAACAATAATAACAGTTATTTTGTCTAATGCATTTACTAACGTAGAGAACTAGTTTCTACTTTCTATGATAAATAGGTTATTGTTCTCTCAACAATTTCCTGTTGATTTAACTCTTTCATCTGACGAGTTTCTTAAACATTTACTAAAAATACACGGATTCCTAAGGCAAAACATCTGATATCGCGCTGGCAGCGTGCCAGTGCTGGAAAAAATACTTTCCGGGATATTGGAGTTTGTTAGACGACTTGGCCGATTGTCAAGTTTTTATGCCTTTTAGCTATAGTCATTTTAATTTTATTAAAATGAAACTTTCTACTGATATACACCTAAATGCGTGAAATGCCGAATGCGGTCACGTGTAGACGCAACCTACGGATAAATCATTTATGATGACAATGAATACTTTTTATCCAGAAACTGTTTTAGTCTACACTTTTTAGGCACCTTTAAAATTTTATTTTATCATTCAATATCATAGCATGTATTTTAGTAATAAGGAAGGCCCATTCTACAAAATAATTAAATTGGTTTATACCTAGAACATAATTAGTAGCTTCCCACGAGTTGATCTACCTTCCTACAATTAAACCATCCTGTAAAGAGCTCTGCTTTCTCTCGTATTCTAAGTAACGCGTCGCATCTGGCTTATACCTAGCACGTATTTCGTAGTTCCACTTCAACAGACTAATTGGCCGATTCTTTATCCAATTAAAGAGATTAAACTGTAAGTCCGCCTACGTCTACCCGAGCTACGTTACTTGACAACATTAGTGAGCCTCACAATTAACAGATTGCTAGTATTGCGATAGATAGTAAGTGTTCAATTAATTATACACTGAAATTTTAGTGGTTGTTTTCCCGCAGCGAGACGATTTAGAACATGATACTGAAACACTTTCCCCAAGGTCGACATATGAAAATAAAATATTCGACTTCCCATGGAAAATAAGCAATCAGCTGAGCAAGTCTACAATGGGGAGTCATTTCTTTTTTTCATATTTCGACCTATGTTCTTTGGGGAAAGTTGTTCAGTATCATATTCAAAATCATCTCGCTGCAGGAATACAAGAACTAAAATTTCACATTGATACATATCTCCGTTAGACTCGTACCTAATTGCACCTGGTGACTAACGGGATGGTAATTTAAATGTATTTAACATGAGTATTCTTATACAGGAAGTCAATATTTTTATACGCTAGCCTAATATACCCTATTACTTTGGCTAGTTTAATACCCGCACAGACCATTCTTACATCTGTCAAGCCTGTGGTTTTGGCTTAGAGCTTACATAGCCATGACAACCATTTTGTTTTCCGACATCAACACTGTTAATAAAATAAATAGTCTGTAAGTGTTAGAGCCCTTTGAATAGAGTTTAATACCACAACACAATAATAAACTGAAACTCTATATGGATTAATAGGTAAAATAAAATTAGCAATTGGTAGTTTATAAATTACAGGTATTATAGGTAACTTTGGCCACTAGGCCACCGGCCATCCTGTAATTGCCGACATTACCTATTGATTTACTATAAAATGAGTCAAATTATCATTTTGTACATGACCCAGTTTAAATAGGTACAAGGAAAATTATAAAACTGTTTACAGTGACAAATAAGTAAGTAACTAGGTATTCTGATTATAAATCCTATGCTAATGTTTATACTTTGACTTGAAAAATTTTAACCAACTGTAACTTGTAACTTAGGCCTGAGCGCCTACTCTGAAATCCGAAAAACGAAGTTCGTTTGGCGCCATCCCGCTAACTCAAATACAGCATAACATAAGCGCGAGAGTGACAGCACGTTACGAACTTCGATTTTTGTGTTTCGGAGTAACCACTCTGCTCCGTCAAGCTTAATCAGTAGCTAACTCTAACAGAAAATGCTTAAGACCGGGTCTTAGTCATCACTGTCTGACGTAGGCCCCTACCCTTTATCTTTAAGAACACTAGAATAGCACTCTGAAAGAGTTTTAGTATCAATCACTTATCTGTTGTTAATAGTTATGATAATGTAGGAATGACCTAATGAAAATACCTAAACCGGTTGCAGATGTTTATCAAATTAATGCAAATAAAAAGTAGGTGATGTCACTCTTTATTTTAACAGACGAATCAAAGTGACAGCCAGTGTCATTACATTAGCATTAAGCGCTATGACAGTTGATGCGTGATACATAATCATCAAATATGTATACAGTTAAGATGTGCCCAGTAACATGGACTATCACTATTTTGGCCAATGCACCGAATAAACCTTTGTTTCTGTCATAAAATGGCGTTTCCGCACTGTTGGGTTATTTTAAACACGCGGAAGGAGGTTCAACGACCTGGTGCACGAGAATCTAGTTCGGTACCAACTCTTCCTCGGTGTAACTACGGAATTATGCAAATTCCATTAATTGGTCATGTTTTGCGGTAATTGGTCCTATCCGCTCTAGCCGTTTTTAGTGCAACTCGATTTAAAGTGTCTATTATTTATCGGATAATCATACATTTGGCAAATGTTTTACTGTAACATAAAAGCACTACCTACCTGTCATTGAATGCTTGAGAGATTGAATAGCCAGACCCCGACGTTTTATAGGTACAAAGCAATAAAATTTGCAATGCTTTTTCATATTTTTTTTTGAAGCAACGCGGCGACGTCTGGCAGCATCTACCTACCTACTCGGCGTAGGTATACAATGCATAGATAAAAAGTACCTAGATACCTAATATATAATAAGATTGCAGGCTAGGTAATCCAGGTAATCAAAGCCTTGATACCTAAATATTTGGTCTAAATACTGAACACCTAAATGACAGTACCAAAAATATTTCAACTTCCTAGAACTTTTTTCATATAAAACTACAGTAAATCAAACGCCATGCCAAACGCATCTGTCGTAACGGATTTTTGTACAATTAAAATTCGAACGTTACGAACGACGGCCTGTCATTGGCCGGCCCTTATCTACGAGACGCGTAAATAACCTTGAATGGGGTTCATAACATACGCGTGCCCTTTGTAACGGATTTTTCGGAGCGGGAAACACGGATTAAGATAATATTAACATCGAATTCCAAATTTACACATCGAATCCGGCGCAATAAAGGCGATTCTTGACTACAGTTATCTTCAAGACGTATTTACAATGCATATCAAGATAAAGGAAGTTTGTGATGTACGCGAAATATGCACCAGATAAGATACCGTACCAAGCCTAAGCCGGCCAGTCACGTAGCGAAAATGTTCCAAGAAATTGAGATCTCGGAATGGCGAACGGCGAACGGCGAAGGCGACACGTGGAAGGCAGGCACCGCTACCAACCAACGATCGATAAAGGTGTGGTTTAAGAAAACCTCATGAAAAATGACCTATTTTTAACACTACATCGTAACGTGGCATTTACGCTGCATTGAAAGACGTTCACTTCACATATAACAAAGAAAGTACAGCTTCAACTAGTGCATTTTCAAACGGCCACACCCCTCCATATAGTACGAGAAATTGTAGTTTAACAACAATTAAAACATGATTAACGCCTCCACAGTAGGAAAGAATGATGTCATTCTCTCTTTTGAAGCAAATTTCAAGTACCGGTCACAAAATGCCGGCCGGAGATTCGAAATCCGAATTACATTTTAAACGAATAAAAACAAAAGAACGACAAATACCTTAGCGCCGATCTGGTTGCCGCACTGTCCAGCTTGAATGTGCACGATTTCCCTCATTTTGTTGAATGTAAACTTATTAAATTACTTAACACTATAAAATTTCTTTGCTCCGCACGCACCACGTACTTTCGTGGTAGCTAGTTGAAGAATACGTCGAATTTCGTTTCGCGCAAGCAATGTAGCGGAGCGGTGGTCGCTAGTGATGCGATCGCGCGGCCGCTTGTCGATAGAAATTGTCGCATTGCGACACACCCACACAATATTTTCAAGTAAACCATGAACTAATTATTTATAACTTATTCCAATTAATGAAAATGTATTGTTTTTAAATCGAAATAATATGCTGATTTTTCGACTGCCTTCAAATAGTACTAGTTTAAGAATATTATAAGTTTCCAGGTAATGTAACTATAATGCTCACATCCATCCAATTTCGCCCATAGTACAAATGTAATTGCATGGATAGATTTGGACCCTGATATCGCAAAATTATGGTTGCAATCTATCCATGCCATTTTACTGCACTTGACACGTACATTTAATTTATCGGTAAGTAGTATTGATAATGACTAAGTATTGCTACAGTTCTAATAGAGTGAAAAAAGAAACAGGGAAAAGGGAAACCTGATTTGACTGAGTTGGGCAATTTTTTGTTGCTTAAATATTGGGTTAAGTTTTGTCACTGGCGACATTATGTCAAAGATACAATAGTAACTGGGCATTAGGATGGTCATAAGGTACATTTTACCCGACTATGTAAAAGCAAAAATCCGGCCGAGAGCATGTCGGACCAGTGGAGAGTTCCGCAGCAGTTCATACAAAAAATACATTACAGATAAAAAAGTACTATATGAAAAAGGTCACTAGCAACAGAGCGTATCTCCACGGCACTTACGTCCTGACCTGCAATAACTCAAAAACGGTATATCCGATCATGATAAAAATAATTATCGTTGAAAGTATTTATTAAGCTTCATCTTCTTAATTATTTTCATGTTTTATGGACATAAGGTTTAGATAATAGAGGGGGGAGCGACCATTTCCGAAAATATTCATTATATCAAATGTTTTCTGTAGAAAACTCAATTCTTTTTTAAAAGAACGGTCGAAATATGTGCCACATATTTATATATATCTTGAAAATAAAACAGTTTCAGTTACATATATGGATTTTGTTATTTAACTATTAAAAAAATCATAAACAATGCAGCAGTTTATACAAGACACCTATACTCCAAATTTAATAAATATACATGTACTTTGTAAGTAAAATGCCGGTGGCATATGGACGGACGGACATGACGAAAATATAAGGGTTCCGTTTGTGCCATTTTTGACTACGGAACCCTAAAAAGAGATATGAGTTTTTCTTCCTCGCGAACATAAAAGCAAAATTGCCTGACATTTTTTTTTATTTCTCGAGTAATGATACTCAATCTTTATAACAATTTTACTTATTTTAACATGCTCAAATTGTTGTAATATTGGTTCTACAAAGTTATCGAAAAAATTATCGTAAAATAACAGATCATCTATGCACACAAGGTACGGAAGACTAGGGTTGCCAGGTCCAAAAACACAAAAGCCGGACATGCGCTTAATCTGGCCAGGCATTTTACCTTAAAAGCCGGACATATCTCGACTTTCAACTCGCGCAACTCACGCGCCTAATACGAGCCCGGACGGACCGAAAAATATAATCATGTCTGTACATATATATATATATATTTGTAATTTGATATATTTATTTTGATACATAATAGGTTCTTTAAACAACATATCATTATATAAAAAAAAAATCTAGTTGCTAGTCCAACACTGACGTTAATTATGAAAACTACCAATATTTGAACAATTTAAATATATTGTTATAAAAATTTTAATATAAATTTTAAGCATTATTGCATTGTAACTTCTCATAATTATTAACTTTTTTCGCAATCAATACATTATCCACTTATCGACGTCGACATTGGTTCACAGAGCGTACCTTGTGCAGCTCTAGTCTGACGAGCTCTTTCCCTATTGGTCGACCGGGTAACGCCATCGGCCATTTTGCGCCCAAGCTGGGCAACATAACGCGTCAAATATATGTTTCGTTTTAGTCCTATTTCTTTTTTTATTTCAATATTACTCGTTTTATTTACTCAAATAATGTAAACTACCTATATATATATAATAATAAAGTAAATTTCTAAAACTTTTCTGGTTATTATGGTTCTTTGTCACAGGTTTTCGTCACAGGTGTTTCATCTGTCATGTTGGTACACAGTAAGCGGCTGCCGGCCGGCCTACTATACAACAAATAGCTACGTATAACTTTAATGTATATTGAATCGATGTATATGTATAAAGCTCTGTCTACATGTCCGTGCTTTGCTCTGCGTCTTACCGTGCAAACTAGTTTGCGCAAGTAAGCGCGCGGGTGAAGACGGTAATGCTGTCTTTTGCGTAAACTAAAATATGATACTACAGATTATGGTTTTAATTTTTCGTGTATTGTTATGAGGACCACCATCAATAAAAAAACATTTACTTGTTACTCTTGTTTTTGTCTATAGAGCGTAGGAACCAAAACTTGTACGCGATTAGCGCGCGCAGTCTAAACTAAATCATATCTAAACCTCACTTAGCATTTTGTTTCATTAATATTGTAATCAAAATGAGTGACGTGCGCTATTTGTCAAAAAAGTTTATTGTCGAGTTTATTGAATTGTACAAAACTCTACCGTCGTTGTGGAATTTAAAATCTAAACACTATTATGATAGAGCTAAGAAGAATTCAGATTATGAGATCATGGTAAAAAAACTTAGAGAGGTAAGTTTATAACTCATTCCATGGCTTCGTTTTTATAAAATAGAACTCAAATTAAAGAATACTTCTAGAACCAATATTAATGAATTAATATTGGTTCACTAGGATATTTATCTGTTATCCGACCATTATAAAACAACAGTTATTGAAAGATTGGGTACTTATGCGTACATTATTATCGCCCCTTTCTTAAAATGTATAAAATAAAGCCAAGGTCACACACGCGAGTACGGTGAGGCTGTTTGATGACTGAAATAAATGGTACATATTGATAATTTTTGGGTAAATTGTAACAATAATAATTGTGTATATATTGTTTTGTTGAAATGCTACTTTTAATTTGAATCCATAGGTACTAATATTATAAATACGAAAGTAATTATCTCTGTTACCTCTTCACGCTTAAACGGCTGAACTTACTTAGATGAAATTTGGTATGGAGATAGTTTGAGGCTCTAGCAAGTATATAGTAATATGCAAAGTTCCCAGGGGACAAATAAAATAGTGGGCCACGCGGGCGTAGCCGCGGGAAAATTACGTTGGGTTACGCTGATAGCTGGCACATCATATTTCTCTACTATATATAAATATATATACAAGCTTCTGACCGCGACCTCGTCCGCCTTAAATTCGTTTATCGCGTTAAAAATCGAACTAAATTCCGGGACTGAGAAAGTCCATATCTCTTGTGTCTATGAAAATAAAACACGACGCGAGTCGATCCCTTTGCGTCGACGTGAAAAATAAACAACGCAAAAGGGTAGACTTAACTGTATTTTTATGCAGGTAGAACCAGAAGCAACAAGGGAGATGGTCACGCAAAAAATAAACTCGATGCGTGGTTCGCGACGGAAAGAGATGGCGAAGATAAAACAATCCATAGACGCATGCGGGGAGGTGTACGTCCCCAAGCTGTGGTACTACAAGCTCATGGACTTCGTAGACGGCCAGGAGACCCCCACGCAGGTCGCGTTGAGGGAACAGGAGAAGAGGGATCACGCTTCATCTCCAGAATCTCAGGTGTGTACTCGTATGTACCTATACAAATGCACGCACGCCAACGCCATCATCATTTCAGCCATAGGACAGCTACTGATGGACACAGACCTCGTCAATTGATTTCCACGTGCCGGATAGAAGCGACCCGCATCCAGCGAGTCCCCGCAACACTAACCAGGTCGTCCGACTACTTCCAATGCTGCACTTGCCGGTACGCGGTCTCCACTAGAGACCCTTTCTGTTCCGACGGCCATCGGTTCTTCGAACTATGTGGAGCCAATTGCTACTTCATGTTGCTTACCCTGTTTGCTATGTCGGTGACCTTGGTTCGTCTACGAATCTCCTAATTTCTGATTCGCCAAAGCCAATCCCCATTCATTTCAATTTCCATGTTGTGCTAAGTCATTTGTTTTCTATCGATGTTTAGATTATTTTCTTTCGATCTCTGACCAAGAAGACTCGCAATCACATTTGTCATTCACACCGTATTTAATTAACAATATTCGAAATATGACCCAGCGTTTCAATCCTCGTCAGTCCGCTGTCCTAAAATGTGAAAGAAATAAGTCGTTTTATTTACTCATTATACATTATATACATATATTTCACACACACACTACATATTCACATTAAATTCTTTGTAACTGGTTATGGGACAACTTGGCGCCACGCATTTATTTCTCAACTCGAGACGGTATAGGTTCTCTTACGGAGAAACCCGATCCTGCTATTCCGATTGCTGAAACAGCCAAAGCCTTCTGACAACTATGTGAGTGGGATAGAGACAGATGTTCTTTATTATGTATTTAACGCGCGATACGCGTCATAATGCGACCATCATCGTCAGCGTTGCAGTGATCTTTACATGCAAATTGCACCACGATGCTGAGTCAAAGCCTCTTCTTTATCGCACACATTTCTGGACTCTATGAGAGCACCTTCACTGTTGTATAATATAACAATAATAAATAATAATAAAAGACATTTATTCACTTTTTGCATAGGTACATAATTGGGTTTTGACTTATATATGGTGAGGTACAGTAAGTATGCAAAAGTGGGGGCGGAGATGGGTCCAGAACAAGTGGTTAATTCGCGACCGGTCGCTATTCTTGTCCTGGGTGTGTCTCTATGGTAGCTACCTGCCCGGTAGTTAACTTGGTGAATGGCCTCGGGGGGAGCTCACAGTTGCCTCGATCCCCGAGGCAAAACTGGTTGTGCTCCTTCCCGTGGTTACTGCCCGTTAACTGCCTGGTTCAACCGAGGAAACAGGTAGCACGGAAACAACCAGTTGAGCTTCTAGTTGAGCAGTCCAAACCTTCCTTATCCCGCACTTCCTACACAGTCAGCCGCAAGCGATGACGTGGCATGTCGCAGCGGGCTCTCTATCCACAAATAAGGATGGTTAGCGGTAGAATGCCACCCGCGTGTTTGTGCCGTGCGCGGGGACCCGTACGGGCGGAGAACGAGATCCTGGTAGGCTGAGTCGGACAGGGGTCGGAGTCGTTACCTCTGGATGACAACACGCCACTTTGGCTCGGGATTCGTTTAACACGGGAGGTCTTGTCCTAGCCAGACATGATCAATCGGCTGTCGCGTCCAGTCTGATGGCCGCGGGCGAGTGTCCTGGGGTGATGGGGTCCATAGTCGGCGGAGCACGATTCCAAAGTCGCCTGTGGAGGTGACGATGGTCTTGGCACGGTGCGGACTCATGGGCAACTCACTTTGGGGCGCTATATCGGGCTGGTATCCCTGATGCGTCAAAGCATCCCCAGTAGGAGGGCTCCAAGGAGGGTGGGGAGCCAGTCTGATGAAGTCTTAGTTGTAGGTTAAATGGATCCACAACCACCAACAACGACGAAGAAGGGAGAAGCCGTACCCTTAAGGGATGAGGCTACAGCGCATGGCGCTACACTGGGCAATACTGCGGGCCGCAAAACTGCCTTGAGCAGGGATGCGGGAGCTGGTCCCAGTAATGTAGGTAGGAGTGGTAGCAACGGACATGCTGGACCCTTCTACTTCAAAGCTGCCGTCCGATCTTTTCCCTCAGTGGTGAAAAGCGGACACGCACAGAAGGGAACCGTAAGGGGACCGACTGTTGCGGGCACCGGAGGAGGGGGCGGCAAAAGCATGCCGAAGCCGACCACCGTACCGTTCCGCGGAACGCTTCCTAATCCTGCGGAGAGTGCACCGGCACGTAGTGTGGAGGTGTCCAAACCTGAGGGGGAGGACGGCGGGTATACTCTTAGCAGGAGGCAGAAGCGTAGACAGAACGCTCGGTAGACTCTGAGGACTTGCGAGGCCTGGCAGATCTGTACCTGGGAAACGCCCTCTCCCCCATGTCTAGCGAGGAGGCTCCCAAGGAGTCAAACCATTAGAAGCGCAATGGCGGGTATAAGGTGTGTACAAATTAACTTACAACACAATAAAGCAGCCACAGCCCTTCTGGCGAGGCAGCTAACTAGCGGTAAATTCGATATAGCTCTAATACAGGAACCTTATATTTATAAGGGGGAAATTAGAGGTCTGGGCGGAACTGGAGGTACCATATGGTACTACTGTTCCGATGATAACATGAGGACATGTATTTATGTCAGAAATGGCATCAACGCCATGCCCTTACATGCTTTCTGTTCCAGGGATCTTACCACGGTTAAGATCCTGACTAAGGGGGAGGGCACGGCTCTTATCGCTGCATCAGCCTACCTTCCCTATGAGGCGACAGACCCGATCACTAGCCAACTGCGGGGTCTTGTCGCGAAAGGCAGCGAGGCAAACACCGACCTGATCATCGGCTGCGACGCGAACGCCCATCATGTCATCTGGGGCAGCTCGGATGTCAACACGAGAGGGGTGAAGGTACTGGATTTTCTGGTAAGCTCCTCATTACAAATACTAAATAAAGGCAATGAACTAACCTTTGTCAACGCTAGACGAGGGCAGGTAATTGATATATCGTTGGCTACTAATAACACTAGTAAAAGCATTAACTCATGGCATGTATCAAAGGAAGTTTCTCTATCCGATCACAGATATATATGCTTTAGGTACAATACTAAAATAGAGGTGGAAACTGTACGCAAAAGGAACCCGAGGAACACTGACTGGGAAGCATATAAAGTGGACCTGAAAGTGGAACTGGGGGACCCAAAAGGCAAGCTTAATTCTATTATAGATATAGAATTTGAAGCGGACAAAATAGTACAAGCAGTATATACGGCTTGGACCAACAATTGCCCGGAAAAGAAAACTCTGGCGAAAAGGATACCATGGTGGAACCCGGAGATTGAAAAAATCAGGAGGGAAACCAGGGCTATCTTTAACGATGCAAAAGCCTCAAATAATTTTGAGGGCTATGCACGCCAACTCACGGAATACAATAAGGCTGTGAGGAGAGCAAAGAGGAGCGCCTGGAGAGTCCACTGTGATCAAATAGGGTCTATACCAGAAGGTATGAGACTAACAAAAGCACTAGCTGCAACTAAGTCAGTCCCGCTCACAACTATCAGAGACAGTGACGGGAAAATGACTGAAACGGGGTTGGAAACCCTCAATGTCATGTGTAATACGCACTTCCCAGGCTCGGTAATACACCAGGGTGAAATAGATGATGTTGCAATTAGTGCAATGGAACAAGCTGCAAGCACAACCAGGCACAATTGGGACACATCAAAGAAGGTAGTAGATCAAAACAAACTAAAATGGGCCCTGTCAACGTTTCAACCCTACAAGGCTCCGGGGCCAGATGGAATTTACCCCGTTCTACTACAAGAGGGCGCAAATGTACTCATTCCCCATCTGAGCAGACTGTACAGAGCGTGCATAGCATTCGGACACGTACCACGTGTATGGAGAATGGTGAGGGTGATTTACCTGCCCAAACCGGGTAAGGCAGATTACGGAGATGCTAAGTCCTATAGACCCATAAGCCTGTCATCGTTTTTCCTAAAAACTGTGGAGAAACTGGTGGACAGACACATAAGGGATGGCCCATTAAAAAGGCATCCTCTGCACAACTTACAGTGTGCCTATCAACCAGGGAAATTTACGGACACGGCGTTGCACCTGGTAGCAACCAGAGCTGAACAGGCAATAGAGGGTAAGGAACTGTGCCTGGCGGCTTTTCTAGACGTGGAAGGAGCGTTTGACCGCACCACGTACCAAGCGATCGATGTAGCAGCTGCAAGACATGGCATAGAACCGACCATATGCAAGTGGATTGGAAATATGCTAAACGGTAGGCTAATAACGTCATCCCTAATGGGGGACGAGATAATGGCCACAACAACAAAAGGATGTCCACAAGGTGGAGTACTCTCGCCTACTCTATGGAGCTTGGTGGTAAACTCACTGTTGGAGGAACTCAATAGCGGACCTATCTATACGGTAGGGTATGCAGATGACTTAGTGATACTCGTAAATGGGAAATTTCCCAGTACGGTTTCGGCAATCATGAATGAAGCACTGAGGAAAGTGGAGAGATGGTGTAACGTTCACCAACTATCCATTAATCCAGGCAAAGCGGTGGTAATACCATTCACTAAAAAGAGAACCCTAAAAGACATGCAGCAACTAAAACTGTATGGAAGGGTACTCGAGATGTCCAACGATGTGAAATATCTTGGTGTCACGCTGAATAAGGAACTGAATTGGAAAAAGCATGTCGATCATAACATAACAAAAGCACTCAGAGTGTTTGGAATGTGCAGATCGGCATACGGTAAAACGTGGGGATTAAACCCTAAGGTACTGAGATGGATCTATACCATGATGGTAAGACCGATCATCCTGTACGGCAGCCTGGTCTGGTGGCCAAGAACATTAAAGAGCACATGCAGAGACGACCTAATGAGGGTCCAAAGAACAGCGTGCATGGCTATAACAGGGGCGTTTAGAACTACGCCAACCGCGGCGCTAGAAGTATTGCTAGACCTACCACCGCTACACATAGTGATACAGTCGGAAGCACGCAAATCACTGCATAGGCTAAAGACCCTGGGCCTATGGAGTTACTGCGCGCCGAAAACTAAGCACACATCCATGGAAAAGAACCATTTCCTCGACAGAATAACTGCCATGAGCTGCGACAAAATGCAACCAAGGTATGAATTCCAAAGGAACTTTAAAGTGCAAGTTCCCACAAGGGACGAATGGGCCGAAGATCACAAACCACTGACAATGGATGGTGAGGATAACATTTGGTATACTGATGGATCAAAAATGGCATCAGGTACGGGAGCAGGCATTTATGCAAAAGACTATAATGTCAGCACAAGTATGGGAGGTTATGCAACGGTCTTTCAAGCAGAGACATATGCTATAATCGCCTGTGTCCAGGAAAACATAGATAGGCTAACCGAAGGAAAGCACATCTATATACTCAGCGACAGTCAAGCAGCACTGAAAGCGTTATCAGCGCCCAAAGTAGACTCTAGACTCGTACACAACGGTATCCAAGCATTAAACAAGCTCGGAAGGCACAATAAAGTGCAGCTGGTATGGATTCCAGGGCATGAAGGCTTCATCGGTAACGAAAACGCCGATGAGCTAGCTAGAAAAGGGTCTGCAACGAGCTTCGTAGGACCCGAACCATGCGTGGGACTCTCACAGGGGACCATAGTTACGGCCATAAAGGACCATGCCAAAAACCAACATCAGCAAGAGTGGAAGAAAGTGGCGGGCCTGAGGCATGCAAAGCTATTCATAGAAAGAGTAGAATCGGGCTGGTCCAAGAAACTGTGGAACTACAGCAAAAGACAACTCAGAATTATAATGGGGGTGTTCACAGGCCATTTCGGAGTCAAAGGACTCCTGGCCAAACTGGGACTTTCTGACAATACAGATTGCAGAATGTGTGGTGAGGAAACAGAAACAATGGAGCATTTATTATGCGAATGTCATGCCCTCGCCAGACAGAGAATGAAGGAATTTGGTATTGGTTACCCACAGCCAAAGGAATTCCAGACGCTACCAATGGCATCTATCATCCGGTTTACTGAGATGGTAGAACAAACCATTGAGTAGCAAGAAGGGGTAATTACACAAAAGATCCCACTGGGTCGAAGTGTATCCGTAAGGACCCCGGATATCAAGATAAGATAAGATAAGATAAGTATGCAAAACAATGAAAGGGAAGGTGGCTCAGCTTTTGTCAAAGCCAAGAGCCCACAAGGATAATTGGTCAACGACCCTGTTATTCTGCCACCCCCGCGACTTAATAACTAAATACATTTTGGATGATTATGATGTGCCATGCAATTGTTTTTGAAGATCCAACAGACATGCCTTACAACGGTTTTTAAATACCTCCAGGGACTTGCTATTTCTTACAGGCGGTGGCAAGTTATTCCAGCAGTTAGAGGCAGCGTATCGAAAATATACATATATGTACGATGCATATATCACATATCACTCTAGTTGCCAGCAATGTCTTGTTGTGTGTGCTTTATGAAAGAAATGAGTTTTGTTTCTTCTTTCTCATCATGGGTCTGTAGTAGCCGTAGCTGGTCATTATTAAGCATCTAGAACTTTATAAGACCCTAGTAGGTGCCAGCAACTTCATAATAATTTTAAAAAAATCATAGGATCATAACCTTTTTTTCTTCAGCGTAGTCGAGTAAATAGTATCCTATAACCACCTGTGGATGACCGGCTACCCTTGTCTTGTACCAAACATTTTGCCGTTATGGTGTGATAAAGCCACAACGACACACACATACATTCGAAAAAAACTATGTAGGGACCTTCATAGTCCGTTATCACTTATTATTTTGAAAATAACTTAAATGTAGTATAGATTAATGATTCTGTTTTTTTATAGATCGATACCGGTACGGGCTCTGTAATCATCGTCTCGCCAGACCGTCGACCGTCTGTATCATCCACCAACAGCATCCCAAACCAAGCCCCATCAGAACCTGACGACGTATTAGCCCCAGTCATCGCATTCACAACTCATGTGCCGCCTAAACGGACTAAACGCAAACGAAAACTGCCAAGAAAAGAAACTAAAGAACAAAATCACGAAGCGTTTGGGCACTACGTAGCGCATAAGTTAGAGAATTTGCAGAAAGAGCAAAGGATTTATTTAGAGAAGATAATAAATGATGCCATTTTCGAGGCGGAGTTAGGGAATTTGAATAGGAATTGTTACGTTTATGTGCCGGCGAGGTCGGATTCGGAGTGATCATTCCATTATTTCCATAGAAATGACCATAGTCTTGTAGATTCTCATATTTTTATAGGAACAAAAAATCTTGTATAGGCTAGGCCTTTGATCGAAGGTCGTATCATACCCTCACGCTCACTTTTAAATATTGTATTGTTTAAGGTCAATCTTCTTTTTACTGTGCTGTTGCCATGGTTGCGTCTCCTGAATCACTATTGAAAATTACGATTTTAACACGCTTTTATTAGCTCGACCTGTAACTAACTATGTAATGGAATCTAAGGTAACTAATTTAACCATCTTCCAAGGATCGTAGCGTCATGAAAATTGGCAGCTGTATGTAGTTCTGATGACAATACAATAATATGGTACTGTCGAACTGATATGATGATGGAGCCGGAAGATATGAACTGAAATTTCATGATGGAACATCGTATCATAGCTGTGTTTGGATTTGTTAAAAAAGTCTTGTAAAGCGTGTTTTTCTAGTGTTTTTTAAACAATTAATTATTTAACGACATAAAGACACCAAAAATATGGGTTTATTTGTGCAGAGCTCATCTTGTCACTATGATAATAGTCTACATCATTAGTATTCTTCTAATAGTAACTCTGTCACTATTGTAACCTGATTCACCGAACATAATAACAAGAAGCAAAGGATGCGTGTGCTTGGCGTGTGCGTTGTGAAGTACGCATCCTCATAAGAGATGACATACCGCTGTGTACGTACACGTCAATCTCTTATGAGGATTCGTACTTTACAACGCGCACGCCACACGCACGTCAACGCGCATGTCACGTACACGCATCCGGTGTGGCTACAGCAAGGGACAGCACGATCTGAATTTTGTAGTGCTCTGACCATCTTATATTTTCAAAGTATATTACTATTACGTAAGAAGAAGGAAAGACAACCTTTAGCTAAAAAGTTAGGGTTATTTCTCTCATAGTTTTTCGTACCCCCTATCCATAAAAAAATATACGACAAGTAGGTAAGTTGCGGTTTGTTTTTGCGCGCGAATATAACGCGAGTGTACAGGGCGCATAATCATAAACATAGGTGACTTCAAGTAATATATACTTTTTTTATTAATATATAATATTTATACTTTTAGTTTAGTATTATGGTACGATAATTTGATTCCAGCCATTAAAAATGTCCTAGACTTATTGCATATTTTATTTCTTACTCCCAGTATTCGGCCCTCATTTCCTTTAAGTTCACTTCGCTTCGTCCACATTCCCATTTTTGTTAGATTCCTAGTTTGTCCGCATTTCCATTCCTTCCTAAACTTGTCGTCATTCCTAAATCGTCCAAAAATGGTTTTGCTAAGTCAATAAGTCCAATAAGGCATGGGCTGCCAAAAAGATAATTATTGAAAGTAACGACTTGTAAAATGTTTTACAGTACAGCTGCTCCGCAAGAGGGTAGTAAAAATACATTAATTTTCACAAGAAAATTAAAAAATACAGGTAGTTAAATAGAAAAAAGTTAGTAATTATTGTACATTAAAGTATGTTTAATTTAACAATAACTTAAAAGGGGAAGCAGTTTGACTGTGACGGCATACGTCTGTATTTTCCCAAGCGTTTTAACATTTCCAAAAGAGAAACTGATTTTAACCGTCACCATTTTACCAACCAAACATTGCATCAGTTGCAGATGTCAAAGTGAAGATAATATCAATTTACGGACGGGGCTACCACTCTCACATCCATACTAATCCATACTATTCATACTAATCCATACTATCCATATCCATACTCCATACCAATATTATAAATGCGAAAGTGTGTCTGTCTGTTACCTCTTCACGCTTAAACCGCTGAACCGATTAGGATGAAATTTGGTATGGAGATAGTTTGAGTCCCGGGGAAGGACATAGGCTACTTTTTATCCCGGGTAAATACCCTTATCCGCGATAAACGAATTTCAGGCGGACGAAGTCGCGTGCAGATGCTAGTAATAAATAAACACATTACCCTCCTTTGCGTCGCGCAGTCGGGTAAAAACTGGCAAGGAAGTCGTTGCATATTTGTACGAAATGGACAACGAACTCCATTAAAATCTCCATACAGATTAAATCAAACAAGAAACTTGTTTCTTCCAAAGCATAAGTGCAATGGTTGCAGCAACAATTTTAATATGATTACTGCATCATTATCAAAGATATCACAAGAGTTGTTTATTGCTGTTTAAATTTGACCGTTCTCAATAAGATGTTCGCGTGCGATAGGCAAATAGTGGATTCCGCTAAACAATTTCATTATTAGTTCAAACAAGTTCGAATTAACTTGTGATGGAAACAAATATCAGATTTAGTGGAACTCATCATTTTCTTTGTTTGTTTACTGTTACAAAGCGACCTGATGAAGGTTAACTAAGAAAAATGTTCAAGTGTTTCAACATTTTAAATCATGTGTTAAGTAATGATTTTTTTAATTCAGTGACCTCATGTGTCAAATAGTCCGTTACAATATTTTTTGAAAACATGTTCAATGTAATATTTTATTCTGTTTCCGCGATTATTACTCATTGAAATAAAACAAAACAAACCTTAATTTCTAAATGGTGTAAAATATCTGAAAAGTACTTTAATAGTCTCTGTTTTTAAAATATTATTATTAGTAATGAGGTAGCCTGGGAGTTTTTCTTTGTAGCGTTTCTTTTCTCCTCGGTACGCCTCATTTGTGAAATGCTGCTTGGTAAATTATTAGAATAAAATAATTAAGCCCTTCTGGCACATGTGTAACTGTCTTTACAGCTTAGGCCCATCTGGCATGTATGTACACCTTTATTTGTTTTTTCAAAAATGGGTAGTTTGCACAAATTGTAACTTTGACAGAGGAAAATACATCTTTTCTCAGTCCACCCGTGTCCATGGAAAGCTGGAAAGCTTCCGAAACGTCGGGAACTAAAATGAGATAATATACGCGATATAATCCGTTAAATTGTTTTATTTCAATGTTCAATGTAACATACATTTAATTTTTACAAATTTATAATACTATAGACACTGAATAAGTAATAGTACAACATAGATGTCAAAAGAATAGGCATGATTGATGACGGGGTATATCACAATTAAAATTTTAATTTATCCGTCAGTTCTAGACAAATATTGAACACGTATTTCTCAAAATTGTAATAAAAATCGCATTAAAGTTTAGGAGTGGGGGCTCGTGACGTCACTTCTGGGTACAATAGGGTACATGTACATGCATGATTTTTATTTATCGCTTGTCTTAACTAAATATCAAAATACCGTAAAAACTATTTCAAAATGTGAAATTAACATTAAAATCGGCCAAGAAATACGCATAATATAGGCATTTTAAATTAGTATTTACATAGAAAGGTCCGATGTGCACTGTTACGTCACAGTGCACTCCGGCCATATAAACTCCATATTAAATTCTGTTTTGCAAGAAAGAGACAGAATGAAATGTTTGATGGCTTATATCTTGGTTATTTTTATAGCTATTCGAAATATTATTTTTGTCTACTGTTTGTTATATGAATGAGCTTTTAATAGAGCAAAAATAAAAATTCATGAATATTCCCTATTTGTACAAAGGAGTGTTGTGACGTCGCATTTTGACTCAATATGTCGCCATTCTGATAACGTAAAAATAGAAAAAATATGTCTCCAATATTTTTTATTAATTTTCACGACGGTAGTTATCTAGTTATTAAAATTTAGTCCCCATCCGTAGCAGTGCTCCCTCATTGGCACAATATAAGAGGGTAGTTACGAGTTTGAGGTGTAAATCTGTTTATCTGTAGGTCTGTGTATCTGTCTGTGGCATCGTAGCTCCTATAAGCTGAAGGTCAGATTTCATTTTTAGGGTTCCATACTTAACTCAAAAGGAAAAAAACTGAACCCTTATAGGATCACTTTGTTGTTCGTCTGTCTGTCTGTCCAAAGATAATCATTAAAAATGGTGTTGCCATATAAATTGCCGTCCATAGATGCCGTCCTTCCAGTTGTCCTTGAAATTTGATATGAAAATCTTATTTTTCTTATGTCTGTCTTTCTATGCCATAAACCAATATAAAATCACCTTACAACGTGTACATTTTCCTTAGGAGTAGGGGTCTGCTAACGCTGGAAATCATAAATAAGGCTGTTTTTTTGCGTATATTTTATACGGAACCCTCCGTGGCCGGGTTTTTTATGACTCCTTACTAATCGGCTCACCTTTCTAATAGGTACAATGTTTTGGCGTGTAGGAGTACGGAACATAAGTCTACAAGTTGCCAAGGTCCTCAGAGAAGGTGTACTGCCTACCCAGCCAGCCTACAGAACAGACTCCATGTAGGTGTGGTTGTAGACAGAGGAGTGTTCAAGTATTACGTAACGCAATTTTTGGAGATTTTTGACCCTTCTCCCCCCAAGTAAAGCACCGTAACGTTTTTCTGTATCTAAAAAATCACATTGATCTAGAAAAGATAACTGTGACTGGTCAGGACGGAAGGCTACAAATTCACGTGGGATATGTGAGCAACAAGTCTGATAAAATCACCGTAAAATTGTTATAATGATCTGAATACATTACCGTAAGTAACTTTAAAGTGGCAAGTGAGGGTTAGTCGTGGGTAACAAAATCACAGTGTTTTTTTTACAACTGGTACGAGAGTCACGGTGATTGAAATTGAATTGTAACGCTTTTCACCATCTCTATAGTTATGACACATGTCACAATGAGCCTACAGATGCAGAATATTTTTTAATTTTTAAATTTATTCTTCCTCGATTTGCGCTCAGGCCCTTATAGAATGAGGTAGTTTTGTTTTATTAAAATCAGTGGCTAAAATTAAAAATAATTTAAGAATATAGAATGCATTCCTCGTAATTTTGCAAGTATTATTAGATAGTTCGATAAAATTAGCGGGTAAAACAAAATTAATGTTGTCCATTGATTTTACCGCTCTAAGTCCACTATAAAAAAATATGTTACATGCTTAATTTTACATGCGATTATGTAATTAATGATTGTACGATGCAGAAAAACACATATAAATCTGTAATATTAAATTTTGAAATTTACGAAAAATTATGAATTAAATAATCTTCATTAACAGATGAAAATATTATAATCTTTATGAATTTAAGTACATCATCATCATCATCATCATCATTTTAAGCCATAGGACGGCCACTGGCGGACACAGGCCTCCTCAATCGATTTCCACGTAGGCCGGATAGAGGCGACCCTAAATTGGTCGTCTAACCACCTTGCGAGTGGCCTCCCACGCTGCGCTTGCCGGTACGCGGTCTCCACTCGAGAATCTTTTTGCCCCAACGCCCTGCCCTTTGACACTTTAGTTTGCTTACCCTGTTTGCTATGTCGGTGACCTTGGTTCATCTACGAATCTCCTCATTTCTGATTCGATCTCGTAGAGAGATCTCGAGCAAAGCCCTTTCCATACCTCGCTGAGTGACTGAGCTTCCTTAAGAGGCCCATAAACTATATACATTTTCGTAAATTTTCTTTTTCACGAAATTTACAGGTGTATGTAATTTTTTCATTTTTCTTAACAGTGTATAGGTGTGTACTGTGCTGATATAGTATCTGCCGCATCAAGTCGCAGTAAAGTGAAAAGCCCGCATTATCCGGGCGCGGCCGCCGGTCAGCACACTCCTCGCCGCATTCAGTCGATACTGGAGCCCCGCCTGGTAAAACTTTATCTAGTAGGTAGAGTCAAGGAATTTAATTTATATACCATTTCGTACCTTGTCACAGTCAAAATCAATATGAAAGGCGATAGAAATTCCGTATCAATGCCACTATGACAAAGTACGAAAGGGTACACAAATGAAATTCCTTGACCGTACAGCCAGCATCAAAGTTGAGTGATCATTTTCGTATGCAATTTGCCACGACCGGTAGTAAAATTGGGATGTTGACGGTACTCAAATAAAGGTAATATTTTGATACGAAATGGTATTTTCTGTGATAGAAATCCTAAAGTAAAAAAGAAATTGAGTTCGATACGTTACGTGTACACGTGTAGCTTGTTTTGTGAGCCTGTTTTATTTATTTGGGTCGGATAGTCAAAGATATTGTCAAAGATATTTGAAAGAGCGTTCTCTACTAGACTGAAAGACTTTTTAACCAAATTCAATATTCTGTGTCCTGAACAGTATGGCTTTTGCTTGTTTCGATCTCATAAAGTATGTTACTGAGAGCATAAATACTAAAACTCCAGTCATGTCCATCTTCTTAGACATGACCAGAGCTTTTGACGTTGTAAATCATTCGAAACTTCTACACAAGCTCGAAATATACGGCGTTCGAGGGAAAGCTATTGATTGGGCCAAAAGCTATTTGGAAGATAGAGGGCAGTGTACGGAACTGAGCAATGTTACGGAGCTTGAGAGAGCTGTTGCTAAGCGGTCATACAGATCCGAATTTAAATTAATTAATACGGGTATCCCTCAGGGTAGCATTCTTGGACCACTGCTCTTCATCATATGTTATATATAAATGACCTGCCTAATGCTAACCCTTGTAAAACTATAATGTTTGCTGATGACACAACCCTTGTATTAAAATGTTCCGATAAGTTGACATATGAGAAAGATTTAAATAATTCATTAACTGACATTATAAATTGGTTGAATAATAATGATTTACATATGAATATTAATAAAACTAAATACATGCAATTTCTTACAAATAATTCTACTAATATTCCCTTAAATTTATGCTATAATAATGAGAATATTGACAAAGTTGACACATTTAAATTCCTCGGTATTGTTTTAGATAAACATTTAAACTGTAAGGAACACGTTGAACAGGTATGTAATAAACTAAATCGTTTTGTTTTTGCACTGAGACGGTTACGAGACACTGTCTCAGCGGAAGCCGCTCTCACAGCCTATCACGGCTATGTGTCATCTGTGCTCCTGTATGGATTGATCTTGTGGGGAAATTCTGTGGATGTAGACAGAGTATTTAAAATACAGAAAAAATGTGTGAGAGTAATTTGCAATAAATGGTATGACGATAGCTGTGTCCCCCTTTTCAAAAAACTAAACATTCTGCCTTGGCCATGCTTGTACATCAGAGAAGTATGCGTTTTTGTAAACTCCCACTTACACTACTTCCAAAAGCGTGGAGAAACCATGCAGAGGCAGACACGATTGAAAGGGAGGCACCTGCTACTAAAACCACAATGCCGCAAAGCTATATACAAAAAAAAAAATTATAACATGTATATTGACATTTATAATCGCATCCCTGAAAAAATTGTAACTCAAGGGAATAGGTTTAAAACTGCTCTAAATAGCTGGCTGATTGAAAATTGATTTTATAGCGTAAAATATGTTCTTGACACATGTAGAATTAGGTAATTATTTTAATTATACTATTATTATTGATTATTTGAATTATACTATTATTATTGATTATTTTAATTATACTATTATTATTGATTATTGAAATTATAATATTATTATTGATTATTTAGATTGGAAATTGAATATTAATAAAATTTAGTGTGTTAAATATTTGCATGCCTACGTGTAGGCTGAATACATGAAACCAAAAATTTGGTAAGACCTATATGAAATCTGTATTCCTAGCAAATAAATCTTTTGAATTTGAATTTAGTCGATTTTGACAGTATGGAAACATGAATAACTAATAATACCATTGAATAACCCATGAAATGTAGAGTAACTTTTGTGATTAAACCGTAGATAAACGCAAGTTTTAACGTAGCTAAAGAACAAAATTCTTCATTTCCCGATACAAGGAGGCCAGATGGCACGTCACACTTACCTAGGCTTTTGTATGGAGCGTTTTTAGGAAAGTCCAAAAATGTGATTTATAATTATAACATTATTGTATCTCAGCGAGTTTTTATTACATTGAAATAGTTTTCTCATCAATTATTGAGAAGTCGTTCTATAACATACTTACCACAGAAAAAAAATTTCTACATCCCAATTGTCAGCTACGTCTGTCGCTGAATGTAAAGTTAGTCTTTTAATTCGAAAGACTAAATTGACATTTCGTCAATGTCTGTTTTAGCATTAAAAATTGATTGTAATGGGTATTTAATGTATACGATTACGTAGTATCTTGTTAAATGTATTTCAAGCAAATATGCATCAATATATTATATCAGTTTATCTCATATTAAGTGTTTCACAAGCCTAACAGCTATCAAATTAGTCTATCGAAAAAATAATGGATATTAGGTATTAATGTTGACGACCGGTTGAATAATAATAATAATCATCATTTATTTCAGATAATTGCATCCATAAAAAGGTTAGCGGTTTAGCTCAGCTGGAGTAACGTTGCCTGCGAAGCTGAGGTCCTGGGTTCAAGTCCCGGTAAAGGCAAATATTTGTGTGATGAGCATAAATATTTGTTCCTGAGTAAAAAATAATAATCAATATATAAATTAGGGATGAGTTCCGGAGGGATAAAAACTATCCTTTCGAGGGGTCTTAAACTATCTCCATTTCAAAATATTTTATTTTAAACCAGAGACAGACAGAGTTACTTTCGCATTTATTACCCGCGGCGTTGCCCCCGCCACCGAAAATTTTGTAGCCTATTATTGAATCCCCTTCATCGCCTTAAGGGATGATTTCCTGAAAAAAAAAAACAATTTTTTTGCAGAACCCTCGATGGCGATTCTGACTCGCAGATGGACGGTTTTTTTACCCGCCTCCCAAAAAGGAGGTGGTTATCATTTTGTTCTAAAGTCAATGGCGTAGCTAGCAGTGGCGTAGCGTCCATATAAGCCGATTCCCATCGGGTTGCCCAAGGGAACGCTTATAACCTTTTTCCTTAAACATGAGTAAATTACGCTTCGGCTTCCCTTGTAATTTTTCTGACGCTACGCCTCTGGTGGCTAGGTAACTAAGGCCCCGGTGCAACAGAAAAGTTTGGGACCCCCATGTCAGTTCGCGGTTCTGTTAGTCAAGGACCAAGCGCTCCTAAAATTTGTGGGGGGCCCGGTGCACTGCACCGTCTAGCCCTCCGGTAGTTACGCCACTGACAAGGGTCCAGGGGCCTGGCCCCGTCTAGTCCTTCGGTAGCTACGCCACTGGTCAAGGTCCGAAGGGCCCCCTGAGCTTATGGGCCCAGGGGTACGGCCCCGTCTAGTCCTTCGGTAGTTACGCCACTGACCAGGGTCCGAAGGCCCCCTGAGCTTGGAGGCCCCAGGTACGGCCCCGTCTAGGCCGTCGGTAGCTACGCCAGTGTCTAAAGTAGGAGAGTAGGTATTGAGATCTTAATGCCAGACTTGTAAAATGATTCACCAGGAAAGCCATTTGTCACCTAATCAATATTGAGAGCAAAACGGCAAAATGACTAATCGAGTAAAAATAAACTAAATTAAATTGAAATGAAGTTTTTATGGCCGCTGAACCGTATCCGTATTAAGAGTCCCCGGCAAGCTCGGCCGAATTTCACCTTCCCATACAAACGGAGTTTCGTTCTCATTATAAAACTACGTGTGGGATTGTAACAAAACTTTGCATATATAATAACATGAGGTATATATATCTAGGCCTCAAATTAGTTTATATGGCTCCAGTTCATAAAACAAACGAAATAAAGTAAAAGCAAGTTTTGTATGAAATACTTAAATTCGCTGTATTTTTTTACTATGGTACCTGAAGCTACATAAACTAATTACAGGCCTGCATCTGCATATACCTTAACTTATTCTCAGTACAAAGTTTCAGTGAAAACTAGCAAGTTGTTTAACTACGTTTGTATGGAGAACCGAGCTTACCGGAGACTCTTAATAAATAACGGTATTTGATGTAAGAAAGGACATAAAATTGACAATGTACATAAACTTATTCATTTTATTGATTCAATATACAAGTGCGATATAAGTGACTGCTTTCTTAAACTTTCTTACGTATTAATGCCTCTGAAAATTGTATTATCTTTTCTTTCAGATTCAGACAGACAGCCTTCTTTATTCTGAATCAATTAAATTTGGAAGACCAGGGGAGGGCACGTTTCACAAAAGCTTGTAACTCGTATTACGAGCGGAAATCTCTTTCCAGCAATCCATATCCATACTAATCCATATCCATACTTCCATACTTAATATTATGAATGCGAAAGTGTGTCTGTCTGTCTGTCTGTCTGTTACCTCTTCACGCTTAAACCGCTGAACCGATTTGGATGAAATTTGGTATGGAGATAGTTTAAGTCCCGGGGAAGGACATAGGCTTACTTTTTATCCTGGAAAAATACCCATATCCGCGATAAACGAATTTACGGCGGACGAAGTCGCGATCAGAAGCTAGTGTGCCTGCATATAAAAGAGACTTCCACTTGTTATACAAGTTACAACCTTTTGTGAAACGGGCCCTGTAGTGGATGTTTGAAGGACCGTATAGAAAAACTCGTAAAAAAAATAGAAATTAGGTACTATAATTCCTTTTAACAAGGTTTACAAAATATAGAAAAAAAATGTCCGTTTTGGGTTCAAAATGTGTCTAGTCACACCGGAGGTCAAGAGTGTAAGGGCGAGGGAAGAGGTTGCCCCCCCGCTCCCCGCAGTCCCCTCTGAAGTCTTGCGTTTCGTTTCAACAGGCCCTTATGTTCTTTTTTTGCTTAAGGTATCTCATAGTTTTCATACAATAGGCTATTCTACTCTGTTTGAAAAAGTACATTAAAATGTTGATTTCGTAGTAAAAAAAACGGCCAAGTGCGAGTCCGACTTGCGCACCAAGGGTTCCGTACAAACTTTCACTTACCCTAACCTATTATATTACCGGGTTCCGGTTGAGTTAAGTTTGCACCTGATATCTATAGCATTGCCTACAAATGAGGTGCAAACTTAACGCAGCCGGGCTGTCCAAATATGTATTTTGATAAAGACTATATTTTATTAAAATATACTTTTCAGATTCTTGTATGTATTTGTAGTATGTAACGATATTATTTGACAAATTTCATAGTTCTATGTCAACGGAAAGTTCCCTATCATTTTGATTCCCTTGAGAGTGTCGAAATATAAGTTTTTGCCGCCTTAAAGGCCGTATCTTTTTTTTACGTTCATGTAGAAGTTTGATTTTTTTACAGCTTCAAGAGACTGTAAACCTGAGTGTGTGGTGTTAATTTCAACTCGATACCTCCTACACGCGTTCTTGAGATAAAGGGTCTTGGCAGACAGATGGACAGATGGACAACAAAGTGATCCTATAAGAGTTCCGTTTTCCGATTGAGGTACGGAACCCTAAAAAGCAACAGAAAAACGGCAAAATACATAAATTCTTTTTCTTTATATAATAGCATTAAAATTTACACTTTTTGTCCGAAAGTACCATCCTTATTCGTGACTTAAAAAAGCTATTCTAAATGATTATTTTTCGCTAAGCACTGATGAAGTGACATTTACGTAGGGTTGTCTAACGCATACTTTTTTTACATAATTATTTTGATTTATTTTAATTTCTTTTATTGCTTGTTATGGTTCCGTAGTTTTAATTTGCGGCCGGTTTTGAGTTTTTTTTTCTTTAACTGTTTAATTTTTCATATTTTACAAAAATAATAAAACACGATCTATAAGAAATTCTTATTCGACATGATTCATATGATAAACGTTTATGCAACTTGGCTTTGTGCTTTACCTTAAATGTGTGATGTGTCTATATGATGAAAGGTCTTTTATTTATTTTCCACAAAACACAATTAAATAATTCAATCATTCATCTTAATTATGAATCCAATCTGTCTGATAGTATAAGTATATTTAAAGCAGCTTACACTTATCAGTACTTTTGTCATTATTATAATTCAAAACAAGTCTATCTATCTATATCTATCAGCCACCAAAGTCCACTGCTGAACATAGGCCTCCCCTATAGCTCGCCGCAGAGTGCGATTCTGCGCAGCCGCATCCACCGACTCCCCGCGACTTCATGAGGTCATCTGTCCACCTAGTTGGGAGCCGATCCACGCTGCGCTTTCCTATACGTGGTTGCCACTCCACGACTATACTTTTATTGGATTTTTCTATGTTTGTATGTGTCGTTGTGGCTTCATCACGCCAAAACGGCTAAACGGAACGCGACTATGCTGAAGGAAATAAACTAAAAAGCCATAAATAATCTTTTATGTACGGTACGGATCACATTTGAATCACCTTTTGAAGTCGGTGCCAAACCATTCATTTATTACTATTAAGAACCGCGGCGGCGAGCCTTTAGTTATTATCTACCTTCATTATATATTTACTCGTAGTAATTCGTATTTTTGTTGAATAAAGAACTTTATTTACTTCAGGTTTGGCACCGACTTCAAAAGGTAATTCAAATGTGATCCGTACTGTACATAAATGATTATTAATGGCTTTTTAGTTTATTTTGAAGGCGGTTCTTTTTTTATTTATTTATTTTTATTTTTTGCTTTTTAGTGATGGATTTTAGTAGTGATATAAAGTATTTTTAAGAGCCCAGAATGAGAAGATGAAGGTGGCACTTTGCATGCATCTCGAGTCTTTGGAAGTAAGAAAAGTAAAAGTAGGTTAGTTCATTGTACCTTCCATCATCAGCTCAGCATGAAATGATGACAACCAGAGGAAAACAACTGATAACTTTAGAAAAATATATACAAAACATTGTTAGTGCCTATAATATTTGAGGGTTTCTCTCGATTTCCCTGGTATTCCATCATCTAATCCTGACTTGGTGATAAGGATACTACTTCAGGGACACACTAAACAGAATATGACTATCGTATCTACCTATAATAGATGATTTTTTTAAGAATTATCCTCTAACTCATAACTATTAAGGAGTTGTACCTTCCATCAACAGCTCAGTATGATGAGATGATGACTACCATATGCAAATACTTAAATAGCTTAAGAAAATATATGAAAATCGTTATAAGTGCCTACACAATTTGAGGATTGCCCTCGATTTCCCTGGGATCCCATCATCAGATCCCAACTTGGTGGCAATGGGACCACCTCGGGAGTATATCCTTTCAAATAAAAAAAGAATTTATAAAATCTGTCCACAGTTGGCGGAGTAATCGGTGAACATACATAAAAAAAAGAATAAAAATACAAACTAATACAATATGAACATATAACCTCCTTTTTTGGAAGTCGGTTAAAAAGAGGGTTTTGTTTTATTTTCTCCTCCGCTGGCGAAGAAGCGGGCACTTTCTAGTTAGTTAAGGGTTAAGCTTTTTATAATTTAAACGAATTTTACGAATGTTAGATTAAGATTATAAGATGATTGTAAAGTTAGATAATAATAAAGTATACTATTGTATGCTCGGAAAGGGTAACTGTTGATACACTTGTCAAATTATGCACACCATTGTACCTACACAGTTTTATACAATAAAATTATTCTTATTCTTAAGATAAAATCCACACAAAGTTCCAAAATATGTATACTGAAACCTTTTCCCCACCCACTCTTTTTGAAACTTTGTATATATACATAATAAGTAAATAATAAAATAACGTACCACTCACGTGGTCGTGATTTTGTTTTGAACTCTATTTATACTTGACATAAGAGTGGTGACTTGCAACTACAGTTGCGGAAGGCACTCTAGTGGTTAGACAACTGCTTTTTTATATTATTATTTGCTATTTATAGTTCGTCATGTCACAGTTTATTGGTAACAAACAGGGTTAATTGCTGATTCACTTTAGCGCCATTTTGTTACTTTATATTCAAGCACTAAACTGTATAGGCAACACAGCTGTCATTTGTGTACCTATCAAAAGGTGACCTAATTATAATAAAACGTATCCTACATAGAAGTCACTGAGCATAGTGTCATCAATATGTTTGGACCGAGATGACATAAGGCTTGTTTACGAATTGACATCATCACTTTATCGCAGGAAAACTGTATCACCGGTATACAAAGACCCTCCTAGCTTCACGAATGATCGGTAATTTACTAGTAATTTTGAGGTCACGCATTCCGACCGGAGACCTAACTTCGCCGGTAGCTTCGTATAAGTGCATTTCTAAATATAGAGTCAAGGTAAGTGATGTCAGGCTCGGATAAAGATGGAGACGAAATAAGTACTCTGCTATTGGTTTACGAAATTCGTTGTCATTTTGTAGTCTTTCGGTATGCGTGCAGTGTGAGGGGTCTTGTTGTAAACATTTGAATTTACTCCTTATATAGCCGTGACATACTTACAAGTGGAAAATATGTAGGTAGTAGGAACATACTACATGTTTATTTATTTCCATGCATAATATCAGATAGTGTCTCGTTATCTCAAGGATTGCATAAGTAGGTGATATGGCTCGTGGAACCAGTCTATAGGTTGTTTATTTAGACTGTTAAATGAATTGTTTAATTAAGAATCTTAAGGGGCAAGGTTAAGAAAACATGTCGTAATAAATAAAAATCTTTATTATATACATTAAATTATTGATCAAACTAATTTTAATCATAAAACTTCGGTTACTGAAGCCGTCATTCATTACGTTTGGAGAGCGCCCGCGGACGACGCCCAAACTAATACATAAAGATGTCTAATAGAAGGAATAGATCAGCCTTTACTAGTTTCAGATCTTACTCTTATCTGTGAAGAGTCAGGAATGTATTGTACCAATACAGATATCGCAAACATTCACGCATGTCATGACCGGATTTGTTAACACGTGCATTCTGTTAAAAGTTAGAAAGCAGGTCTCAATAGACAGTGTATAGGAATCATTAATGTTACACAAAAAGTAACGCGAGCTATAATGGCATGTACTTTGTCGCGAGGCAACGAGTCTTAATCGTTGACGTCTAGTGGTGGTCATCGATCTCCTGCTCCTGCTCCTCGTCGAACTCTGCGTCCTCGTCGGCGGTGGCCTCCTGGTACTGCTGGTACTCCGACACCAAGTCGTTCATGTTGCTCTCGGCCTCGGTGAACTCCATCTCGTCCATGCCCTCGCCGGTGTACCAATGCAAGAAAGCCTTGCGCCTGAACATAGCCGTGAATTGCTCCGAGATGCGCTTGAACAGCTCCTGGATGGCGGTCGAGTTGCCGATGAAGGTGGCGGCCATCTTGAGACCGCGAGGCGGGATGTCGCACACGGCGGTCTTCACGTTGTTAGGGATCCATTCGACGAAGTACGACGAGTTCTTGTTCTGGATGTTGAGCATCTGCTCGTCGACTTCCTTCATGGACATGCGGCCTCTGAAGATGGCGGCCACGGTGAGGTAGCGGCCGTGGCGCGGGTCGCACGCCGCCATCATGTTCTTGGCGTCGAACATCTGTTGCGTCAGCTCGGGCACGGTCAGCGCGCGGTATTGTCGGCTTCCACGGGAGGTGAGGGGCGCGAAACCGGGCATGAAGAAGTGCAGACGCGGGAAAGGAACCATGTTGACGGCCAACTTTCTGAGATCAGCGTTCAATTGACCGGGGAATCTGAGGCAGGTTGTGACACCGGACATCGTGAGGGATACCAAGTGGTTGAGATCACCGTACGTGGGGGTGGACAGTTTGAGCGTGCGGAAGCAGATGTCGTAGAGAGCCTCGTTGTCGATGCAGTAGGTTTCGTCTGTGTTTTCAACGAGCTGGTGAACTGAGAGAGTCGCGTTGTAGGGCTCAACAACGGTGTCTGATACTTTGGGCGAGGGGACGACGGAGTATGTGTTCATGATTCTGTCGGGGTACTCCTCACGTATTTTGGAGATGAGGAGGGTACCCATACCGGAACCGGTACCACCACCGAGGGAATGTGTAAGCTGGAAGCCCTGTAGGCAATCACATGATTCTGATTCTTTGCGTACTACGTCAAGAACTGAGTCGACGAGTTCAGCGCCCTCGGTATAGTGACCCTTAGCCCAGTTATTGCCGGCGCCAGACTGTCCGAACACGAAGTTGTCCGGGCGGAAGATCTGTCCGAAGGGTCCGGAGCGGACCGAGTCCATGGTGCCGGGCTCCAGATCCACAAGGATGGCGCGGGGCACGTATTTGCCGCCGGAGGCCTCATTGTAGTACACGTTGATGCGCTCCAGCTGCAGGTCTGAGTCACCATGGTAGGCGCCGGTGGGGTCGATGCCGTGCTCGTCGGAGATGATCTCCCAGAACTGTGAAAGAGAGAAATCGGGCGTTAGTTTCGGAATAGGGCGCAGCACAGAATGCAGTCAATTAAAATGCCTTCACGAAAGCTCCGCGCCGTCGCGGGCCGCCGTAAGTGCGTCTCAGCTCATTGCTACTTTCAAACCGGTTGCGTGTCGAGTAAGCGATATCTCGGAAGAGCTAAGTACTCACAACCTCCGTTATTATTCGAGTTCCATTCAGTTTGAGAGTGGAAGTGAGACAATGGCTAACGTCGGTGGCTGTCAACTGCAATAAAGCTCAATGAACCATCGCGTAAATGGCCGGCAGGATACATCTTTAATGACTTCAGAGGATTACGCAAGACAATGCCTGAGTTATAGCTCGGAGCGGGACGCTTCGCCAGCGGGCGACGCCCACGGCTCCTCCGTATTGGGCTTATCTCTCCATATAAGTAGAGAATGTCTTGCCTCGTTCAACACTCATTAGCATTCGAATGTTACTAGTTTTCGATTCCTTTAAGACCGTGGCCTGATTACCGGCCATATGGTCGCTAAATTGAGGAAACAATCACAATACGCGAACATTTTCATTGAAAACAATTGACAAAACAAGTGAGAAGTGTGACGCAAAGTCATTGAATGTGAAGTGCCTTGTTTCGCCTTACGTAATAGTCAGACTAAATATTGTAGAAATCCTTGACAAGATAAAAGCACCGGTCTTAAGTTGGAACATAGCAACTGTTCGAAGAGCATTTAACATTCATCGGGCCGCCATATCTATGATGTCATCCTGCAGTAGGTGTGCTGAGGCGAGCGACTCGGCTCTGACAACGCCTTATAAGGCGAAATGAATAACGCGGAGGCTGACTTTTTGGTTCAGGGCTATAATTCGATGGATAAACAAAATTCGATCTGACTGAGAAATAAGACGTCATCTAAAAGCGGCCTTAGACAGTTATAATGGACTTACTTAAGAATAATATAAATTAAGCGATCTGACGCTGTCATTACAAAATGTCATGTAAAAATTTACTTTCAAAACATGACAGATGATTTTTAATAACAACGAAAAGTGAAAGGCGATTTGCGACTGGTCGATAGCGCGAAAGGCTGCTTTCTTAGTCGTAACTAGATAAGAGAAGGTTTGAAAGCGGGCATGTGAACGGCGCTCCGCTTGCGAGGGAAACCACGGTTCTTACTACTCCGCACAATAGGTGTTTTGTACCACCTGTGTTGTACAATGGAATTTCGCCGCAACCGCAAAATATGAATAAAACTGAATAATTCATGTCCTAATTGAATACTTAACGGCTCTCGAGACAAAAATACAGCTTCGAAAGCATGTAAGTGCATTTGGAGTGTACTCGGCGTTATGGCGGTCGATGGCTATTTATACGCTCTGGTCATCGGCCGCGAGTTCAACGCCCCTCGCTATCTAGCCTTAACTTGTGTCTAAACTGGTAACCCTGATAAGAAACCGCGCATTCTTGTGAGAACCTTTAGCTTTAGTCTTAAAACTGGTATTTCTCGTCCTAATTCCACATTCATAGCGCGAGCATCGAAGTAGAAAATCTGGGTGAATCATCATGGTGTCTCGCCATTGTTTTCGTCGGCAATCATATCCTCAAATTGCCCGTGACCCATACGTAGAAGCCTTTGTTCGTTGTATAAAATCGCTAAAATTTGAACCTACTGTGACTGCTCGCTTTTTATTTAGGTGTCATTGAAAACTAAAAAGCTACACAGCCGGTTACTATGAGATTTTATAAATTTCTTGATCAACTAGACTAGTTAAGTCTGTTGAGAAATGTTTCATATTTAGTTATTCGGCATTTATTTCATAGGAGTATACAATTAGGACGCATGCAACTGGAATACCAGCCTGTAGCTTTTATTAAAGAAATCCTATACCTTATGGTCAATCAATCAATCATTTATTTATTTATTTGCTAGAACACAGGCAAGCGAATGTTATCTAAAACATTTCTGAGGTACAGGTTATTCAGCCTGCCAGTGGGTACTGGGTATGCAAATATTATCGAATAAAAATAACGTACTAAAATTAAATAAGACAGTATTTTTCTATAACTACAACTCAGCGCGCAAAAATAATAAAATATCAACCTATATATACTACATTTTACTAAATTTAATAAATACGCAGCGTATAGTCAAAATATTCTTGTAGTGACTAAAATGCATTTTTTAGTAAAACGTCTAATAAATATTTCCCAAGTGCTATGCCGAATACTTTTTTGCATGCAAGGCTGTTTTTGATTCCTGACAAGTAATTTTATGTCGCTGCCGTGAACTATTTAAAACAGAAGATTGGTTAATAGTTACCGTAACATACATAGCAATTTCAAAAGTATGAAATAAATAACATACATCTTACAGGACAATTTAACACTAAATCGAACTAGTCTCCATGGTAAGCTCTATAAGGCTTGTGTTATGGTTACTAGACGACGATAATAAATAAATATATTAATTATATTTTTAATTAATATATTTACTAATATACATAGAAAACATCCAAGACTCAGGAGCAAATATTCAACTCAGGACCTTCAGTTTTGCAGGCAACGTTGAGCCAAACTGATCGTAAACATGGTAAAGTTATAGTTTCAAGTAAATAAAATAGTGTATAGGATTTCTAAATGCATCATTATTATGCGTACTTACAAACTGCAGTGTCTCAAAATAAAAACCCCTCTGAACTGACGAGCTAAGATTTAGCCTCACTCATGTTACTATTACGTAAACTGTATGTGAAAAGTATTGACACAGCTTGCAGGTGCTAAACGAATGCAGCGGCCATCTCTTTCTACGAAGAGATTCCAAAGCGTCTCGTGATTACTGATTCACGTTCTTAGTAAAGTGAACGCATAGACTATGCTAAGAATATATATGAAAGTGACTGTCTCTTTGAATTTATTCATTATTCACTTCACAGCAATGAGTGATACGTTGAGGCTTAGGCATTTACTTGGTACTAACGAAGTGAATTTGCTAAGTTCAGTTGAAAGTTAGTCGTGAGTAAAAGGTAGTTACGCCAATGAGAGGATATTCTACACTGTAGTCAGCGGCGTGCACAGGGTAGGCAGTTTTTCAGTGCCTAATGGAGCCATGGTCGTTCTGGGCTTCAGGGTAGGCAGTTTCTCTGTGCCTATATGGAGCCTTGGTTGTTCAGAATAGGCAGTGCCTTTGTGCCTATATCGCACACCACTGACTCTAGTCAAGTTAAAAGTATGTTTACATCACCTAGTAATGAAAAGTTAATTATAGGTCAACAGTTAACATCTAAGTTTTTATACATGTGATGTATGTGACCGTATCGGACATTCAGCCTATGAATAATTCTATAATAAGTTAGAACGTCTAAAGCTATCTATAAAAAATATTAAAGTTAATTCCAGGATTAGAGTTATCTTAAAAACTCATTAAATGCTACATCAAAGTTGAAACAGGCCCTCGATTAAGGGCAACGGATCGGAATCCATCATAGTATTGTACCGTAAGTTCCGACCGAAATCAAAACGCGAACGATAAGACATTCAAACCAGCCAGCTTATTGATTGATCCGTTACGTCGCCATTGAATAGACTCGGACGGTTTCTCTTTTATTATATTATATTACAACTTGCTCGTGTACAATGACTTTATACATTGAATATGTACATGTGTTGCGTTCTTGACTTCTTTATTACGGCCGATAAGACCCCGTTTTATTTAAATTAGTTCTGTTACTTCAAATTGTAGGATTACATTGCCAGTGTAATTTGCAAATATCTCCTGCTTTCTATACTGATTATGTGGCGATTTTGAAATGCCGAGCTGCATGTTCTTGTTATTTGTAAAATTGCCGAGTTCCTATAGACCTGGTACACAAACTAAATTTCCCTTTAGCGACGATTTTTTGAATATACGTAATATTTTAGAATCCGAATAAGTCTTGCGAAACACCAATGCTGGAAGGGAACACATCCAGAATTTTAAACGAAAAAAAGTTTTGCGAAGCGCCAGTGAGCAGGAAGGGAACACATCCAGAGACAATGCAATTAAAATCGTTATTCATTGAAATTGAGAACACTATACGGTCGTTCCTCATGTTATAACATATAATAAATCAAGTCAATTTATCATCCCTTTACTGCTTGAGAGCTTGAAGTTTTGAGGTTAATTCTCTTAAGCATGATTTATTACATGACCGCAACAATAATACCAACGCTATAACAGAGAGTTCCATCCTACACGATTCATCTAAAAGATTCAGCCAATAAAACTAATAAATTATAACAGCTGCAGTAAAAATATGTGTTTGATTTCCTTTTGTGTCTTCGGTAATATTAGCTACTAAGGCTTACAATCAGATTCGAAACACGCTTTTTAAAATCTGAATACCTATCCCAAATTATTCCGGAAATCTGTCATCATACGTCATTAATCACTGCCCCAAATCCCAATTTTACTGAAGTGTAGAAGAATAAAATAATCAACTCTCCAACTTCCCTTTAAAATGTAAAGGTACCTTTGTAACTTAGGTTGTTGGAATTTTTACACTCAGAATTCTTGGGCAGAACTTCTTTGTAGCGTTATATACGACCGGTGTACCTCAGCGGAAGTAACGTTGCCTGCGCAGCTGAAGGTCCTGGGTTCAAATCCCGGTATATTTGTGTGACGAGTCTTTGATGTTTTTTATGTAGATAAGTATATATATCGTCGTCTAGTACCTACTTATAATACAAGCCTTATTGAGCTTACCAAGGGACTATTTTGATCTGTGTATAAATTGTCCCGTAATATTTATTTATTTATTATGTCTAATTCATGACTAACTTCAAACTCCTGGTAAGGCTGCCGCTTCTGCCTTTTACCCATTGTATTAGATGCTTGTTGCTTGTGTGAAAATAAATTTCTAAATTAGTAGATCGATATCAAGCCGATGGCCGGTAAGCAAATTGCATGGTTCTTGCACAGTTTCTAGTTGAAAGTCGATAATTGTGTGCAATTGAGACAATTAACACTTAGGCGCTGTGCGGTGACCTATATTGAAGATGCGTTGAGCAAATGTAAACGAATTTGTGTGTATAATCCATCTGCACGAGTCCAGGTGATTATTTGTTGTTTCGTCACGAATTTAGCTGATTCTAGTTTATTGAAATGGTAAATTTTGTACTTTAGAAGACAAGGAAGGAATACGTTCGGTACGTTCGATTTACAAATACGTTGAATAGAAGATCAAAATTTATTATAGATTGGTTCAGCAACAGGGAATATGCATGAATTTTTGTTTTTGCTTTACTAAGAGCTCATTCATGTAACAAACAGTAGACAAAAATATTTTTTCGAATAACTATAAAAATAACAAAGACAAAGCTATCAAAAATTTAATTCTATCTCTTTCTAGCAAAACGGAATTTTATATGGAGTTTATATGGCCGCAGTGCACTATGACGTAACAGTACATGTCGGACCTCTCTGTCAAATCGCTGTCGAATTAGTAGTTTAAAATGCCTATAACATGCGTATTTCTTGGCCGATTTAAATTTAAATTTCACATTATGTAGGGTACATAAATGAATTTTTTATATCGCTTTAGTCCTTAAATCCTGGTTTTATGTTGATGTCAGGAAAATTAAGCTGTTTTTAACTATAGTCTGAAAGAAATCAAAATGTCGAAGTTAACCTAATTTTTCTCAGCTCAATTCCGTTGTTTTCTGCCGACTAGTTAATAGCGGAAGCTAAAGACATAGGATTAGTAATCGCCTGTCGTATTCACACGAAATCGCGAACAAAAGCGGTAAACTAAAACAAACAGAGTAGAAACAGTGTCGTTTGTTAAATTATAATAATTTCTCAGCGTAATGGCCAGGGCCCATTTACATGTCATTTTCTCGAGCGCCGGGCGCTTTGCCTTCAACTATGTACGCGAGAAAAAAGTCCAGAAGTTACTAATGAAATTGCCTTGAAATAACCCTACACATACACAATAAAAAAAAAAGATATATTTAATCCGTTAAGTAGGTACGGTAAAAGTCAACAAAATGTTCGTAAAATATTTACATTCATATTTTGTGGGAAATTCGAGAGACTTCTGACCGGTTTAGCTTTATGGTCATGTTATGTCATTAAATTTTGTTATCTGTCGCGTATCGAGTTGTTTTTTTTTAATTCTCGCGAACGATAAAGAACACGTCAGCCGTCAACCGTTGAGTCATTGCCCGATTTAGAAAATGTATAATCGAAGTTTTGCCGTAATTACATTAGTCATTATATGAATTCCTATATGAATAATAACAACGAATAATATTCTTCTTTGAACACTTACGATTGGGAACATTAAATCCCCAGATTGTTCATATTTTATTTTTTATCGATAGTGCACGTTATTTGACATTAGTAGAATTCAAAAGTTAGCTGTCAATGTCATTATTTTTTAGTTTTTTTTTTACTAATTCATATAGACCAAAAGTAAAAATGTATACGACGAAGACACTGCATAAATGTCATATCGAGGTTAAAACAATATAATATATACCTAAAAAATAACACATCTTAAAAATAAACGATTTGTCCATTATAAGTCAAATACAACATGAACACATCTAGGAAACTTAATGTTCCTATTTATTTTCTAGGTGATAACAAACATAAAATGTTAATAGAATTAACATTACATTTTCCTTTATACCATTTTTAATAGATCTTAGTAAAAAATAGAGCGCGCAACAAAGGGCGCGACAACCCTGGTCGCGCATGCGCGAACATTCAAATTTCGAACAGTCCGATTTGACATGAATGGAAACTGCAAAAAATCCCACACTTTTCTCACAACAACCAACCTCCTTTTCGCTTTCGTGCGAGAACTAATTGTAAAGACTAAGCATATTCTAATTGTGTGTAGATGACAAGATCCGCTATAACGTAAAACTACAAAACGTATTTTTTAGTTACCTTAGCGCCAATCTGGTTGCCGCATTGGCCGGCCTGTAGATGCACGATTTCCCTCATATTTAATGTTTTTAAAATGGAATAAATTAACTAAACACTATACGCGACTCTCGCGGCGCACTGCTCGTTGATTTGATCAACTTGCGGGCTCAGTGGGGATTTTTGAGGCCAGTTTCGCCTCCGCGCTGCGTCTCGGCGGCGCGCTCTGATTGGCTGACGCGTCGGCCATCTTGGCTCGCGGCTAACTTCGCGCCGATTCACAGCTGTAGGTTCCGAAATGGAGATTCCGCTTTTCTATATATGGGTATGATGTTTTATTGTTCCGTTTGTATTTTATTTATTAAGATACAGTTACTCAAGTAGCTTTGTGGTTGGGATGTGACATTGAATGTTTAAGTAGCTTTTTCTTGGTTCTTTTTCACATTGAATGTGTTCATGCGTATATTTAGCGTGAGTAAAGCCATTTATCCTGAATTTAGACGTGTCAGGCCTCCCTTAACTGAAATAACTGAATCACGAAGGACTTGTGCAGAATTACTGACTAACCCATAAAAGATGAGCCCATTTGTAAATTACTTCCCAACCTATGGAGTGAATTTACATTTCCCTAAAGGTATGTTTAATGGGAAATTTATGCAAATGTGTTAGTGTAATTAGTTAGTTCTGAAATAAATTTTTCATGTTAAGCCATAACTAATTAAGCAAAACTTTTTTAAGATAAGGTAAGATAAAGAATCTTTATTGCACAAATATTACAAATGTAGTATGCAGAATACAATGGAAAGTGGTACAACAATTGGTGGAACAGTATTCAAGATGACCAGGAGACCCCGGACTAGGGTAGGCCTGTATCCTATATCGCAGGGATCCAGAAACACAGTTAAATATCAAATATCACTCAAAATGTTAGTGCCAATCGCATTTTTTTCATTTACCTACTGAAAACAAGTAATCAGTGTACTTACTGACGAAAAACCACCGACACGTCTGGAAAAAAGCTGATAATTCTTAAATCGATTTCCTTGAACAAAAAAACGAAATCGAAAGGGAGCGTCCATCACTTACGTGCGGCGTTTTGGGCGCTTTTACAACCCCACTGGTGAGATTTCGGAGGAACACTGAACTCTCGAAGAATTACCAACGAAAGGTAATTAAATGACGAGACGTTTAGCTACGTTGGTTGCATAGCGGCCTACGAAGCTGGCGGTCCCTAGTTCGAATCCCGGCTAGGGCAAGTTTTTGTGTGATGAGCACGAACGTTTATTCCTGGGTCATGGATGTTTTCTATAAATTTGAATATTATAATTTATCTATAGGTATGTTATGTAAAACGCCGCGTGGTACCAATAGTACAAACTGCTTAATAATTAGGAACTAGATTGATTTGTGTAAGCTTGTCCCTGATATTTATTTATAAACTATTTTTTATTCAGCGTAGTCGGGTAAAAAGTATCCCATTACTATCTGTAGATACCAGAGGCGTGGCGTCAGGAACATTACAAGGGAAGCCGAAGCGTATTCATTTACTCATATTTAAAGAAGAAGGTTATAAGCCTTTCCTTGGGCAACCCGGTAGGAATCGGCTTATATGGACGCCACGCGACTGGTAGATACCCAGCTACCCGTGTACCAAAAATAGTTGAAATCCGTTTTGCCGATTTAGCGTGATGAAGCCACAACGACACATACAAACATTTTATTTTTACAACTATATAATAGTATAGATATATGTACCTATAGATAATAGTAGATTGTTTGACAAGGGGCTAAAATAAGCCGTCATGACACGAAGTGATTGACATGACAAATATGTCCGAGTGCCTTAATCGCTTTTAGCCACGTGTTAAACACTGCTTTTCACTTCGACTGCGAGAAAATAAAAAAAGACTTAACATTAAATGAAAAATTTAAAGTACAGTTTGAGCAATTCAATCAGAAATTTGGCCAATCTGATCAGGTTGGTTGGTTTGTTTTTAATTAGTAGTATGTAGATGGCCGCAAGTTATTTTTCAGTTTCATATAGTATGGAATTATATGGCTTTCTTTTAAGGGGATAGATGTACTATTTTAGTCTCGCTTCGCGAAGCTAATATGACGTACTTTTTGAGAAGAAGTGAAAATCATATTTACTTGTTGTGTTGTGATAATGGTACTTAAGTTAAGTAGTTTACCATAATTTATTCAAATTATATCTCTATAATTTCCTTATACACCCACTCCAATATCCGACATGAAAAAATAAACCCGAAGGCCGTGAAATGAGCTGATTCATGAATATATTGTTTTTAACGTGGGTAAATAGAATACTAGAAGGTGCCCGAAACTTTGTTCGCGGAGGAGAAAATACCATAACCCCTCTTTTTTTGTTCAGCGTAGTTGGGTTAAAAGTATTCTATAACCAAATCAAATCAAATCAAAATATCCTTTATTCAAGTAGGCTTAGATACAAGCACTTTCGAATTGTCAGTTACAATGAGAGAAGTCTTTGCTGGGAAACATACAATATGATCCAACATTTGTTGCAAGGATTAGGGAAACCCAGAAAAACCTAATCAGATCATTTAACTTAAGTATAATACTTACTTATTATTGATAAAATCATCGTTTTAAAAATTAAAATAATTAATAAGATACATCCCTAAAGGATTGTCAATAAAAAAGAAAAAAAATCTAGAATGTGTCTAGAATAAAATTCTAAATGTCAGAGTATATAAAACAATTAATATGCGTGTACCAATTAACTATTACAATATTGTCTTACCATCTGATACCCAGCAACCTGTGTACCAAAAATAGTTGAAATCCGTTGAAGATTATGCATTAAGTATTAACTATACTTAAAAATTGCATTTCATTCAAGCAAAACTTTCTTAAATTTACTTACAAGTAACCGTTTGTCTACTCAATTTATACAGTATGTATACTTATACAATTGTTCTTATGTTTTCCCTCCTTTTTTGGGAGTCGATTAAAAATGGTCAAGCAAGAGATATAAGGTTCTTGGTAAATAGTTGTACATAGAACTTAAGTAGATAATCATGCCATTATGGCATGACTACTGTCACAAGTATTTTGAAAGATAATAACAATCCATAAACAAAAGATTTAGAATTAGATTTTATTTAAGGTATTTTTTCTTCTATTATTTTTATTATCGATAAAATTTAGACAATATTTATCTAATATTAGTTATGTAATTGTTATTTATTTAAATAAATGATCCACATACTATTACATTATACTACTTAGTATAGACAAAACTTAAAGGAACATAATTTATAAATACCGTCAACTATGTCAAGGGCTCAAGACTGAATTCGCAGAAACTTGCGGTTTTGACCATATACAACGCATGCCACTGTGTTTCTGCAGAACACTTTATATGACATGCTCTACTTTTCATACAAACAATTCTAATATGTATAAATATATATGTTCCATGGATAGGTAATAAGGTTATGGAGGAATCATATCAACTTTTTTAAGATAGAGCAATAAATAAACGTTATATATTAAAAAATAATGCACACATTGCGTCACGCAAAATGTTGAATTTTAGGACCCCTGCTTAAAGGTGCGTCCACATTTGTATCATTTGCCCGTATCAGATCATCGTCGCGTAGCATGATCGCGTGTCACGATCACACGTTTGGACGTTGCGCCGATCCGATCACTCGAAATCCATTTGCTACGCGTATCACACACTTGTATCGGAAGAGTGCGGCATTATCGGCGCGCCGACAGTAAGCGTCCAAGCAGCGCGATACGCAGTCATGCTACGGCACGGTGATCGGATACGAGCAAATGATACAAGTGTGGACGCACCTTAAGCTTTTCCGATCTCTCACGTCAGGCATTGGTCATCAGTGCGCCTACCAAGAGTTCGGCACGAGCGAGTATCGAGCGCTCAATGACAGTCTTATCTCTTTCGCACTATTAACGCGTGCGAGAGAGGTGCACTGACTCTCGATACGAGATACTCGCTAGCGCCGATCATAAAATCAGCTCATGGAAGGCACACTGGAATGAATGGGTGAAGATCGTGCCGTCAAAAGAGCTTACCATGGTACACCGATAGGGAGACGCCCAGTCGGCCGCGCCGCGCCAGATACCGTTGGGTTGATGCTGTGGAGGCTGATTGACGCCAGCTTCAAGCTAGCTCGTATAAACACAAGATCGGGGTCAGTGGCCAAGATACTATTGGGTCACCGCGTCATAGAACTATAGAAAATTAAATAAAATAAAAACCCACCCGACACAAATGAACATAACAACAAAATTTGGAGTTCCTAGCTTCAATATTGGCTGAGATCCGATCGGTCACTTGTTCCACTAAAAGCTGATATCTTGGAGACGAGTGCTCGCAGTCATGGCACGCGACGGTGATCGGATACGAGCAAATGATACAAGTGTGGACGCACCTCTATACGCCGTGGGAAATAGAAACCCGAAAGACTTTATCCATCGGATGTAGGACCTAACTGGAGCATATAAAGTGGTACTTATAACATGTAGTCCAAAAACGCGTTCTTTTTAGTGATATTAATTATTTTTATAAATTCATAATTCACAAAATCTCATGACTATCACGCCTGAATGATGTGATGTAGCAACTTATTTAATACTTTTTTTTACACAGAAGCAAGAAAGCAAGAAGTACTGAGGGTTTTCACGTAGTACTTAGTAAAAAGTACAAACAGGCCGAAAAGCAAAACAAGGAGGGTTTTCTCGAATGGAAATATCACCAGTTCGCGCCACCGTGACGTAAGGTCTAATTGACAAAAAGTGTCAAAATCTTGGGCTGTGATGTGATTGCTGGATGTTGACACTTCTTATCAGTTAGACCTTAAGTCACGGTGGCGCCTACCGGTCCATTTGACAAAACCCTCCTTGCATGCTTTTCGGCCTGTTTGTACTAAGTTTTTCTAATAAGATTGATGTAAAAATATATTTTATTTTATTTTTGAGGGTATTTCCTGTCGAATAAAACTCATATCTCTCAGCTTTAAATCACACCTTAATTACACGCCAATTTATAACAATAAAAATGACTCTTTTTGTTACTGAAGCTTTATACTAATTTATACCAATAAAGTCTGTCGGGTTATCCACAGTGTATATGCGATAGCTAGCTGTATATAAGCTTGCGTATATTTCCATCAAAATAAACGTTAGTTACAACACAAATTGCTTTATAACATCGCCCGCCCTTTTATTTTGCGTGCAGTAACATTGTAACAGCTGGCACGCGTGTAGTTTATGAATTATCGATATTCCACGACCTTCGTCATTAGTCACGGATAACGAACAAATTTATTATGTAAAAATACCGACAAGATTTTGAAGGATTTGGCGGATATATAAGTGTAATCCTAGGGGCTATGGGATTTCTCTTCGAAATTGAATCAGAAATGAGGAGATTCGTAGACGAACCAAGGTCACCGACATAGCAAACAGGGTGATCAAACTGAAGTGGCAATGGGCAGCACATAGTTGGAAGAACCGATAGTCGTTGGGGCAGACAGGTTCTCGAGCGGAGGCTGCGTGCCTCCAACTTACCTAACTTGGAGCCATTATCAAAACAATTCGACGGTACCATTCTCATCAGGACCATTTCAATTTGCTATTATGAAGTAGGTTCGCTATTTTAATACAGAATATACCTTGCCGCCACTCGTAAAACACTTATCGTTGAGGAGTTCCGGTGACCTTCTGTGGTCTTCTTCATCAGTTCCACTGCACCAATTTTCACTTTCTGAGTGCAAATGAAGAATAATTTGTTTCTAAACATACCAAAATCACCATATTGTAGGCATATTTACTACAATATTCTAGGAGTTCCTTCAATTTGCAATGGATCCCATCATCTGATCTTTACTAAAACTATACTTAACCAACTTGGATGCACGCACCTCCTTTGAAACAATAAAATAATTTTCTAAATCGGTTTATAAATGACGTAGTTCTGAGATAAAAAGCATTAAAAAAAACAAACGAATTGAGAGCATCTCCTTTTTGAGAGTCGCTTTAAAAGAGTATTATAACGTTTTTCTCATAAATATTTTTAAAATATCTGAGATAATATTTATTACTTACTTGATACTTTCGTATTTATCCTAGTAAAGCCATGAATAATATAATCCACCTAACAGATTTAGTACGGTATTGGTAGACAATATGTTTTTCTGTTTGTTTGGATGATTCAGAAGAGGCAAGGGCGTGATGTCATTCTGCCACAGCTAATTATACTGTTTGCTGTAATAAAACAAAAAACAAAAGTTTCACTTATACGGGGAATTCAAACAGTCTTAAGCTATTGTATATTGTATTATTTATATTATAACATATTATTTTTCTTTAGTACCTACCTCTTAATATTATGTTAGCACCGAGCACTTTTTATGGATAACTATAAGTACCTATGTATACATAGTCCAATAACCAGCATCTTTTCTCCCCGGAGATGTTTACTCCCGAATGTATCTATGTAGGTCACTCTTAAAGACTAAAACAACGAATGGTAATCAAAAATGTAACGCGGTGCCCTTACCCATATTTCTTACTCATCCTTAATTCTTAATGCAGTTCTAACTGTTGTAACACGCTGTGTAAACAGACAAGTTGTTCTGCTTCTCATCTAATTTTTTTGGGTCAATTGGCAATTAATCACTTCTAACCTTGCAGTAAATGAATTCGCTCTTTCCTCGAAGACGAGTCAATCATTGCAGTTATGTCATGAGATATTGAAAGTAACAAAAAAGCTTGATCCTGGCGTAGGAAGAGAGTCGGCCTCAATAACGAACCATGTGGAACTCTCGCTCCAATAGAATGAAGATCGAATTCCCCTGACTTGCTAAATGTTCTAATGCGGATAAGCTTGTGCTTATCCGCGCTGACAAAACCTCGGCAGATCAAGACTATTACTTATAAAGCTTGTCAATCAAATCAAGCCGTTGTGCCAGGTCTTACTAGATCTAATCGAATGCTTTCGCCACGTCCAAAAACAGCAGTTGGATTATATCGTCCCTATAACATACATCGAGGCGTTTTTTTTTAGTCATAAGTAAAATAGAGTACCTTACAGTTCCTGAAGAATAAGCAAAATTGGTCTCAAGGTTTATGAAAAAAATGCACGAAAAAAGAAAAAATACGATATGAAAAAAAAACACTCACAAAAGAGCGTATCTCCCCGGCACTTACGTCCTTTTGCTGAGAAGCGCAGTTTTTTGGCAATAACTTAAAAACGGTATGGCCGATCATATTGAAAACCGTTTTCGTTGGAAGGTATTTATCAAGCTTTATATTTGTAAATTTTTTCATATTTTTTTAACATACCGTTTAGAAAATAGAGGGGTGGGGGGGTACACAATTTTTTCTACTTTCGGAGCGAATATTTCCGATAATATCCGTTTTTTTTAATTCCGAGAAGATCTGTCTTCGTAATGATGTACCACACATTGATATTTGCTGAATTTTTCGGTTTCGGTTACATGTATGGAGTGCCTCCCCTAGGAATATATATCTTTTTTATTTAAGTGTCAAACTATGTAGCGGCTGACACAAGACAAATGTTCCAAATTTCACCAATATACATTTTATGGTTTTTGAGTAAAATGTCTGTGACATACGGACGAACGGACGGACATGCCAAAACTATAACCATACGGTTCCGTAATTGCCATTTTGGCTACGGAACCCTAAAAACCGATTAAAACTTCAGACCACGTTTAATAATAAACAAAACTAGCTAAACAGTAAACACCTCAATTGCCCCGGGTCCAAGGGCATCGTACGATCCATCCATCTACGTGGGTTTCACGTGGGACGAAACTCAGTTCCTTACTCCAGTCTCTTACCAATCAAAGCTTTAACTTATCAGGATTAAGGTGCAAACGGCTTGGCAAATTGGTAATAGCTACAGATAGTGCAAGTGACATTTAATGTACTACAGTCAATTTCAATCGTGAGTCTCGGTAGAACTCTTCCACATTATGGCAGCTAATGTTATCGCGGCTATTATTTCGTCGAAGTTCTTCAAGTTTACTGCGATAAGGTGCCAGAGTGGCTGTACATCACAATTTACGTGCGGAGTGGGCTCAGGATGAGATGGTCGTAGGGCTGTGTCATCTCTATTTACCAGTTGGATTAAGGTCACGATAGAATTTGATTGGGCAAGAGCTACACTAAACAACAGTATGTACAGTCGGCCCATGAAAGTGTTGAGCATAGTTAGAATATTTTTAGGGTTCCGGACCAACAAGGTACAAAAGGAACCCTAGGTTATGGTGCGACTCTGTCTGTCTGTCTGTCTGTCCGACTATTACAGCGCCATATCTCAAAAATTACTTACGCTATCTATTTGAAATTCGGAGTATTTATAAACATGGTCAGCCCACATATATGGCCAAAAATTTAAAGTCTAGCAGTCTAGCTACTGGGTCAAATAGGTAGGTATCGTATGAAAAGGGCTTAACCTGCACATTTCTGAACAATTTTTTCAATTTTTTTAATTGTGATTTAGATTTTCTTTTATTAAGCAAACATTAAAAAAAAAAAACATCACCCCCTTATCTTTGAAGTTCACCAAACGAAAATTTTGAAATTTTCGCAAATTGTATAAGTAAACATAAATTACACAAAAATTATAATCATGTCTCTAACTAGCATTTTTTTTTTATTTTCTACAAACCTATTTGAACAACCCGGTTGCGTTAAGTTTGCACCTCATTTATATTCAATGCTATAGGTATCAGGTGCAAACTTAACGTAACGGGAACCGGGTAATATAATTATGTTACGGTAAATGAAAGTTTGTACGGAACCCTCGGTGCGATATGTTTTCTTTTACATTTTCCTTAATAAAACACAATCACAATAAGACATTTGAAACTAAATCGATTTTTTGGTACGGAACCCTAAAAACAGTTACAAGGGTGAGATGCTATCGTCCTTCACTCGGTAATGGCCGCTTTGGCCATTTTGCTCATTTTTAACCGACTTCCAAAAAAAGGAGGAGGTTCTCAATTCGACGGAAAGTTTTTGTTTTTTTTTTTTTTATGGATGTTAACCGATTACTCAAAGACTATTTGACCGATTTCAAAAAATTTTTTTTGGTGTTATAGAAGGTACTTTTTAGTTGATCCCATTTAATTTTGGTGAAGATCTGATGATGGAATCCATGAGGAATTGAAGGAACTCCTCAAACATTGTAGGCATACATATAGCAATTTTGGTATTATAAGAAACATAATAAGCATTTGCATTCAGAAAGTGTAAATTGGTGAAGTGGAATTGATGCAGAAGACCACAGAATGCCATCGGAACTCCTCAATGATATATGATTTACGGGTGGCGACAAAATATCTTGATTAATTTAGCTAAGCAACTTCATAGTCACAAATTTAAATGTTCCTAATGAGAATGGTACCATCGAATTGATTTGATGATGGAGCCGGAAGGTAGGCACCAGATCTATGTAATAAAATATTGTATCCTAGCCGTGTTTGGGCTTGTTCGAATCGTCACGAGATACACTTTTAAGTAACGATTAATTAAAAAGTGTAAAAAAAATAAACTTTTTAACAAAAAAATAAAACCGACTCCAAAAAAAACTAAAAAGTAAAAAATAACGCCATAATTCAGTTTCTTCAAATTACTTGCAAGTAACCGTTTGTATACTCAATCTATACAGTATATACAATTAATGTTATTTTGGAGTCGGTGCCATCGTGTCACAACTTACTAAAATCGACAATTTTCAATATTTTACACATTCTTTATATGGCACCGACGCCAAAATAAGATTAATTGTATATACTGTATAGATTGAGTATACAAACGGTTACTTGTAAGTAATTTGAAGAAACTGAATTATGGCGTAAATTTTTACTTTTTAGTTCTTTTTGGAGTCGGTTTTATTTTTTTGTTAAAAAGTTTATGGTCAAGTAATGCCTAATGGATTCCGTGGTTGCCTTGTGGTGGCTGTCACAAGATTAAAAGATCCTATTAGTCAGGCCTCTCTTTCCCACTGGGCACTCTGGGCTCGTGCCCAGGGCCCCCAAGTCCCCCAACCTCAGTGCACGGAAGTTCTTAAACGATGTTTTTTTTTTTGCAAATAGGTCCCGACAAAATAGAGGGGTGTTATAAGTTTAAGCGTGCGTCCACACTTGTATCATTTGCTCATATCCGATCACCGTGGCGTGGCATGACTGCGTATCGCGCTGCTTGGACTCTCAGTGTCGGCGCGGCGATCACGCCTGAGCTTGTCCGATCTAAGTGTGTGACACGCGTAGCAACATGGCTTTCGAGCGATCGGATCGGCGCAACGTCCAAACGCGTGATACACGCGATCATGCCACGGGACGAAGATCTGATCGGGCAAATGATATAAATGTGGACGCGCCTTAACGTGTCTGTGACTCTGTGTATCTATCTGTCTGTGGCATCGTAGCGCCCATACGGATGGACCGATTTGAGTGCGGTTTTTTTGTGTCATAGATAATTTTTATTATTGAGTGCCCATTTTTGAGTGCCTAATTATGTGTGCCCATGGGCCACCGCATGTATAAAGACGGCCTTGCCTATAGTTAACACCGAACTTCCTCACCTATTTGCTAAATGAATAAAAAACTTGTATATTACAAGTTATCACTGAAATGGTAACGAAACCACAATTTTTCTGCTTTTCCCTAAGGTTGATTGGTAAAGAATGCCTTATGGCATTAAGTTCGCCTTTTGTAAATACGTTTTCTTTTGTGCAATAAAGATTAAATAAATTAATAAATAAAACCCCCAGACATTTATTTTATACTATTATAAAGTTGTAAAAATGAAATGTCTGTACATTGAAGATATTTGCAAACGGACTATTTGGAGGGCACTGAAGCGAAAAACTGTTATTTTTATTTTTTGTGTGTGTGTCGTTGGGGTTTTATCACGCCAAATCGGCTGAACGAATTTCAACTAGTTTTGGTACACGGGTAGGTATCCACAGATGGTTTTAGGCAGGGCTTGTAACCCGGTTTTATGGTTCTGTATTTTCCGTACCGGTTAGAACCACACACTCTGAGAGCCTAACCCATAATAAAGGTTACCCTCGCAAGAACATCGCTCTAACCGGTTAATATCTTGGAGCGCAAAACAGGGAATGATGAAATCCATTTACCGGTTAGAGAGGGGTTCCTCCGTGTGAGCGGAGTCTAGGGTGAATAACCGCTCGCTTAGACAGTATTGGTTTGTTTGCTATGGTATTAGATTAATTTTTTCATGTAGTTGACTGTCGTTGCGCCACTATCGGCGCGACAGTGGTCATTGATCCCGTATCTGAACACGGAGTAACCGGTTAGAGAGCGCTTCGAAATAAAGCTCCCAAATCAATTCGTCCGAACGTAACCTAAATTATCAACCGGTATAACCTAAATAAATACCGGTTTATTTGTAACCGGTTACAAGCCCTGGTTATAGGATACTTTTTACCCAACTACGCTGTAGAATAAACGAGGGGACATGAATTTTTCTTTTCCGCGAACGAAGTTGCGGGCATCCTCTTATAGTAGTTACATAAAAAGTAAAACCAATTTACTACAAATTCCAAGAAAAGTGTTATCATTGAAATAAAACAATTTAACGGATTATATCGCGTATATTATCTCATTTTAGTTCCCGACGTTTCGGAAGCTTTCCAGCTTTCCATGGTCACGCCATTTCCATGTCCCACGGGTGGACATGACCATGGAAAGCTGGAAAGCTTCCGAAACGTCGGGAACTAACATGAGATAATATACGCGATATAATCCGTTAAATTGTTTTATTTCAATAAGTAATAATCGCGGAAACAGAAGAAAATAATAAGTGTTATTATATTAGATCAGTTAGGCTTCATTATAATTTATTATCTAGAAAGGTCATCGGCTAGTAACGGGACATTACATAAAGCTGGATAATAGTGAATGTGCAACATTAGGGTTCCGTACGGTCTGGTTCATGGGGCTGAAAGACAGGATTACGATATAGGTATATTGTATAGATCAAGGTAAAAAGAGGTTAATTGTTATTTTCAATAAATACAAAAAACTACAAGGTCACCGACATAGCAAACAGGATAAGCAATAAAATAAGCAAACTAATTTGGCAATGGGCAAGGGCATGGGCAATGGCCGGTGGGGCAGAAAGGTTCTCGAGTGGAGACCGCGTACCGGCAAGGGCAGCGTGGGGGGCCACCCGCAAGGTGGTCGGACGACCTGCTTAGGGTTGCGGGGACTCGCTGGATGCGGGTCGCATCTATCCGGCCCATGTGGAAATCTATTGAGGAAGCCTGTGTCCAGCAGAGGACGTCCTATGGCTGAAATGATGATGATGATGACAAAAAACCAAATTACATCATCAGCCCACCTCCGTCCACTGCTGGACATAGGCCTCTCCGAGCTCAATCCCTTTTTTTTTGTTTCCAACCGCTGCCAGACACTTTTCTTATGTCGTCGCTCCACCTATGTGTATTTTTTAAATAAAATGATGAATATAAATAAATATTACGGAGGATTACGGAGGATTACGGAAATTAGGATTGTGTTATGATGAGTACTTAAATGATATATCTATACTATTATAAAGTTGTAAAAATAAAATGTCTGTACATTGAAGATATTTTCAAAAACCTAAGTGATGCGGACTATTTTAAGGTCACCGAATGAATTTTAACCATTTTTTGTAAGTGTCGTTGTGGCGACATTACGTCAATATGGCTACACGGATTACTTACAATTGTTTTTGGTAAACTGGTAACTCGGCATCCACAGGTTATAGGATACTTTTTACTCAATTACGCTGAAGAAAAAAGAGGGTTTTGATATTACTCCCCCCGAAATTGCGGGCACCCTCTGGTTTTCATGGTTCCGTACCAAAAAGGTACAAAAGGAACCCTTATGGTGTGACTCTGTCTGTCTGTCTGTCACCAGGCTGTATCTCATGAACTGTGATAGCAAGACAGGTGAAATTTTCACAGATGATGTATTTCTGTTGTCGCTATAACAAGAAATGCTAAAAACAGTATAACTTTCTGTCTATATCAGTTAACCAATATGAAATGATTGAGCACCGCGTACATTTTGCTTAGGAGTAGGAATCTGCTAACACTGGATTTTCATAGATGTGGCCGTTTGTAGCGTATATTTTGTACGGAACCCTTGGTGGGCGAGTCCGACTCGCACTTGGCCGGTTTTTGAGAAATTCTTTCTTTCTAGTCGTCTCACTCTTGTCAGAGTGGTCGTGGTCTCGATGATGTAATCGTACACGGCAGATCTTCGTCCTCGGTCCTCTCGACTTGGGTAGCCTTGTCTCCACTTTATTCTGTTGGCAGCATTTCGAGCACACTCGCTGATGCCGGTGTCTGTCACAGTTTTTATAAGATCCGTCCATCGGGTTGGAGACCGCCCTCGAGACCTTTTGCCTTCAACCTGTCCCTGCACCACAAGACGCTCCATGGACTGCTGGTTTCGGGAGATATGTCCAAAGAATCTGAGAATTCGCAATTGCACAGTCGACGAAAGCCTATCCTTGATATGATTCTTGACTCCTTTAAGATGGATACATTGGTGCGAAAAGCGGTCCAAGGAATTTTCAGCATACGCCTCCATCACCGCATTTCGAAGGCGTCAATTTTGCGTCGGTCTTTTAATCTAAGGGTCCACTCCATACAGAAATATTGGAAAAACAAGACATTTCATGAGCCGAACCTTGGTATTCTTGGTTATTTGTCTGTCTTTCCGAATCTTATCCAACTTTTGAGAAATATACGGAACTAAATGTCTTTAAACAACTCTCTTACTTCGTTCCTGGCCTTGTGTTGGCGGACCGGCTATCCACGCTGTCTGTGGGAGCATAGCCTATAATGTTCTAACTCTACTGGTGACAATTAGTACATAAGACCTTGCCGTCTAACTGACCGAGGCGTGGGTGTACTGCTGTCGCCTTCTAGCTCACTGTAATTATTACGTGTATCTTAAAAATATATAAAAATACTAGAAAGTGCCCCCAACTTCGTTCGCAGCGGAGAAAAAGTCATAACCCCTCTGTTTTTCTTAGCATAGTCGGGTAAATAGTATTATATAACCATCTGTGGATACCCAGCTACCCGTATACCAATATAAAAATATAAAAATAGTTGAAGACCGTTCAGCCTAGATACAGGAAAACAAAAAATCCAGAAAAATAATTTTCCTTTCAGGACCTCCAAATTCGTAGTCGTACTCTCTTGCCTGGCTCTGAATCACCAGTCTCTCCATCGAGTTCTCATCTGAAGATATTTACTGATGAAAATTACCTATTTACATAAGACCTTGTTGTCTAACAAACCGAGGCGTAGGCACAGCTGTCATCCTCAAGAAACGAATCATAACAAACCGCGTGTCTTGCATTGTCTTGTATATGCCATTCAAATATAACATTTTGCCCTGAACTTTTAGAGAAATCATCATCATCAGAAACTTAAGAGCCAGGCTCTTGTCAGTGGAGCAACTTCCATGTTTTTGTATCTTCAGCTTTCTTTTTGATGCCCTAATACGACACGCCGTCTACTTTCTCCTTGATTTGGTCTATATAACATCTCTTAGGTCTTCCTCTCTTCCTCCTTCCCTCAATCTTTCCTTCTATAATAGTTTTAATGTAAACGTCGTGTCGTAACAAGCGCCCAAACATCTTTCCCCTTCCGTTTTCAAAGGTTTCTAACAACGACCTTTTCTCTTCTACTCTTTTAAGCACTTCCTCATTCGTTTTTTTTTCCGTCCAACTTATTCTTTCCATTCGTCTCCAGCACCACATTTCGAATGCTTCTAGCCGTTCCCTATCACGCTGTATCATTGTCCACCTTGCGCTTCCATATAGGGCTATACGCCAGATGTACACTTATATAAGCCTTTTACGAATTTGAGAAATATACGCAATTAACAATATTTACGCTACTCTCAAACATTAATCCTTCTCGTGGTGTTGGCGGACTGGCTTTGCTTTCGAAGCGCAGGATAAAGGACTTTACTGATGATAATTTACTACAAATATAAGACCTTATTCAGACAACGATAGATGCGTGGGTGCAGTGCTTGTCACCCTCAAGCTGAAACTAATTATTACAAGCCGAGGCTTTGTAAGGCAAGAGCAAGCCTGTTAAGTTTGTACTTCGTTAGTATGCGACGTCATAAGTACCAGGTAGAAACTTAGCTGAACCAGGGAATTTGTTTTGTAGTATGTCTTTGAATCAGAATTTTGGACACCGTCATGTAAGGGGCTGATTTAGAGCGTCCAGCAATCTAAAGTTTAATAAAAAAAAAGTTAAAAACATTGCATGCAATATATTGTCATATAAAATGTAGGTACCTACATAACATAACAGTTTTCACCAAAGGGCTAGAAAATTCATTATTACATGCAATTATTATTACATACTACCTAGAAGGTGCCCGCAACTTCGTCAGATCAGGAGAATAAAATCATAACCCTCTATTTTCGTCGGCGTAGTTGAGTAAAAATAATCCTATAGCCATTTGGGGATGTCCAGCTAGCCGTGTACCGAAATAGTTCAAATCCGTTTAGCCATTTTGGCGTGATGAAGCCACGAGACATACAAAAAATAAAAATAAAATCCTCCACATACTCCGTTACAATATTCTTTTAAGGGGCTCCAAGCGTAAATGTACGATTGTTCATGGTTTTGGTTTTGTATCTATTCCCTGGAATGGCGAAACAAACTTTCGAAAAATGGTTAATATGATAGTTCAGTTTCTATTTAACACTTTCTTGCATTCGAAAATTAGGATATATTTTTATGTAATTAATTATGGATTTTTACAGAGAGGTCTATAAAAATAAAGATTGCGTATCTAGTCTCTCAATAAACCTTTCATAGACTCAAAACGTATGCCTAATTGTTCATAATAAAAAGACCTAACTTGCTACGCAAGCATTTTCTTTACAAAATTGGTATTTTTTGAGAAAATTGGCAAAAACTGGTTTCTTGTCGTAAAAATAACAAAGTTTGATGGCATTTATCTTAGTTTCTGTGACTTGAAGATAGACTGAAACAGTATATTGGTAAAGACGGTCGCTCTCAACATAATGAGATATATACAACACGGAGAATTGAAGAGCTACAGATCGAAGGTCATTCAGAGCTGTAAGCCCCTTATATATATCTTTAATGTACAGACTTCATCTTTACAACTTTACTCTTTACTCACTTTGGAACTCGTAGATGTACAGATATTTCATACAACATTATAATAGTGTAGATATATGAATTAAATTGATCTAAGACATTTATTCGTGGGAGTAAACGGGGGATTACGTTTGTATGGAGTAACGGTACTAGTATATATTTTTAAGAAATACTTGGAAATTCCTTTAAAATCTACAGGCATTCCGACAAACGAGACGCAAGTGACGTAGAAGCTACGCTCAAATAATGACCCAAATCTGTTTCTCTAGTACAGCTGTTATATGTGACTCTTCCACGTATGACAGTTGTGCTATAGAGAAGCAAACCTTGGTCATTATTATCTCTTTCTCTTTCAATCATTATCATTATTTCAATCATTATACGTCCCACTGCTGGACACAGGCCTCCTCTCATTATGACAGGGAATGCGCTATAGTCTCCACACTGGCTCAGTACGGATTGGAGTTCATATATAACCTTGAATTTCTTCACAGATTTAGTAAGTTTCTTCACGATGTAGGGGAAAGCCGAGCAAAGTGAATACTTAAGTTTGACAGCTCATGGGAAGAAAACCTACGGACATAAGAACTTCAATTAATTAATAATGTTGCAGTTGGTACCGCTATCCACTTTGCCCGTATCCGCTTTGCCCGATAGATACGTGGAATCTTGCTCAACCTTACCAACCAACCAGGTGAATCAACATCTAACTATAGGCCTCCCCTATAGCTTGCCACAGTGTGCGATCCTGCGCCTACCGCATCCACCGACTCCCCACAGCCCTTACAAGGTCATCCGGCCACCTCGTCGGGGGCCGTTCTACCAACGCTTTCCTATGTGTGGTCGCCACAAAAGGACTTTACTGCCCGAACGGCCATCCGTTCTCCGGGCTATATGGCCCGCCCATTACCACTTCAACGATGAAATGCTGTGAGCTATTTCGGTTACTTTGGTTCTTCTGCGGATATCCTTATTTCATCTCATGTATGTATACATATATACATGTGTAATCATGTAAATCCTAACACTGCGAGACAGACGGCTGATGCTATATCTCGACAATCAAAGTCGCGGAGAGGTGCGCTAGCGTGACAGCTGTTAAATTTTTGTCAATCACCCATTTGATTGAAAACAAAAGTCCCAATCACGTCTCAATGCCATCACAAACCGGGGTCTAAACAGCTCGCCCACGCGGTGACTTCACAGCCTGATTCACCGGTCCTCCCACCAGAGGTCGCCACGCTCATATTGCTAAATATGTACAGTTTGGGATCTGTGCATTTTAAACACAGCCAGGCGTAAAATTATTACATAGCCGTACCCTCTATTTGAAAATCGAACCAGCTAATTTGATAATTCAAATTAGTTGGTTCGATTTTTTCAAATAGGGCAATTTACCGTATAAACTAACAGGAGATTTCCTGATTACTTTGGCAGAGGGGAATGTATTCGTATGGGGAATTTATCATTTAACCGAAAATTGTTTTATCGATTATCGTTTCTCATAACACTATTCGCAGAATAGTATTATTACTTAGGAATCATTCATTGAACTTCGTTAGATAGCACAGACATTTGCTCGAATTAAGTACCTTTTACACAAGAATCAACTCATCGAATTTTACTTCATTTTTTTTTTGTTCATCGACATAGTCGTTCGTCGAATCGCCTTTACCATAATTTTAACTTAACGTTGTAGTGCAGTTTTTAAAATTCTTAGTGTTAACTATACCTTGATAATATACGTTTCAATGACAGTCCATTTCGTCGAGGGTCCTGCCGTTATACTGTAGGTAGGTACTCGTAGGTTAGGTTTGTGTTGTGACCATGTAAATGGGTCAAAAACCGAAAACTGTAGATTAGGTTAGGTTTGTATTGTGACCATGTATAGCGGAGTGAGCGGAGCGTCAAAATGGGTCAAAAACAGAAAACTGTAGGTAAGGTTTGGTTTGTTTTGTGACCAGTGGAGCGAGCGAAGCGAGCGGAAAGCTAAAATGGGACAAAAACCGAAAACTGTAGGTTAGGTTAGGTTTGTATTGTGACTATGTATAGCGGAGCGTCAAAATGGGTCAAAAACAATGTGGCAATAATAATAATATGGAACGTACCATCTGTGAATCATGTTTCGATGACAGGTAAATTCGATGAATCGTTACGCTACGATTTGAGAGAAATTCGGAACGATTGACGATAAAGTTGTTCGATTATACAAAAAGCGATAATTATGTGGTTAGAAAAAAAATGTAATGATGTTCGTGGAATAGTTTTCGGAGAAATAAAAATCGTCTTAAGAAATTTCGATAAAATGATAGCTACCCATTCGTATGGCATCTCCAATGGTTAGCTAGCTGGTCTAAGTTGGCTACCTAAACTACCCGTCTAGAAGAGATCGCTATTTAGCGATAAGACCGGCAGTTGTTTACCTCCTCTTCTTCAAGTTAGTATCTTGTTCTGTATTTTTCTGTAGCTGAGGTGTGCAATAATAGTTATTTGTTATACAAGGGTGCAAGGTTGTATTTTACCCGTGAGTGTGGAATTGAAAAGAGCAAGAGTTCTAAAATAGAATTCTGAGCGTAGCGAGTGTTTTTTTTACACACGAGAAGTAAAATACAACTTTGCACCCGTGTATAACACAAATCTTTTCACCTCACTATAGCGAGGAAAGTGCAAGATGCAAAAAACAGCTCTCAATAAATAAGTCTTTATTTTTACACATTAGTGCGGTATTAGCATTTGTATTGTATTGACAACTTAAGACTAGTAACTCGATATAATGAAATCATGATCTTTATTCTGTAAGTAGGCCGCAAGGGCACTTTTACAAGTCTGACTCTACGGCGTTTCCCAAGAGGAGACCACTGAAGAGAAGAAAGCCGAAACAAACTTAACAGTCAGTAATTTTTTCTAAATTATTCTTAACTATTACAATATTAATACAGGCTACATCTTGAACATGTCTTTTTAAGTATAAACTCAATCTTAGTTCTCGAAGAAAACATCAAAACTTATAAAAGTAAATTCATATTCAAAGTTTTTTTTGTAAGACATTAAATATAGCCTACTTACATTAAAACGGGGCAGTAAACAGAATGTCGTGCCAGCCGCCCCTCTGAGTCAGCGTGACGTCATCAGGGAGGGTAACAACGGGGGCGCGCCGAATTACGGTTGAGGTAAATGTAACTGAGTCTGACATGACACTCTATATACAGGGTGGAAAAAATCTATGCGACCTGGAGGGAAACTACTATAATTCCTAGAAATAGCAATTTTTTTACAATTTTCCTAACATGAATAACTGCATTCACAGAATTTGTGAAAAGCTTACCTGAACCGGGAATCAAACTAACGGAGAGTGCAAAAATCATTGAATTACTGTCTATGGACTTTTATTTCTAGGTACAAATGTGTATTGGAAATGTTTTATCCGTAATCTATACTATTATAAAGTTGTAAAAATGAAATGTCTGTACCTACTTTAGAGATATTTTCAAAAAAAATATCGAAACGGATATTTGGAGGTCACTGAAATGATTTTTTTTGGATTTTTTATATGTTTGTATGTGTCGTTGTGGCTTCATATTGCCAAATTGGCTAAACAGATTTGAAATATTTTAGGTACATGGTTATATGATAGTACTTTTTACCCGACTACGTTGAAGAAATAAAGAGGGGTTATGACTTTTTCTCCTCCGCGATCAAAGTTGCGGGCGTCTTCTAGTAGATTAATATAATTAAACGGTAAGTATTTATTATTTGCACCTATAGTTAGTTTGATTCCCGGTTCAGGTAAGCTTTTTACAAAATCTGTGAATGCAGTTATTATATGCCTCAACAAGACATAAAGACCTATCACGCTTCATCTATGACCCATTGCTTCTCCAGCAAGTGTTAAGACTGCGGCAGAGATAGCGCTGTTCTTCAATGAAGAAACTGAATCAGTATAAAAAATATAATTAGTCTGTCAGTTAGGTTATCAGAAAATATTGGACATGTATTTTTTCTTTTGTCAATTAAACAAAAAATAATGAAGATATAGTCCGTTAAAGTTCCCAGTGACTCTAACCCCCCCCACTCTCAGACTTTGACGTGCTTTAGGCCGAAACACACCGGATGCGTACACAGCGCGTGCACGTGCGCGTATGCGTGTCGTGCGCGTTGTATCGTATGAAATGTCATAGTAGATGGCACACCGTTTGCGTGGCGTGCACGTGCGCTGCGGTGTGTCATCTCTTATGGGTATTCTTACTTTACAACGCGCACGCCATGCGCACGTCTACGTGCACGCCACGCACACGCATCCGGTGTGGCTTGGCCTTTTATCTTTGTCTTTTGTTGTTTGAAGAGAGTACATGTCCAATATTTTTTGATAATTTAACTGCCGGATTAATTAGAATATTATTTTTTTGACTCAGGAAACTAACCCTATTATAAATTTCTTTTACCTCTCTTTTTTCTTCTGTTTGGCTGTTTGTCCGAGAATGAGCAAGGCCCGGCGGGGTTATTGCCTAACGAAATTTTAATACATACAAAATCATGACACTTGATTCTGATTGCGAGCGTCAAACGCGTTAGGCAATAGGTACGCGGATCCCCGCGCCGTGCACCCGCTCCGGGCTACCGCTCTGGGCTCCCGCTCCTGGCTCCAGTTTTAAGCTCCCGCTCAACGCAGCGGACGCCCTGAAACAAATGTCTCCGTCTCCGCCAGCCCCCGTATTGTACTGTGACTACTGTGAGTCACCGCATGACATCATCCCTTGGGAAGGGCTGGGGTGTGAAATTAGATTTTGGTACAAATGTAGCCACGACGAGGTAATGGTAAGCATTAGGTATTAGCTATAGCTCGATAAGTTCTTTCGTGAGACTCCCATGGTCTGCGGGCGACGGGAGGAAAGACAGCGGGGGCGAGTAAGAAGTGTGCGCGCGGCAGGGTCATCGTGCTCTGCCGCTGCGCACACTTTATACCCACCCCCACTGTCTCCCCCCCACCCATATCGCGCATAATATACGCGATGTAATCTATTAGAATTGTTTAATTTAAATGAAAAACATAAATGCCAATAAATCTATAACGGTGTAACTGTGGTGTTTTTTTTGGAAAGACCTCCCTCCCGCAGGTATAACGTCGTTTAGTAATATCCTAGTGATATTCTTTGTAAAAGTGTTATTGTATTTAGAATGAAATGAAGTCCGAAAACAGCAAATACCACAATGTTATTAACGTATCAACAAGCCACATGCAATCACCATTTAGTTAAAAAAAGCTTTTAACGTTCATCTTTAAAAACATTAACCACCCAATAAACACGTTTAACAACCCTGTCCAAGTAAGTCGTCTAGGGGTATTCCACTTGAAAATTCCACGTCAGTTTGCGCAGTGTAATGTGGCAAGGTTCCAAGTGCTTTTGGCAGTTGCTTTATAAGGAGAAGAAATCGCCGGCCATATGCCAGCAGATTGTGACACACATACTTACGAAATCTCTGCATTATGTTATAAGTATGTACGATGCCTATTATCCTTAACAATATTATTCGGAGATAAAAAATATGATTTGTGATTGAGTATAAATCAATCGGTAATTAAAAACCCCCGACACGTTTAGAATAAACCGGCCAAGTGCGAGTCGGACTCGCGCACCAAGGGTTCCGCACAAAATATACGCTACAAACGGCGGTATCAATGAAAATCCAGTGTTAGCAGATCCCTACTCTTAAGCAAAATGTACGCGGTGTTTCATCACTTTATATTGGTTACTGACATAGACAGACAGACATAAAATTATACTGTTAGTATTTGTTGTTATAGCGACAACACTATCACGGTTCATGAGATACAGCCTGGTGACAGAAGGATAGATAGAAAGACAGATAGATAAACACACAGACAGACACACACACAAACAGAGGGACAGCGGAGTCTTAGTAGTAGCGTTAGGGATTTTACCAAATCACTAAAAAAATCTAGTGAAATGGAAAAACGAGTTGCCTTTTTTGGCTGATTTCATCATTTCACTAAACAGATTCAGGGATTTCATCAAATGGCTGACTTATTGTAGGTAAATGATAAAATGGATTTGCTATTTTAACATCGTGCGTGATTTGGTCATATCCCTTAGAGATTTGTTAAGATCTCTGTTTTGGCTATTTCCCTGCGACATATACAGGGGCGGATCGTGAATTTGTGGGGCCCTGGGCTAAATACTGCTTAGTAAGTAAGTGGGCCTCACTTAATTGATTGAATTTTGTTGTTTTTTTTTAGTTCAATTGTCTTCAATGGGGGCTGGGGGCCCTTTGTATCCTCGGGCCCTGGGCTGCAGCCCAAATAGCCTTTAAGAAGATCCGCCTCTGGACATAAATCGTCGTCTAGTACTTATAACACAAGCCTTATTGAGCATACCGTCGGACTAGTTCGATTTCTGTATAATTGTCCTGTAATATTTATTTATTGTAATGAAACATAATTTGCTTTCTTAATTTAACATTTCTGGAATAAGAGTATATAATCATTTGCCAGAATACATCAAATCCTCAGATGGTGCACAATATCAAAAGGAAACTAAGAGAATGGTTATGTAGAACATTGTTTTTATATAATGCAAGTCATTCGTTGTACGTCTGAAATGGGCAAACTGTTGACTTTAAACCATAAATGTAAGACCATTTTGTACACAGCTTTGACAATACACACTTATCTTTTTATTTTAAATTTCACACTGTCTTGCAGAAATAAATTTACTTGAGGCCTCTTCTCCCCAAAGTAGGATTAATTGGGATTCAGCTTGACCCCATCTCCTCTACACAGCTTATGTAATTGATGGACGCCCTATCTACTCTAATTCTTCTACGGAGCTCCTCATTCCTATTCTATCTTGAAGACCACGAACCGAAGTTAACTATATGTACGCAGAATGTAGGTTATGTAGGTTTATAGAAGTACTAGGCGGGGCAGGGCTTTGGCCGGGCGACCGATCAATAGTCTGGATTCAGCCTGGGCCGGTGGAACTGCGGTAACTGAAGTTTAATCGTCACCTGACTGGGTCATTAAATATTCAAGCGTTTTACTGTTGTATACATATTTTTGCCAAAGTGTCGGCAGATTTCCAGGCATTTTGAGCTATTTTGTTGACTTCTATGAATGAAGGTTCTGTTGTAAATTCTGGTAAAGGCAAACATTTGTGTGATGAGCATAATAAATATTTGTTTCTGAGTCTTAGATGTTTTCTATGTATATAAAGTAAATATCTATACTGTTATAGAGTTGTAAAAATTAAACGTATGTATATTGTACATATTGAATAATATAATATATAATAGTCCTTTTCACTTATTTCTGTAAATATCTTCAATGTACGTACAGTAAATTTTTACAAGTTTATAATAATCTAGATGAGCGAGACAGCAACCCTGTTGAGTTATTGAAAAAAGTCGTAAAATGTATTTGTACGGCCTTTAAAGGTGCGTCTACACTTGTATCATTTGCTCGTATCCGATCACCGCGGCGTGGCATGACTGCGTATCGCGCTGTTTAGACGCTCACTGTCGGCGCGGCGTTCACGCGATCATGCCACAGGAGGCCGAAGATCTGATCTGGCAAATGATACAAATCTGGACGCACCTTTAAACTTAGCACGGCAGAACCTTGGCTCGTAAAACTGCGACTAACTGGCGTTTAATTAAACCAGCTGCGCAGCAACCAGTACAACGCTATACAAGGTCTATATGTAGGCTGTGGGCGGGAGGGCGATCAATAGCCTGGATTGAGCCTGGGCTGGTTAAACAGCGGCTAACTACCGTTTGATAGACGTTTAACTAACTGGCGTCATTTTGTTATTCTTATATGTAAGCACAGTTAAGGTAAACGTTTGACAACTTAATTCCAACTATAGCGATGATGCCTAAATTTTAATACCTAATAAGTCCGTTATGTCGATAATTAAAAAGCATTGGACTTTTGGCGTCTATTTATAGGTACCAAATAAAGTTAATCAATTATATTTGTTCACTTATTTATTTCTCACAGCCCTATACACCCTATGAGAAGGACCTGGCGAGGCGACGCGGCGCGGGTGACTGGCTCATATCCCATTTCATTCGAACCTGTTCCAAAACCGCTGACGCTACCTGGCTGTGTCGCCACAGACGATAATAATAAAGGCGATACACTGAGTCAAAATGTCGCGTGACGTCACTCCTGAGTACAATTTTTACCTAGGAGTGACGTCACGAGCTCCCTCTTAAACTTTCATGCGATTTATCTAAGTATTCTTTTGAAAAAGCAAACAATACGTGTCCAATATTTTTTATTATCTAGCTGACTGAGTCATTAGAATTTTGATTTTCATATCCAGTCATCAAGCCTATTGATATCACGTATCATTCCAAATGCTATACGGGTTAAAGTGGTCGATGCTAGTTTTGGGCACTGCCCATGCTTTAGTGTATTTATACTTTTTGATAAGTCAATAGTAAAGGCCGTATTAATTTTCGTGAAAATTTTAAATAAGCTTTATCTTTGTATTTGTTTCATATTTTGTGGACACTTAATGTTTAGGAAATAGAGGACATAATTTAGGAGCGATTATGTCTGAAAATATTCACTAAATCACCTCAAAATATTTTTAAAGGAACTGTCGAAATATGTGACACACATTGAAATTTGCTGAAAAAAAAAATTGTTTCGGTTATATATATGGAGTGCCCCCTAGAAATATATATTTTTAGTTATTTAAGTATCATACTAAGTAGCGGCTTCCACAATATACTTATAATCCAAATTTCATCCATATACATCTTGTACTTTTTGAGTGAAATGCCTGTGATATACGGACTGACATGACGAAATTATACGGGTTCCGATTTTCACATGTTGGCTACGGAACCCTAAAGATGTGTTCGGTAATGACGCTCCTTACCATTTCCATTGGTTAAATGCTCCAAGCAGCAATACGACACACAATTTCCACGCTGATTGATGGTATCACAGAAAACCACTTAAGGCTAGGTTGACTCTAATTTAAAGGTCTCTGGCCGTTCAATTTATTCCAGTTTACGTGTGCGGCGCTGTTATTGTGGCAGAAGTATCAATTTGGACCGACTTTTGGACTGAATACTGTGAAGGTATAAAGGAAAATTCACTTCGACTGGAAGGAACATTTTGACGAACGCTGCAAAGAAAAAGGTGTGTGGTATAGGACAATGCAATGTGAACCTCCTCATATTCCTTGGCTTACAAACAGTAGTTTAGGTAGAAAATTGATTAAAATAGGTTTAAGGTTGCGTTCCGGGCACATTCCGTTACGTAAATTTGCACATGATCAGAAAACAACCATCCCCAAACTGTGATGTTTGCAACACATTAAAAGATGTTCAACATGTCTTAACGGAATGTGTGCGGAATGAAGGCGAAAGACAAGCACTGATAAATTCTCTCAATCTCAATATATTAGATATAGGCGTATTTCAAAGCATTTTGGCTGCACCTAACTCAAAAGAAGCTAAAAAAGTATATTTTGTTGTATTACAGTATTTAAGCCGGTATGCTGACAATCCATAATATTGTAAGAAATTTAGGTTAAGTTACAATGAGGCTGAGATAATCCTTAAGGATTGAATGCCTCTAAATAATAAAGAGAAAAAAAAACTTATAACCTTGACAGTAGTATACGAGATAGACTGGCCAACGGAAACATAATTAATGCTACTTTTGGAGCGATTATTTCCGAAAATATCCACTGAATCAAAAAAAAATATTTATAAAAAACTCAAAATGGTTTTAAATAATCTTCCGATATACGAGTATGTGCCACACATTGATATTTACTGCAAAAAAATTTTTTCACTTTCGGTTACATGTATAGAGGGGGGAGAGGGGGCGCCTAGATTTTTAATATTTTATTAGTCATAGTCATAGTCCTTTATTGATAACATTCAAAATTATTATTTAACTAATACTCCAAATTTCATCAACGTACATCTTGTAGTTTTTGAGTTAAATGCCTGTGACCACATCTGTGCCTGTGACACGGACGGACGGACGGACGGACGGACATGATGAAACTATAAGGGTTTCGTTTTTGCCATTTTGGCTACGGAACCCTAAAAAAGTAGGTGATGTATCCATAGCTCATCTTTCCTATGGCTATGGTCGGGATCGATATCAAAACAGAAATGAGGATATTCGTAGATGAACCAAGGTCACAGACAAAGCCAACAGCCGAGTGAGTTGTGTTGTGGACTAAGATCGCCACAGATATGAAGACCAATAGTTCCAAAAGTAGACGCGGTAGACCTAATCGGCGATACTGGACGAACTCTTCTCCATCGGTGCTAGTAGACATATTTGCAACATTAATACCTACATGGTATAGGTACGTTAACCGTCGCTTAACCGTCAGTTACCTTCTCGGTGGCACTGGCTAGGTCTCAGCTCCGAGGTCGCCATGGAAACGGGTAGGGGCGTCCCGCCCGCACCCACTGGGGCACTGGGGACACACAGAAACATTGCTTTCTTATATCTATCCATACTAATACTTAATATTGACGATCGGTTTAGCTCAGTGGGAGTAACGTTGCCTGCGAAGCTGAGGTCCCGGGTTCAATTCCGATAAGGGCAAATATTTGTGTGATGAGCATAAATATTTGTTCCTGAGTCTTGGATGTTTTCTATGTATATAAGCAATATATCTATTAAATATATCGTCGTCTAGTACCCATAACACAAGCCTTATTGAGCTTACCATGAGGCTAGTTCGATTTGTGTAAAATTAGCCCGTAATATTTATTTATTTCTTTATTTATTGGATGCTTTCTATGTCTATAAGTAATATATCTATTAAATATATCGTCGGCTAGTACCCATAACACAAGCCTTATTGAGCTTACCATGGGGCTAGTTCGATTTGTGTAAAATTGTCCCGTAATATTTAATTATTTTATATTATAAATGCGAAAGTGTGTCTGTCTGTAACCTCTTCATGCTTAAACCGCTGAACCGATTTGGATGAAATTTGGTATGGAGATAGTTTGAGTCCCGGGGAAGGACATAGGCTACTTTTTATCCCGGAAAAATACCCTCATCCGCGATAAACGAATTTAAGGCGGACGAAGTCGCGGGCAGAAGCTAGTACTATTATAAACTTGTAAATATGAAATGTCTGTACATTGAAGATATTGTCAAAAAAATGATTGTTACGGACTATTTGCAGGTCACTAAAATGATTTTTTTTGTATGTGTCGTTGTGGCTTCATCACGCAAAAACGGCTGAACAGATTTCAATCTTTTTTCGTGTACCAAAAAAGATAACCAGTAACTGGGTATCCACAGATAGTTATAGGATACTTTTTACCCGACTACGCTGAAGAAAAAATAGGGGTAATGACTTTCTTCTATTTCTGCATATACCTTCTAGTATTTCTACATATATACACACAAGTAAAAATCACCTACAATCAAAAAAATACCCACACACTGACAATTTACCGTATAAACTAACCGGAGATTTCGCGATTACTTTGGCAGAGGGGAATGTATATTGCGTATGGCAACTCCAAAACAGAAACCAAATAATTTACTTTTACCGGCACACGATTCTTATAAGGTGATTCTTATATATCAAACGTACTTATGTTGAAATAAAACAATTTAACGGATTATATCGAGTATATAATCTCATTTGAGGTGGACCACCCGTGACCATAGAAAGCTGAAAAGCTTACGAAACGTCGGGAACCCAAATAAGTAATAATCGCAACAAGAAAATATTATGTGCTTATGTTATTTAAAATAAAAAAATCTGCTTTTTTGCTTATCTTCTATTATTTTTACTTTTATAGGTTATGATATGTTTTCTTTGAGAACCACGCATTGAGTTTATACTTAAAATATATATTTAGGATAGGAGTACAAATATTGTAATAGATATAAGAGTTATTTCGGTAAAATGACTGACTGTTGAGTTTCTTTCGGCTTTCTTCTCTTCAGTGGTCTCCTCTTGGGAAACGCCGTAGAGTCAGACTTGTAAAAGTGCCCTTGCGGCCTACTTACAGAATAAAGATCATTATTTCATTATTTCCAGCGGTTAACTAAATGCTCTAAGTAAACAGCTAATTTATCTATATTATTGTAAAGTTGTAAAAATTAAATGTCTGCACTTACAATGAAGATATTTTTAGAAATATATGATGTAGACAATTTCTGGTCACTGAATCTTATTATTTTATTGTATGTATGTTTGTATGTGTCGTTGTAGCTTTATCACGCCAACACGGCTAAACGGATTTCAGCTTTTATGGTACACGTGTAGTTAGGTATCCAAGAATGGTTATAGAATATAGTTTTTACCAAACTACGCTGAAGTAAAAAACCGGCCAAGTGCAAGTCGGACTCGCGCGCCGAGGATTCTGTACAAAATATACGCTATAAATGGCCGTATCTATGAAAATCCAGTGTTAGCAGAGCCCTCCTCCTAAGCAAAATGTACGCGGTGTTCAATTATTTTATATTGGTTACTGACATAGACAGACAGACATATAAAATTATATTGTTTTTAGTATTTGTTGTTATAGCGCCAACTGAAATACATCATCTGTGAAAATTTCAACTGTCTAGCTATCACGGTTCATGAGATACAGCCTGGTGACAGAAGAACAGACAGACATTAAGACGGACAGCAGAGTCTTAGTAATAGGGTCCTGTAAACCCTTTGGGTACGGAACCGTAAAAACAAATTCAAATAGGCCCTTCCGTTTAGGAGCTACGATCTCACAATGATAAACATGTCAAACTTGTAACGCGATCATTGAGCGCCTGCAATAACAAGCAGAGCAAAACCTCGTTCACACGTTATCATCTTTCTATAATATTAGGTATAAAGTTGTTAAAATGAAATGTCTATTATTGAAGATATTTCAAAAATATAAGTGATACGGACTATTTCAGTTACTGAATCGTTTTTAGGGTTCCGTACCAAAAAGGTAAAAAAGGAACCCTTATGGTGCGACTCTGTCTGTCTGTCTGTCTGTCTATCCGACTATTAAAGCGCCATATCTCAAAAACTACTTTATGCTATTTGAAATTTTGAATATTTATAAACATGGTCAGCCCACATGTCTTGCACGGGAAATATTTAATAATATATTATTATTTTCTAAACAAACAATGAATATGAGGGGGGGGCTAAAAATTAAAAGTCTCGCTACAGGGTCAAATGGGATACCATATATAAAAGGGCTTGCCTGGACCTGCAAATTTTCGAAAAAAAATATATTTTTTTTATTGTGATTAGTTTTTGTTTTATTAAGGTAAATGTGGAAAAAAACACCATTCTCCCCCCTTTATCTCCGAAGTTTACCGATCGAAAATTTGTATGTATAAACATGAATATTACACGAAAATTATAGCCATGTCTCTATCTAATATATAGCTTTTTTTTTTTAATTTGCAGAAAACCTTTTTGAACAACCCGGTTGCGTTAAGTTTGCACCTGATTTGTAAGCAATGCTATAGATATCAGGTGCAAACTTAACTCAACCGGTACCGGGTAATAAAGTTGGGGTATTTTTTTTATGTTTGTATGTGTCGCTGTGGTTTCATCACGCCAAAACAACTAAACGGATTTCTACTAACTATATTTAATAGGTACACGGATAGCTGCAGGCATTCACAGATGTTTATAAAATACATTTTACCCGAGTTGAAGAAAAAATTGTGAATATGTGAATATGATTTTTTCACTTTCTAGTAACTAATAAAATCATCAATTACATTTTAGGCAAATGAATGGCACCCACGACTCCAAAATAATAGTATTGATTTTGAAAAAAATTGGTACATAATATTTTCTTCTGTTTCCACGATTATTACTCATTTAAATAAAACAATTTTAAGGTTAATTGTGACTTTGACAGAGAAAAATATATCTTTTCTCTGTCAACCCGTGAACATGGAAAGCTGAAAAGCTCCCGAAGACGCGTTTTCGGATTTCGTTTCCATCGAGGAAATTTTAAGCAAACATATTTCCGCGTTAGGCGCTGAATCCGTACTTAATATTATAAATACGAAAGTGTGTCTGTCTGTCTGTCTGTATGTTACCTCTTCACGCTTAAACCACTGAACCGATTTGGATGAAATTTGGTATGGAGATAGTTTGAGTCCCGGGGAAGGCTACTTTTTATCCCGGAAAAATACCATTATTCGCGAATAAACGAATAATAATATAAAAAAATAAATGTAATAATAATAAACGAATTTTAGGCGGACGAAGTCGCGGGCAGAAGCTAGTAGGTCATATAGTCAAAAAACACATATCTGAAAACCAGCCTGTTCAATATACTAGATTTGTCAAAAATAAAACAGTTTTAAGGTTAATTGTAACTTTGTCGGAGAAAAATATATATTTTCTCAGTCAACTCGTGAACATGGAAAGCTGAAAAGCTGCCGAAACTTCGGGAACTCAAATGAGATAATTTACGCGATATAATCCGTTAACATAGTTTTATTTAAATGTAGGTATATTACATTGAAAAAAAAAGGTTAATTGTAACTAAATTACGTAAGGAAACTAAGTAGTACGCAGTTACTTTTTTAACTTTTAACTGAATATTTTTTAATTTTTTTGTTATCGGTTTCAGTTTTTGTAGAAAAAATTATTCCCTTCTATCTCGAATTGTTCCGATAAAATGTGTTTCGTGTGAATTTCAATATGGAACAACCAGCCCCAAATACGTAATAATCATTTCGTCCGTACATAATTATCATTCTTTTTACCCAACTGCGCGACGCAAAGGAGTGGTAATGTGTTTATCAGTCTATGTATGTATGTATGTATGTATGTATGTTTGTATGTATGTTTGTTCCTATCTGGCACTCTAGAGACCAAACGCGTGGACCGATTTTGATGATTCTTACGTCAATCGATTTGTCTTAACTGTCCGAATGTCACTGAAGACATGAAAATGATGAAAACTCAAAATGGCGATAATGATACGCTTCCTACATTGACAATAGGTCACAAGCTGTTGTAGTTAATAATTATATCTCAGGTTGGGTGGCTATTCCAAGTGGCGTCCCCCAAGGTTCTTTGCTGGGCCATTGCTGTTCAACATATTTATTAACGACATTAGTAAATGCTTTATACACTCTAGACTGCTTTGTTTTGCTGACGATATGAAGGTCTTTAGGAGGGTGAAGTCGAGCAGCAATGCACTATTGATTCAGTCAGACCTTGAGCGACTTGATAAGTATTGTCAGAAGAACAAATTAGATCTAAATCCGTCGAAATGCTTTTCCCTTGCATTCTCTAGGAAGCGAATTTTAATTCCAACTACTTACAAACTTAAAGGTCAACCTCTGAACAAGGTTCAATCTATTAGAGACCTGGGTGTAGTACACGACTCCAAACTTCTATTTGACACCCACATTGAGAATATTGTCGGTGCTATGAAAACATTAGGCTTTATAATGCGTAGTTCTGTTCATTTTACTCAAGCCAAAACACTTAAGATTCTGTTTTGCTCCTTAGTTCGGAGTAAACTTGAATACGCATCAAATTTGGAATCCCTGCTACACTATCTACATAGATCGAATCGAACGAGTTCAAAGGAAATTTGTTAAATACTTGTTATAAAATAAAATTTTCCTATAATTTATCCAATTACCTTAATATATGTACGAAACGTCATCTAATCCCGTTATATAAGCGTCGTGAAATAGCTGATATTACTTTCTTGCTTAATATCACAACAGGCGGCATTGATTGTCCTGAACTGCTACAGGAACTGTCATTTGTTGCTCCTTCTCGGCCTAAAAGGCACTTCCCCCCTATCCATCTAAGGCCTACATCATCCAAATACAGACAGAAAAGTTTCCTTAACCGTGCTAGTCATAATTTGAATAATGTGATGAGAGAGCTTGATATTGATATTAATTGTGTTATTCCTTCTGTGAAGCGAAATTTAATTAGTGCGTTATTAGAATGAGCGATTCTTATTTGTAGTTAGTCTGTAGCGATTCTTATAGTGTTTGTGTTATATTGTTATTGTGTATAAGGTATTGAGGTTGTTTGTAGTAAAGCTCTTAAAGCTTAGCTTAAATGTTCATAGCTTTTATATATACTTGCTGTGTGTGCGCGACGTTTTGCGCGTTGTCACTTAACTGTTTCATGTGCAATATCTATACGTGAGTTCCAGTAATTGGTTCTATACTTTTATTTAAGTTTCTATTTGTACTGTATTAGCTGTTGGTTCTCCTACAATAAATAAATAAATATTGAGAAAAAGAAAACAATGAAAATTGACGTACTATATCGAGTGGGGTATCAATGAATAGGAATTTAAAAATCATTATTAGGTTTCTTTTATCATTTTTAATTTGAAATTACCAGTTAGGAGCTATAACGATTTAAAGTTGGTTGGCAAGCCGTTCTCACTAAATTTTCATTTAATTGGATTTTAATAAATCTGTGCAAGCTTCTGGACAACCCCCACGATAAAGATTGCGAAATTGTCTGACTTTTATAGTTTTAAATAAAAAGTATAAAATAAAAAATAATAATTAAAAAAACAGCGGGACCCATTGTTGGAAAGGTTTGCGTCGACATAGATTTCTTATGGGTCCCGACTGTTGAAAATCGCTATGTATTAGAATTTATTATTTGTTATATTGTGAGCATCGATCATGAATCATGAAAGATTTCTATTATAACTAAACAACTTTCTAGGGCACTGGACTTGTTTATTTCTTTTTAGTTTTTTACGCAATCGGGTTTTTGTTTATTATTATTATTTTTTTATACTACTAAGGTGGCAAACAAGCGTACGGCCTGCCTGATGCAGTTACCGCAGCCTGAATCATGAACGCTTGCAAATTCAGGGACATTACGTGCGTGGTGCCGACCCTTTAAGAACCTATTCACTCCCCTCTTGAAGAACCCCATACTGTAACCTGATACGGTGCGTAACTACAGGCTCCATCATCAAATCTGTTCGATGGTACCGTTATGACGGATTGAAAACCCTTCTTTTTTGAAGTCGATTAAAAGTTAAGACGTTCGATATCAGCTTTGATCCTTATCTAGTCACCACTCCAAAGTACCCTAATCTAAAGGTGCGTCCACGTTTGTATCATTTGCCCGATCAGATCTTCGGCGCATGGCATGATCGCGTGTCAAGATGACGCGTTTGGACGTTGCGCCGATCCGATCGCTCGAAATCCATGTTGCAACGTGTATCACACACTTAGATCGGATAAGCGCGGAGTGATCGCCGCGCCGACAGTGAGCGTCCAAGCAGCGCGATACGTAGTCATGCCATGCGACGGTGATCGGATACTAGCAAATAATACTAGTGTGGACGCACCTCAAAGGACTTCAGCAAGGCCAAGGCGAACCATTAAACAAAATCGCCATAGATCACCGATTGTCTATGACCAATCGAGCGCGGCGCCGGGCAGAGACAAGAATTTTATTTTTATACGAACGTTGCATCATTGAGGACAAACGGACGAAGGCATTAGCTGTAAAGGGCGTTCGAGAAGAAAATGTGCGTGTATTTTACCGGAATCAGAACGAAACACCGGCCAAGTGCGAGTTGGACTCGCGCACCGAGGGTTCAAGGGAATGGCCGTATCTATGAAAATCCAGTGTTAGCAGAGCCCTTCTCAATCAATTTATATTGGTTACTGATATAGACAGACATAAAATTATACTTAATATTTTATTGAAATAAAACAATTTAATAATTGTCTTCCGAAACGTCGGGAACTAAAATGAGATAATATACGCGATATTAATCCGTTAAATTGTTTTGTTTAAATAAAATTATACTGTTTTTAGTATTTGTTGCTATAGAGGCAACAGAACGTCTTTAAAATACTCAGAGTGTTGGATTTCATGATATATGCACCAAAGTAATAAAACATGTCAGTGGATATATTGCAGTGCCTTTGAGCCACATAATTAATTTAAGTTTTTCCACCGGCATATTTCCAGGTAGTCTAAAATTAGGAATTGCTAAACCTCTGTATAAAAAAGGTAAGAAGGATATTATTCAAAATTACAGACCTATCACTCTATTACCAGTTTTTACTAAAGTTTTCGAGAAATTAATGTACAACAAAATATATAGTTTTTTGGACAAGCATAACATATTAATTGAGCAGCAGAAAAGTTTTCGAAAGAACAATACTATAAATATGGCCATTTACGACTTAGTAAAAAAAGTTATTACAAATCTAGACTTAAGAAAACCCTCTTGTGCAATATTTATGGATATGAGCAAAGCGTTTGACCATGTAGATCATGAAATCTTGTTAAAAAAACTGCATAGTTGCGGTATTCGTGGAAACGCTCATCAATTATTAAAATCATATTTAGAAAAACGGGAACAATATACGGAACTTACGCAGATTTGTGCCACATCAAAAAAGGAAAAAAATATATTTCAGACCGTAAATATGTAAAATACGGAGTGCCTCAAGGGAGCGTAATGGGACCGTTACTGTTCCTAATCTATATAAATGACATTGTAAAAAGTAGCCCACATCCAATGATTTTATTCGCAGATGACTGTACGGTTTTCGAACAGCTTAATACAAATGTAGATTACGAGAAAGATGGAAACGTAACTATTTCGGAAATTATCAAATGGTTAGAACTTAATAATCAGACTAATGTGATGCAATTTACTCAAAAAAAATTGTGCCGAAATTAGACGTGGTATATAAAGGTCAAACTATAAATAAAACTTGCGTCACTAAATTTCTTGGTATCGCTATAGATCATAATATGAAATGGGAGTCTCACTCTGAACAAGTTTGTAAATAATTCCAAATTAAAAATGATAAAAGAAACCTAATAATGATTTTTAAATCCCTATTCATTGATACCCCACTCGATATAGTACGTCAATTTTCACTTTTTTCTTTTTTACAATATGGCGTCTCATTATCGCCATTTTGAGTTTTCATCATTTTCGTGTCTTCAGTGACATTCGGACAGTTAAGACAAATCGATTGTCGTAAGAATCAACAAAATCGGTCCACGCGTTTGGTCTCTAGAGTGCCAGATAGGAACAAACATACATACATACATACATACATACATGCATACCTACATACATACATACAAACATAGACTGATAAACACATTACCACTCCTTTGCGTCCCGCAGTCGGGTAAAAGAGGGGTTATGTTGTAGTATGTTCGTTCCTCTTAATTTCAAAAACTACTGATCTCAACAATACTTCCCAGTAATATTGTTTATTAGAATAACACATACGCTATAAATTGCATCTCTACGCGGACGAAGTCGGGCAACAGCTAGTAAAAAAAATGTGTAATAGTCGCATGTTGTTTCAGCGCACAGCCTATAAGCCTGTTAGGCTCTAATTAAATAATGGTGTTTGACAATAAGACGATTTGGGACTCGTGACTCGTAACCTCTGATTATTAGAGGTTCCCAATATATTTAGGGTTTGCCACAAAACGGAGCCCTTATATTTTATAGTCATCATGTCCATCCGTCCGTCCGTATGTCACAAGCATTTTTAACCAACTACCAAAAAAGGAGGAGATTCTCAATTCACCGGAATGTATTTTTTTATTTTTGTTTATGGATGTTCACCGATTACTCGTAGACTATTTGACCGATTTAATTTTTTTTATAGGCGTTACTTTCAAGTTGGTCCCATATTATTTTTGGTGAAGATCTGATGATGGGATACATGAGAAATTGAAAGAACTCCGCAAATATTGTAAGCATAGCTTTTTTAGTATTTTAAGAAACACTAGCGGCCGCCCGCGACTTCGTCCGCCTTAAATTCGTTTATCGCGGATAAAAGGTATTTTTCCGGGATAAAAAGTAGCTTATGTCTGTCCCCAACACTCGATAATTTACTATTTTAAATGTGAAGCATATTATCAAGATTTCAAGTTCCTAGCGTAAAAAAATATTTACCGTCCGTACAAATTTTCACCCCCTTTTTCGTCCCTAAAAGAGATGAAGTTTAACATACATTATAGCCTATGTCCTATTCTGATATCTGATAAGGTACATAACTGGAAAGTTTCATGCAAATTCGTCCTGCAGTTTTTATGATTAAGTGGAATGTACATACATACTTTCACGTTTATAATATAGATAGGACTAATGATAAGGATAATAAGAATTTACATTGTAAATTGGTGAAGTGGAACTGATGAAGAAGTCCACAGAAGGCCATCGGAACTCGTCAATGATAAAGGATTTACCGGTGGCGATAAAATATATCTCGATTAAGTTAGTTAAGCAACTTCATAGTCACAAACTTGAATGTTCCTCATGAGAATGGTACCATCGAATGGATTTGATGATGGAGCCGGAACCGTCACGAGATACACTTTTAAGTAACGACTAACTAAAAAGTGTAAAATTAATTAAATTGTCAACAAAAACGTAAAACCGACAAAAAAAAAATTAAAAAGAAAAAAAAGGTTAATTGTAAGTAAATTGAAGAAAATGAAAAAGTTAGTAAAAAAAAGTTATTTTTTTAATGTTTAGTTTTTTTTAGAGACAGATTTATTTTTTTGTTAAATAGTTATACTCATAAGCTCCGCCTCAATCGGTCCCTCAATGCTGAGGATCGTGACTCTGCCGACGTTATCTAGCGAGTATTCCCTTACATGAAGCTCGATCGCTGCCTGTTGAATGGCTGCATTAACCTGCATGTCAAGGCACTCCAACACCTGGTTTATCCATCGTTTAGGGCTACGACCTCTGGGTCTCTTCAATTCAACTGTGCCTGTCACCATTAGCTTTTCTAAATTGTCGGCCTCTCGGCGGGCCACATGGCCAAAATACTGAAGAATCCGGTGCAGACAGACAGATGAGAGGCGCTGTTTGTGTTCGAGGTCAAGTTCTGTCAGTATGGACGCGTTAGTTCGAAAAGCAGTCCAATACTCAAAAACTGCACGATGTATATTGATAAAATTGGGAGTCAACATCTCCTGTATCTCCTGATGATGCCTCGTAGAGAGGCGACACACGTGTCGAGGATTATACTGTCTGGTGTTGGTTTGTTGTATTTGCATGCGTATTTTTTTGTGGAAACTGCATGAAAATATGCGCATGTGAGCACAATTTATTGGCACATCTAACCAAGACATTATTTTGCGGCAAAGCAATCCATTAATCTAATATGGAATTCCGCAAAGTTACACCTGAATCCATCAATTACTTAAAATATACCTACTTATGGACTTTTTTGTAAAAAAAGATGTTTATCGACTTTTTTAGCCTATTTTAGTGTCCCACTGCTGGGCAAAGGCCTCTCCCTTAGATCTCCACTTCACTCCACACAGATCAACTTTTACTAGTAAAATATACATTTTTAGTTTAACCTACTTCAAGATTCTTAAAACATATTGTAGGAAGCAAATTCTTGTTATTTATATTTTCTATAACGCTACAAATTGTTCCTTTACGCTTAAAATTGAAAAACACTTGAAACTATTAAAAAACATTAAATAAAATAATCACGTAATTTATCTTGTAAACAGTAATAAATGATTTCGATTATTTTACTTGCTTATGTTTAGGTACTACTGTATGCTAATAAATTTTCCTCTTAAAAATTTAAGGCAATCAAATTGTTAATAATATTAACTTCATCTGTTACACTATAAATATTCATTTGTGTATTCATTGTGACAAAAAACAGATAAACTGATTGAAATAACAGTTACAACTGTGTATATCACTCGCTACGCTCGGGATTCAACAATCGGCATTCGCAGCAGAAAACGACTTTTCTCTCTTATTGCACGAATACTTAAAACTATTCCCATTCTGAGATCTTCAATTAAAAACAAATAGGTACAAAATATACGTCTTACGAGGGCTGCTATTTATATATCCGGAAACCGGGATTACAATCTTCTTAAATAGCATATTTGACCGCCATGGTAAAATTTGAACTTTTTTAAGTATATAAGGTATATTTTTTCTTCCTTATTAACGCTCGTGTTTTGTTTTTGACGGGTTTTAAATGTCATCTCGCAGCAAGAATGGAACTCACTCGTGAAAATATTCGTGCTATGATTTATTATGATTTTCGGCGTGGTTTAACGCAACAACAGTGCATAGATCAACTAACTTCAACTTTTGGTGATGAAGCCCCATCTAAAACTACTGTGTATCACTGGTTTAGTGAGTTCAATCGTGGACGTAGTATGCTTACGGACGAAGTTAAGGCAGGTCGCCCGAAATCGGTCGTTGTACAACAAAATATCGAGGCTGTGCGAAAACTTATAATGGACGACCGACATGTTACGTACCGCGAGATAGAGGCGACTCTGGGTATTTCTATGACCAGCATTAATAGCATATTACATAATTATTTGGCTGTAAAAAAAATTTGTTCGCGTTGGATACCCCACAACTTAACAAATGAGCAAAAACATGCTCGCGTCGAATGGTGCAATAAAATGTTAAAAAAATATAACCGTGGTGACTCAAAAGCCGTTTATAACATCTATACAGGTGACGAATCCTGGATCTATGCATACGATCCCGAAACGAAGCAACAATCAACGGTATGGGTGTTTCAAAATGAGCCGAACCCTACGAAAGTTACTCGTGCAAAAAGTACATTGAAACAAATGGTGGCCTGCTTCTTCGGTATTAATGGCCATGTAGCTACAGTGCCACTAGAAAACCGTAGAACGGTTAATTCAGAGTGGTACACGACCATTTGCTTACCGGAAGTATTTGAACAAATTCGTAAAACTAACCAGCGACGAAGAATCATTCTTCATCATGACAATGCCAGCTGTCATACGTCACGCGAAACAACTCTATTTTTGGAGGGTCAAAATGTGGAATTAACGGGTCATCCGCCGTACAGCCCTGACTTGGCACCCAACGATTTTTATTTATTTCCAAATATAAAGAATAAATTACGCGGTCAACGATTTTCGACCGCTGAAGATGCTGTCGACGCATTCAAACAACACGTTATGGAGGTACCTCAGGCGGAGTGGCAGAAGTGCTTTAAAAATTGGTTCACGCGAATGCAAAAGTGCATAGATCATCAAGGGGAATACTTTGAAAAACAATAAAACTATTTTCAGCCGTGTACGTTTGTTTGTTTTTTTGTTTCCGGATATATAAGTAGCAACCCTCTATAATAGTATAGATGATTCAAAAAAGTTTGTTCAACCGTTTGAAGACTATCAACCTTTTTTAGGGTTCCGTACCTAAAAAAGAAAAAAAAAACCGGCCAAGAGCATGTCGGACCATGCTCGGGTTTCCGCAGCTTTTACTACAAAACATGCATTACAGATGAAAAAAAAACGATTTTTACATCGCACAGAAAAAGAGCATATCCTCATGCCACTTACGTCCTTTTCTTGAGAAGCGCAGTTTTTCTACTATAACACAAATACGGTATAGCTGATCATCTGGAAAATAGTTTATGTTGAAAGTATGTAATAAGTTAAAAGATAACAGGGGGGGGGGCAGCGTATCTTCACAGCATCTTACGTCCTTTTCTTGAGAATGCAGGTACTCAAAAACGGTACATCTGATCATGTCGAAAATAATTTTCGTTAAAAGTTTATGTAGGTATTAAGATTTATCTATGTAATTGTTTTCATATTTTTTGGACATACGGTTTAGAAAATAGAGGGGGGAACACAATTTATGCTTCTTTCACACTTTTCTGACGGACGGACAACAAAGTGATAATATAAGGGTTCCGTTTTGTCCTTTTCAGGTACGGAACCCTAAAAATAAGAGTTTTCGATTTATTTCGTTGGTGCGGTTGTAAGTACCTTCGTTACGAATTCCATATTTCTAGGGCAACTGGAAGTACCCTACCGTCAAATGGTCCAACATTGCCCTCCAGGGCAAAAAGCAACACGTGAACATTTTCATTCGTGGAGTAATCATTTACATGTTTATGGCAACACTGCTATTTTTAGTAGAAAATAGGTTATATAGGTGGCCACACTGCGTGTCGCATTTGCTTGTAGCCTTACTCAGTAGCTTGTCAGAACTCGTCGAGTGAGGGTGTGTTTTTGCGGGCCAATTCCGGCGGACAATTAAATGCGTATCGTACGAAATGGCAAATCCAAATATAAGTATGAGCATGTACTTATAAATGAATATGAACTGTAGATTATTTTTATTTTATTTGTAATAGTAATGTCTTAATTTAATCGGAAATTGTGACACCGGGCAATGTTACCCCGCAATGTTCAAGCTGGCTTAAGCCAACATTGCCCACCTTCGAAAACGACTTAGGGTTGTCACTTCCGAGTTTTTTAACCTACTGCGCAAGGAAAACAGTGTAATGTTTTTATGGACAAATTACCTAATGCTTCTTTTATTTCAATTTTGTTTCAAAAATGTTGAATTTTAAACAATGTGACAAAATGCGTCCATAGGTAATTATAAACTTCCTACTTATTTTTGTGATTTGGAACCAAAAAGAGAGGAATAAGACTTCATTTTTCATTCATTCATATTATTTAACAATTAATTTTGTTTGGTTTACAATGTAAGCAGAAAAAAAAACATTTTTATATCTAAGGTTTTAATGGAAATATCTGATATTTTATCTTTAATTTTAAACATTTTGACTTCGTAAATGCGTCCGTTATAAGGTTCCTACTTGGTGGTTGTGATTAAAAACAAAACATATAAAGAGTGACACAAGACTTATAAAAACATTATTTAACAATTAAAGAATCTAGACTAATTACATGATTATAAGTATGTTCTTTTCAATGTTTCAACTCTAATTATGTTCTTAGATTTATTTGTGATAGTGCGTATTATAAATGTCAATTGATCTCAGTTAAAATGTTGTGTCGTTCCGATTATGTATCCAAGATTTTTTGTTACATTTTTTTAAATTTTATACTTACTAGTAAATACCTCAATAATTTAATAAAAAAAACTTTAAATTGTGTTTTATTGTGATAAACCATTCATACAAATATATACCTTCAATAAAAAAACTATCCGTACTGAGAATATGTAAAATGTTTCACCATTTGACCCTAAAGTGACAACCCTAACAGTTTGAAATTTGGTTTTTGCACTTTGTATGGAAACAACCTAAAATGGCCATGTAACATTGCCCACCCGATTGCCGACTCAAGTTAAACTAATAATGAGAGGATGTTTGATGCTATTGCCAAAATTGCCCGAATTCTTGTTGTAGTTTTTTTTTCGTTATTTTAAGAGCTATAATTCTGTGTTAAATCGACGTGGGCAATGTTGGACAAAACCCAGGGTAACTTGACCCGCCTCTAAAATCGGCCGAAATCTTGGTTTAAAATGCTTTTAAAAAATCTTTTTTGGGTGATTCTCCGAGACCCTAATTTTCGATGTCCGGGGGCTTATTTCACTGAAAACATTAGTTTAAAAGCCTGTTTTTTTTTCAGAGATACTTTATATCTGTTGTCGACTGGGACATCGATCAGTTTTAGTATAAGCTCATTCTAGATTTTTATATAAAAAAAAAATATCCGTTATTCTTACTACTCTGTCGTGTCCGCTCTCCATTTTTCTCAAAACATGTGATGACAACTTCAATTCAGTCAACTTAACGAATATTTTGATTGACTACATGTATACATTATTAGTTATTATATTACTAAAATTTAACAAGTATTTTTTTATCTATAATATTGTATTTAAAATTTAGGAAATAAAATGTGTCCGCGACAAAATTCTTATTTCTCTGGCGCGGGTTTTATTCGCCTGTATCGTAAACGTATTGAAGATTGTAGACAAACTTGCCCCGCGGGCAGTAAATCAGTCGCGCTCGGAACGTGTACGAGGTGGACGTGTCGGCTGTTGCACGTGGCTCCGGAGTTACGAAGGTAAATATCTTATTACTCTGTCCGTGGTTCAGGTACCATTCTTATTACTCTGTTCGTTTTTTTTAGATTTGTATAACTGTTAAAAATATACTATTTTGCTTAATTAACTGCTTTACGTACTTTCTATTCATATTATTAACGACAGCTGCGTTGTATATACACATTAAGAATCATTGGCTTTTTTTCGATAATTTCTTATTCCTCTGTCCCTTATTCCTATGGATTTTTGGACAATGGAATAAGAATTTTCCAAGTTTTTCTTGTTTTTCTTAACTGAGTTTCAAAAAGAAGAGTAGTTTATCAAGTGATTTCCTATGTTTTAGAGTACCTTAATAAAAAAACGGAACTTTGACTCGTATGTCTGTTCGTCTTTCTGTCACACAAATTTTTGACAAATCTGTAGTGTAAATTTATAAATGTAGCGTCTATCTTACATAGAAAATTAATGAAGGTTTTGCACACAATGTGTCAAAACGACAGAAAAGGTATTTATAAATTTTAAGTTACATGAGTACTGAAAATATATATTGCCCTAGTGTTGTGAAGCCGTATACGGTATTTGAGATTCTTACTAGGGTCGATTAATGGTTGTGATAAAAATATGTCATTTAAAATAAAAACAAATCATAAATTATAAGAATTTTTATATGTTGTTATTTTAGAATATTTTTGTTAAAACAGTTCGATTTGATCGTACTAGAAATAAATAGGTACTTTGTTTATTTTTAAGAGCCATAACTATGTAAGTTTAGTTAATTTTTTATAAGCGTCCGATTAATACGAACCGGTGACGTTCCTATGTATCCTTATAATGACTAAAACTGATTATGATAACGTTATGATTAATATAATCTAATCACTAATTGTAAGTACAGTGAGTAAATTTAATAACAATAAGTTTTAAATTTAGACCTTCTTAGCACCTAGTGTTTTTACAGTCTGGATGTTATTAATAAGAACAAATATAAAAATGATTCTAGAATACTTTTTTAATTATTTTGTGAACAAAAGTATAATATATGTTTTATAGATATACGGTTTTTTAATATTTTTGTTAACCTATTCTGACATTTCTTATTCCTATGGACCTTAATTTCTTATTCCTCTGGACCCAAAAATTAAAATGAATTTATTTTATGAATGAGTTCACAAAAATGTGGGCCAAAACCATAATTATGTCTAAAAATAAATCTATTTTCACAAGAGTATGTCCTTATTGGTCAAAATTCAAAAATAAAAAAGGACAGAGGAATAAGGCAAAAATCGCTGTCTCGAAGAATGACCCTTTTGCAATGAGTACACGCCCGTGATCATACTCGTTACGATGGACTAAAAACACTAGCACCAGCATAGAAAAAAATATAAAAAATCATCGTTTTCCAAAAAAAGCGGGCAATGTTGGACCATTTGACGGTATAGGTTTTCCATTGACGGCAATTTGTATGGAAACTCCTTTTTTAAGAGTCCCCGGCAAGCTCGGCCGAATTCCACCTTCCCATACAAACGGAGTTTCATTGTCATTTTAAAACTACGTGTTGGATTGTAACGAAACTTTGCCTATACAATGATATAAGGTATATCTAGGCCTGTAATTGGTTTATAAAACAAACGAAATACAGCAAAAACAAGTTTTGTATGAAAAACTTAAATACACTACTTTTTTTACTATGGTACCTATCTGAAGCTACATAAACTAATTACAGACCTGCATATACCTTAATTTATTCCAAGTACAAAGTTTCAGAGCAAACTAGCTAGTCGTTTTAAAATAAGAGCGTGACTACGTTTGTATGGAGAGCCGAGCTTACCGGGGACTCTTAATGACTGTATCTTTGGATTGCGTTGACTTTAAAGCTTCATTTTTGTACAGCTTCAACGGACCGCAGACATAAGTATTTGATGTTAATTTCAACTTGATACCTCCACGCGTTCTTGAAAAAAGGACCTTGACAGACAGACGGACAGCAAAGTGATATGGCATAAGGGACATAAAGGGTCCCGTTTTTTCCGTTTCAGGTACAGTACTCTAAAAATTAACAATGTGTACCTAAAAACCCAAATACCCTATAAAAACTTTAAGCAAAGGAATTAACTTGGTACCGCCTACAGATCACCATTTGCTAAAAATATCCCTTTTTTTCAAAATTTAGTGATCTAAAAATTCCAAAAATAATGTTAACTAGAAGGGGCGCCTTCTAGTTAACATTATTTTTGAAATTTTTGGATTTGTTCGCGGAGGAGAAACGTCATAACCCCTCTTTTTTTCTTTAGCATAGTCGGGTAAAAAGTATCCTATTACCATCTGGAGATACCCAGCTACCCGTGTACAAAAAATAGTTGAAATTCGTTTAGCCGATTAAGCGTGATGAAGCCACAACGACACCTACAAATAGTTCATTTTTACAACTTTATAATAGAAATAGCTTCTGCCCGCGACTTCGTCCGCCTTAAATTCGTATATATAAAATGAACTATAGAGAGTCGCTTAGAGATAAGTTTAAGGACATTAATATAATGACAGTGCATTGTCAATACATTTATGAGAATATTATGTATGTACATAAAAATATTACCGGCTTTAAGAAGAACTGTGATATACATAATATTAATACTAGAAATAAGCATAAGCTCGCAGTGCCTGCTACTAGGCTCCATAAAATAAGGAGATCATTCATGGGTAACTGTGTGAGATTTTATAATAAACTTCCTAGCAGCATAACTGAGTTGTCTATTGGTAAATTCAAAAATATTGTGAAACGAAAATTATTTTCTAAAGCTTATTATAGCACACAAGACTACATGAATGATGAAGCCGCGTGGGATTAATGTCATGTAGGTATATGAATAATTATTTTAACGAATACCTAAGGTTGAAATAAAACAATTTAACGGATTATATCGCGTATATTATCTCATTTTAGTTCCCGACGTTTCGGAAGCTTTCCAGCTTTCCATGGTCACGGGAGGACTGAGAAAAGATGTATTTTCCTCTGTCAAAGTTACAATTTTGTGCAAACTACCCATTTTTTGAAAAAACACAAATAAAGGTGTACATACATGCCAGATGGGCCTAAGCTGTAAAGACAGTTACACATGTGCCAGAAGGGCTTAATTATTTTATTCTAATAATTTACCAAGCAGCATTTCACAAATGAGGCGTACTGAGGAGAAAAGAAACGCTGCAAAGAAAAACTCCCAGGCTACATCATTACTATTTTGCTAACCAAATCAGGCGGTATGAAGACCTCAGGACGGGACTCGCACGAGCTCGAAGTTCATTGAATTTCCTTAAAGAATGCCGTGATGAAGATCTCATTCCTACATGCGTGAAAATAGCACCGAAGAAGGACATTTTCGGTAGTGAACGCATTCTCCGCCAAGCTAGTGTAAAGTTACTGTGCAAACTTATCCACAATACCCGTTATTCAGCTCACAAGTTTGAACAACAGATTAAAGAAAAGAGTGACGAATTGCAGTTGATATTGACAGATGATGACTTCAAAAGTATTGTTGAACAAGGCGACAGACGTTACGCATCAAAATTTAAAAGCTGTACATGTAAGAAAAATGCTAAGTTTGACAAGTTGAAATCAAAACGCACTAGGAATGAAACGCTCCGTGGAGGTAATCAAACGTCAACGTCAAATGCCGTTGCACCTGTAGTGAATATTAGCTCGAAGGATCTGTCGGACTCGCAAACCTTGCTTCTTAAAAAAGGGCTTAATTATGTTGTTACTCCACGGAATATCCCCTTTTGAACAGATTATAGTCGGTGTGGAAGATTGTTTGGTCCAAAATCATATGCGTAAGGAGGATTTGGAGGCCGTACGCCAGGATGTGTCTTCAATTTTAAGACGAGCGAAGTCTCCTAAAGTTAACTTACGCAGAACTGAATTCAATGCTTTGAAGAGCTTGCGTGAAGACCCAGACATCACCATTCTTCGAGCTGACAAGGGAAATGCGACGGTTGTTATGGATACTAGTGATTACAACCAGAAAGTGGAAGTACTTTTGTCAGACACTACAACATACAAGCTTGTTAAGCGAGATCCAACGGCGAAAGTAATAAAAACAACAGCCGAGCTGATAAGTAAGCACTCTGAAAATCTTAATCTGGATGTGAAAAGTTTAGTGCCTTCTTGCCCGGTGCCACCAAAGTTGTACGGGTTACCAAAGATACATAAACCTGGTGCTCCGTTACGCCCTATAGTGAGTCAAATCGATGCTCCTACCTATCGATTAGCTCGGCACTTAGCAGGTGTGCTTTCTTTACTGCGAGGGAAGACGGAAGCATACACAAGGGATTCATACCATTTTGTCAGTGAGATTAAGGATTTGAGACTAACTGATGATGAAGTTATGGTCAGTTTTGATGTCCAGTCTCTCTTCACATGCCTACCAGTTCAAGAATATCGAAATTGTGAAAAGAAGATTGGGTGAACAACAGATGGCAATAGAATATGCTGAGTTATTACAACACTGCCTTACATCTGGCTATATGCTATGGAATGGTGAATTCTACGGGCAAGTTGATGGTGTGGCAATGGGGTCTCCGGTGTCTCCTGTTGTCGCCGATATTTTCATGGAAGACTTCGAGGAGAGAGCGCTTTCATTGGCACCTGTCAAGCCGAGGATCTTTAAAAGATACGTAGATGATACCTTTACTATTTTACCTAGATCTAGTGTTTCAGCTTTCTTAGACCATCTGAACTCCATGCATAGTAAAATTAAATTCACTATGGAGTTGGAAAATCAAAATTCACTTGCATTCTTAGATGTGCTAGTAATTAGAGGTCCTAACAATGACATAGGTCATACTGTATATAGGAAACCTACGCATACAGATAGGTATTTGAATGGCAAATCTCACCACCATCCCTGTCAACTTGCTACAGTGGGTAAATCTTTGTTTCAGAGAGCCAGGGGTATCTGCGACGATCAACATCTGACTGCTGAGTTGCAGAATGTCAAACGTGCGCTTCGAGCCAACGAGCTCCAGATACCACGTTCCAAGCAGAATCCCAGTATGAAGAAACCAACAGTCGAGCGTAAACCTGCCGTATTACCATATGTGAAAGGGGTCACAGACAAGATCGGAAACATCTTGAAGCGTGCTTCTATAAAAACATATTTCAAGCCGTTGAAGAAGGTGTCTCAATACCTTAGACCCGTGAAGAGTAGCACCCCTTTGCAGAGTGCAGGCATTTATAAGCTAGACTGCGAGTGTGGTCTTTCATACATTGGTCAAACGAAACGCAGTGTATCAACCCGGGTGAAGGAGCACATAGCAGATGTCAAGCACCGTCGGTGTAATAGGTCTGCAGTCTGTGAACATGTCATTGACAAACCAAACCACTCAATTAAGTTTGATAAACCTTCTATCCTTGCCAAAGAAAAAATATATTTTCCCAGGATGCTACGCGAGGCTATTGAGATTAAAAAGCATCCTAATTTCAATAGAGAAGATGGATTGTCACTACCACCTGCTTGGGATCCTGTAATACATCTCATCAAGGAACAAGCGAGACACAGGACTGCAAAACCTTAATTTCCGAACGGTGTAAAATATCTTATCTGTTTAAAGTAGTTTAATAGTCTCTGTTTTTAAATATTATAATTAGTAATGAGGTAGCCTGGGAGTTTTTCTTTGCAGCGTTTCTTTTCTCCTCAGTACGCCTCATTTGTGAAATGCTGCTTGGTAAATTATTAGAATAAAATAATTAAGCCCTTCTGGCACATGTGTAACTGTCTTTACAGCTTAGGCCCATCTGGCATGTATGTACACCTTTATTTGTGTTTTTTCAAAAAATGGGTAGTTTGCACAAATTGTAACTTTGACAGAGGAAAATACATCTTTTCTCAGTCCTCCCGTGACCATGGAAAGCTGGAAAGCTTCCGAAACGTCGGGAACTAAAATGAGATAATATACGCGATATAATCCGTTAAATTGTATTATTTCAATGAGTAATAATCGCGGAAACAGAAGAAAATATTTTGAATACCTAAGGTATTATTATTATTTTAATCTTAATTGTTTTATATACTCTGACATTTAGAATTTTATTCTAGACACATTCTAGATTATTTATTTTTTATTGACAATCCTTTTGGGATTTATCTTATTGATTATTTTAATTTTAAAAACGATGATTTTATCAATAATATTACACTTAAGTTAAATGATCTGATTAGGTTTTTCTGGGTTTCCCTAATCCTTGCAGCAAATGTTGGATCATATTGTATTTCTCCCAACAAACATTCACTCTCATGTAACTGACATTTCGAAAGTGCTTGTAACTAGGCCTACTTGAATAAAGAATATTTTGATTTGATTTGATTTGATTTGATATTACGCATAAGGGTATTTTTCCGGGATAAAAAGTACGCCATGTCCTTCCCCGGGACTCAAACTATTTCCATACCAAATTTCATCCAAATCGGTTCAGCGGTTTTAGCGTGAAGAGGTAACAGACAGACAGACAGACTGACAGAAAGACAGACCGACAGACTGACACACTTTCGCATTTATAATATTAGTATGAATTAGTATGGATATTAGTATGGATTACAGTTATTGAGAGGTGCCTTTTAAAACATTTATAGCAATGTTGCAGAACTATTTCCTTGCCATCGTGCGATATAAGAAGTAAAAAAAGCATTATAGAAATCAGTTGAAATTGGGATTTTATTGTAAAATTATGAATAAAAAACCGGCCAAGTGCGAGTCGGACTCGCGTACCGAGGGTTCCGTAGAAACTTTCACTTCCCCTATTATAATTATTCCAAATTTCAAATAAGTAGATATCATAAGTAGTTTTTCAGATAAGTATGGCGCTTTAATAGTCGGACAGACAGACAGACAGAGTTGCACCATAAGGGTTCCTTTTTTACCATTTTTGGTACGGAACCCTAAAAAACGTTTCATACACAAGATATTATTTAAATGCTTCCAAAGTAAGAAAGTAACTTTTTTTAATGAAATTCATCAATTTACTTCGTCTTGTCAGTCGTTGCACACTTTGCAGAGCGGTCGTGATCAACAGCTTGTACAGTCAGGCGCAGATGTTACTCGCCTTAGGGTAAAACCCGCCAACCCGGATAGTTACCCCGCTTTTTGAAATTAATTTATATCTCTATGTACAAAAGCAGCAAGATTCTTATTAGTAAAAGGGGTAGGTACTTTGCTTTATTATCTTCAAATTTGTGAAAGTTATAAACATTATCTTTGATATTTCCAAAGGAATGTTATAATTATAATACTTAATAAATCATCCATCCTAAAATGGTACAGTCAAGGGCACCAATATGTATACACCACAAAGTTTCAAAAATATGTATACAGGTCTTATTATTATGGCAGTAAGGTTTATGTATACATATTTTGGAACTTTGTGTGGATATTTATCTTAGCCCTTGACTGTATATGGGCTTCCTCGTCAAGTTACGCTTAGACATTGAACTAAAACCAATAAGTGAGTAATGATTTTTACTTTAAAATTGTCAACCGGTTTTTCAATAGGTTCTATAGTTTTTAAGAAAAGTAGCAATAACTGTTTTTTTGTCGTAAAAATAACAAATTTTGACGGCGTTTATGTTGGTTTCGGAGACTCGTGACAATAAACTGAAACAGTAACAACGGTGGTTGTCAACACGATGATAGATATATAACACAGAAAAGTGATGATCTACGGATAGAAGAGGTCAATCGCGTATGGGAGCCCCTTAAGGCCAAATTCAATCTACTATAAATAATCTGGTACCTTATGAGCTGTTCTATCACCCCTCTTCATTTTGACGTTGGTTTTAGGGACACCCTGTATATACGAGTAGGTATGGTATACTCTTACTTGCCAGAATTTTATTTGCCCCAATATCATCTGCACTACTAATCAACGGCCATAAAGTTGTTTCTCATAATTTCGTATGCCACACTCATTGTTTACCATATTAATCATATGCCAGAATCTTTGTTTCCCGTAATATCAATTTCAATAACCTCATTTTCCATACCTAATCATTGCAATCCATAATAATCACATGCCATAATGTCATTTGCCATCCATTAATTGTTCGAATTGGACAAAATGGAAAATGGGATCAAAACCGAAAACTATAGGTTAGGTTAGGTTTGTATTGTGACCAAGTATAGCGGAGCGTGAAAATGCTTGCATGCTTTGCTTGCAACTGCGACAAAATGGAAAATGGGTCTGAAATCGAAAACTGTAGGTTAGGTTAGGTTTGTATTGTGACCAAATACAGCGGAGCGAGCGGATGCGTCAAAATATTTGCAAACAGCGAACGCAAGAGTATGTATGTAAGCAATTGACAATAAATATCAGTTGCAAAATCCACCAGCCAGGATGAATTCGGAAAGAAACAATTTAGAATGGCGTTTAAATATTCTGTTAAATAATATTATTGCCTAAATCATATAGATAACAATACGTATGGCATTCGATTCATTCTGGCTTCTAATATTCGAGAATACAAAAGTATGTCAAATAACTTATCTAGTAAATATTATTACATTCGGGCCACTGAAATTCGGGCAAATGAAACACGAGCAAATAAATATTATTGCGTATGTATGTTGGGCAAACAATAGATAACCAGTAGGTATATATATGATGGCGGGGGCATAACAGCTGGGACATTCCCAGGTGGATTTGTAGGAATTATAGTAACAGTGTATCAATAGCGTAAGCCAGGGGTCTTCAAACTTTTTGACTCAAGGGCGACACTGCACTTAATATAAATTCGTGCGGGCCAAGACTTTGATTTCATGGCTGGTCATGGGGTAATACATATACATTAGTATACATTAGTTAAGTAGTCATAGTCTTCAGGAGGTGCCTACTGTACCTAGATAACGCATAAGGAACGCACTTGGTGTTGATTATGTTCATGAGTGGCTATGATTATGACCAATTACCGTCGGTTTGTGAGCTCTCCCGCTTTCTTTCCGCGGGCCTTATTAGAAGGGCTAGCAAGCCGGACTTGGCCCACGGGCCGTAGTTTGGCGACCCCTGGCGTAAATAATTCAGAAAAACCAACTACTCCAGAATCAAACTGATTCGAAAGGTACCTACATACGGCAGTGCTTATAAGAAATGGGTATACCCACAGATTCTTTGATACACACAAGCACACAACAAATCCATAATTGTAACTTTATTTTTAGTCAACATAAACTTTAATAAACCGAAAGCTTAAAGCTAACATTATTAACAATTTCCAACATATATACAATATACGAGTACATATTTATATTTATTTAGTGTGACCGTTAGTATTTTTGCTATATTTGTTACGTTTGCTATAAGTATTTGTGTTTCAATAACATATACCTGTTGCATCAGCTAGATTTTTGCTGATATCCATAGCATTGTATATGTATGCAATGCTATGATATCAGGTGCAAACTTAACTCAACCGGAAGCGGGTAATATAATAATGTTGGGTAAGTTAAAGTTTGTAAGGAACCCTTGGTGCGCGAGTCCGACTCGTACTTGGCCGGTTTTTTTATAGTGTAGTGTGAAAAGGAAGTATGTCCGGGTTAACCCGTACCTATTGACAACAGAATTAAATCTATCACGTCCGGGGATGCGTTTTACTTCGAATATTCAGGGCTTTCAAAGTTTTTGTCCGGTTCCGGGATAATTAAAATGGCAACCCAAAAATAAATAGCCCCAGAATCTCCACGGGTTCTGGTGCGGTTTGGGTAGGATTGCGGTTGGCTTCCTTTGCGGTTTGGGTAGGGTTGTCGTAGGGTACCGTTGCAATATAAGCATAGGACCCAAAGTCTCTGCCGGTGTGATCTGTAGTAATATTGAAGACCTGGGCCCTAAGATTGCTCATCTGCTGAGCCAGGGCTTTGGATCCCTCCCTCAAATAATTATCACTCATATTCCGACTGTAGGTGAAAAAGGACTGGAACCCGTCAGCGACCGTGGTAACAGATCTATTGGTGCCCAAGATTTGGCCCTCGATCGCTGAGATCGTAGTACGCTCGTTATCCAAGTTTTCTCGAATAGTCAAGCATACGCTTTCGAGCCATTTGGCGTGATCAAGGATCGACTCGACGAGTTTCTGGATTCTTTTAATGGTAACATAATCATTTCTATCCAGAGTCTTGGCCAAGGTATGTACGACGTCAAATACTGGGAATAATATATTAATAATAGGATTATAGATGTTGCTCTCCTTGAGTTCAATGTCGGCCCTTTCGTTTCGTTGGTGTGACGTCAGTTGTATCGCGAGTTGCAGCATTCTTAACGGGGCGCTCACACCCTTGCCAAGCATCTCCTTCGTCGCGTCGATGATTTGGATGACATCATTTGTCATGACCAATACGTCTTCGCAGAGTTTCTTGATGCAATTCATCTTTATGTTATAATCTAGCCTGGCGTCGCTGAAATGCGACGTGCTGACGTTGAGCGCGACAGACTCTATCTGCGATAGGATTGAAGTGGCAATCCCGGAGATTTCTCTCACCTTCAGGTTCACGTCAACCAGGGTGTTGTGGATTCCGCTGGCGATCTGGAATATCTCTGAATCCAATCCTTGGTGCAGTTCACGGGAGATGTCGTTCAAGGCTGACGCTAAGAACTCATAATTTCGCTTTTCGACTGTCTTGATGAGCGTCTGAGTGTTGATCAGCCGGATGAAAGTGTCCCCGATAGCGGACACTGTTTTGGAGACTTGCGGGTCGGCCCGGACTGGCGCTGCCGCCGCGGCGAACGCTGCGAACACCACGCACGCCGTCGAGAACTTCATGCTTCTGACCGCGGGCACGGAATGTGGCTACATCGCTACGAAAAGGGGTTTTATACGCGCGGGGGCACGGAGTCAGCATCGGGAAGCGCTCCAGGAAAATCCCAGTTGTTTAATAGAGTATCCGAAGAGGCGGTTTCCTTCAATCGACGACAAATAGTAATCTGATATTATATTTGCTTTATGCTTTAAGATTATTAGCGCACAGCACATGAGAAATTCGTGTTAATCTTATCAAACTGAAAACCGTAGCATTGCACTCAAATAATATAGTATTAAATTAATTACCAGGCATCGTACCGTGCCGTTGATGCAAAAATCAGATTCAGATTTAGATTTATTTATTGATTTTTGTACATATCGATTACATGTCAACATATTATTTTAAATTGTATACAATAGATTAACATACTTCATCTATTCATAAAATATAATAAAAAGTTTTCTATACTAGGTATTAATATCACAGGATGTCACATATTCCCATAGCTCAACAATGATTGGTTCAACGATTCGTCTGTAGGAACTCTTTTAAGTCGTAGCACGCGATCTCTAAAAGCAGTACTTTGAGTTTTTTTGAAAATATTGCATAATCGAGAGACGATGTTAAAAATCACGTGATTTGTTGTAGTTTAGTGGTTAATAGCAACAACCCACTAGAGCTACACGCTGAAGGCGTATAATCCAGTACGCGTGCGATATATAATAATGTCTTCAGGGTCTTGTTGTGGCTCCCCCGCTGCTACAGTGCGTCGGAAATGTTTGCTGACGACGTCGTGGATGACTTTTAATATGCACTTATGTGTAAAAAGTCAGCATCCATTATCAAACAGCACATGTTCGCAGAGCGGAGCACGAGGGATGTAACGTAGTGTCAGCGAGGCGTCACAGGAGGCTTATTTTATTCACTAGTAACTGAGTTTTTTTAAGTCAATTCTTTACCGTCAGCACAAAACACGGCACAATTTATATTTATGTCAAATTGAGTTAGATGCATATATACGTATACGGTCTTCCTCTTAAAATCAAACAGGCCCCGAACAAGTTTGCATTCAAAAAGTCCGTGAGCAATTTCTTTGCTGGCAGAACCGAAGACTTAGTTTATCTGCTTAATACGTTTCATCGCTATATATATGTATATTTATTTATTTATTTTATGTATATTTCTATATGTGTCAAGGCGTGTAGGATCTCCATCGGGTATGTTGTGACATTGCCTTCATTCAAGACAATGTTACTCGAATTATATACTGCCTGTTCACCATCGATTTCCGCCAATATCCGCGCATTAACGGCTCTCTCACAAACCCAAGAGATTTCACGTCTCGTCACCTGGCTTAGGTGCGTCCGTATACGCTCCGAATGTGGGCTTCTACGGACGTAACGATCCTCCATAATTTCTCTTGTAATCAAAGTAGGCCGCTGGTTTCATCCAGAAGTCCTTCTCCAACCTGAAGCAGTACCTGGGCGAATTCTTGCACATGTGAGCCTCCTCCTTGTTGATACCACCGAACCACTATTCTCTTATTTTGTTGTATTATTAATTCAATTATTCAATTAAATTTGTTGAAATCCGTACCCCCCCTCTAAACTTAGAGTTAATTTGGCAAAATAATTCCTCGGTGGCTTAACTCATGACACAAGGTATTAATTTTAGCACCACCTGTTAGTTTAGCAGGGTACTCGATAGTCGTAGCACATATTTGCGAAAAGTTTGCACCTCCTTCGTAAGTAGCGCCATAAGATTCAGGTGCAAACTTATCGCAATCAAGTGTAGTGGATACCCCGCTCGCTTTTTTCAACGGATTAGTAAAGTTTGTATCAAAATTTGTTCAGCCGTTTTCACGTGACGCGCGTATTGGAACGTGTTCTGTCATCGATTCTATGAGCCCCGGACGACTTTTCTTCGAATATCTTCCATGTACAGACTTTTGACCCTCTTCAGCTTTATTATACAGTTCAAAACAATATTGAGGCCACTTAAAAAATTTGATCGTAACGTGATAATGTATATTAGTTGATAAAATTTATTTTACACACTCCGCAGCTTGAACCGAAATTCTCCGCTCAACAGTGGCTTCTATATTGTTTTCAGTAGTATATATTTACTAGCTTCCGCCCGCGACTTCGTCCGCCTTAAAGTCGTCTATCGCGGATAAGGGTATTTATCCGGGATAAAAAATAACCTCAAACCCGGGACTCAAACTATCTCCATACCAAATTTAATCAAAATCGGTTCAACGGTTTAAGAGTGAAGAGGTAACAGACAGACAGACAGACACACTTTCACATTTATAATATGAGTATGGATTTGGCAAAAAGGTATTAATTTTAGCGCCACCTGTTAGTTTAGCAAGGTACTCGATACTCGTGGGCTCGTAACACATGTTTAAGAGAAGTTTGCACCTCCTTCCTAAGTAGCGCAATAAGATTCAGGTACAAACTTAACCCAATCATATGTTGTGGCTACCACACCTTTTAAGGGTTGATTTTTTATAGCCTACTAGCTTCTGCCCGCGACTTCGTCCGCCTTAAATTCGTTTATCGCGTTTAAGGGTATTTTTCCGGGATAAAAAGTAGCCTAATATGTCCTTCCCCGGGACCCAAACTATCTCCATACCAAATTTCATCCAAATCAGTTCAGCGGTTTAAGCGTGAAGAGGTAACAGACAGACAGACAGACAGACAGACGGACACACTTTCGCATTTATAATATTATATAGTAAATATATATAGTATGGATAACCTGGCCGGGGATTTTTTCAACCGATTAGTAAAGTTTGCATCAAAATCTGTTCAGCTGTTTTCACGTGATGCGCGTACAAATAAACAGACAAACAGATAAACAGACAAACATTCTAAAAACTGTTGGAACGTGTTCTGTTATCGATTTTAAGTATCCCCGGCCAATTTTTTTTCGAATATCTTCCATGTATTACAGACTTTCAACCCTCTTCAGCTTTATTATATGTATATAAGATAAAAGATAGATGCTTAGTGTAGAAATAAAACAATGTTTATCAAATTAAACTTGTTAATTTTATATTCATTTTTAATTTGACTAAAACTGACTATTTCATCATGGGTGCAGTTTCAAAAACGCACTTCTTAAAAAATGTTGTACATTTTATAGGAATCAAATTCTGGTTATCTATTGTCTTCTACTACACAACAAATTGATTGTTTTTTATATTTAAAAGATTGTTAATATTACAAAGTGTAAACAATAATTAATGATTTTGACTAATTAATTTGCTAATGTTTAGTATAGTTTGCTAGTATATGTTCCTTTTAAAAATAGAGGAAATCAAATTGCTAATATTAACTTCATCTGTTACACCATAAATATTCTTTTGTATGTAGAATTTCATATTAACAAATCCGGAAGCCTATATCACCGAATGGTTTTCATATCCCACGTGATACTGTAAAGTGGCTCATCACAGCTGTACTCACCTTAAAAAAATTGTTATTCTTCATTAAAGATATTTAAATATGTGTTAATGGCTAAACTCTCGATAGAGTCATCTCTCAGACAAAACAAACTAAATCCAAATCGCTTCACCCGTTTACGAGCTAAACACATACAGACGTCAAACTCATTTAACACGCTACATTCATAGTCATGGGTATTAGGAGATCGAATCAAACCAATATACTGCAGCATACAGAGTTTATTTTTTTATATATTATATATAAATATGTCAGTGTTAGACTTGAAACAGGTGGCTACAGCGAATGTCTGCTACTTGATTGTCTATGACGAAAATATCGTTTACAATCTCTGCCATAATATTCTTGGCAGTCATTTTGGTCTTATCGACAACTCGTATTATATCTCCATTTAAAGTGTCCTCGTTGCTTCTCGTTATATTCAACTGAGCATTCGTTCCCGAAAATAAACTTTCAGCATAAGAGTTTAAACTTACAGACAATTCTCGAATTTTGTTAATGTTTTTGCTCCACAAAAGTTTCTTAACTTCCAAATCTGCAACCGACTTGATCGCTTCGAGCTGATGCGACGTATTCTTCGAATGACTAAGCACTTGCCTTGCTAAGTTACTCAACCTCTTTTCGTAAGCTTTAAATAATGCTTCGAGTTCTGTAAACGTTTTTGAAACCCAGATGTATTGCACTTTCATATACTCAAGAGTTTTAACAAGAATACAACTTGTAGCTCTATTATTGTTAATATAATAACATCTATTTACAGGTGTTTTGTCTAGCCATGAGGGCTTGATGGGATATTCAAGAATCACAGCTGGAATACGAACTTTTGTTGCGGTTTGGTAGAGTTCCGTTGCTGTATAATCATAGGACCCAACGGCCCTGCGATTGCGGTGTTTTGTATAAATCGAGACCTGGGCGCTAAGATTGCTCATCAGCTGAACCATGGCGTGGGATCCCTCTCTCAATAATTGATCAGTCATATTGCTACTGTCGCCGAACAAGTAGTTGATCCCCTCAACGATTGATGTGACGGATTCACTGGCACCCGATATGCTACCCTTCATCGCTGCAATGGTATCACGTTCGTCATCCAAGTCGTTTCGGATAGTTTGGCATGCTTCCTCGAGCCAGCGGGAGTGATTGAGGATTGAGTCGACGAGTTTCTCGATTCTTGCAATGGCAACACTACCCTCATTTTGAAGAGCCCTGGCTGCTTGTTTGACATCATAGCCTGTAAAGGGTTTCCATATATTACTAAAAGGATTATTGATTACCTTCTGCTGCATTTCGGCTTCGGCCCTTCTCCTGACCACCTCGTTATATGACGCCATTTGTATCGTGAGTTGCAGCCCTCGCAACGGACTGCTCACTTTGTTGCCGATCATCTCCTTCGTATTGTCGATGAGCTGGAGAGTAGCATTCGTCATGGCCGAGGTGTCTTCGCAGAGTTTCTTTAGGCGAGTTTTCTTTATTTCGTAATCGAGCCTGGCGTCGCTGAATTGCATCGTGCTTAAGGTGAGTGCGACAGACTCAATCTGCGCTATGATGGATGTGGTGTTCCCGGAGATTTGTCCCAACTTCAGGTTCACGCTAACCATAGTTTTGTAGATTCCGCTGCCGACCTGGAATATCTCTGAATCCAATCCTTGGTGCAGTTCACGGGAGATCTCGTTCAACACTGGCGACATGAACTCGTAATTTCGCTTTTCGACTTCCTTGATGAGCGTGTGAGCTTTGATCAGCCGGAAGAAAGTGTGACCGAGAGCGGACACTGCCTTGGAGACTTGCGAGTCGGTCCGGACCGGTGTTGCCGCCGCGGCGAACGCTGCGAACACCACGCACGCCGTGGAGAACTTCATGTTTCTGACCGTGGGCTCGGAATGTGACTAAATCGCGATGAGATAGGGTTTTATACGCGCGGGCGCATGGCGTCAGCATCAAAAAGTGCTCCCGGAAAATCCCGACCGTTTAATAAAGTATCCCAAGAGCCCGCTTCCTTCCATTGCTGACAAATACTAACCTGATTTATACTACTTCATACTTTGCGTTATTCCCATACAGCATGTTAGAGCGTAGTGCAAATCAAATCAAATCAAAATATTCTTTATTCAAGTAGGCCTAGTTACAAGCACTTTCGAAATGTCAGTTACATGAGAGTGAATGTTTGCTGGGAGAAATACAATATGATCCAACATTTGCTGCAAGGATTAGGGAAACCCAGAAAAACCTAATCAGATCATTTAACTTAAGTGTAATATTATTGATAAAATTATCATTTAAAAAATTTAAATAATCAATAAGATAAATCCCAAAAGGATTGTCAATAAAAAATAAATAATCTAGAATGTGTCTAGAATAAAATTCTAAATGTCAGAGTATATAAAACTATTAAGATTAAAATAATAATAATACCTTAGGTATTCGTTAAAATAATTATTCATATACCTACATGACGCTATAATTTACATTAATCCCACGCGGCTTCATCATTCATGTAGTCTTGTGTGCTATAATAAGCTTTAGAAAATAATTTTCGTTTCACAATATTTTTGAATTTACCAATAGAAAATCTCACACAGTTACCCATGAATGATCTCCTTATTTTATGGAGCCTAGTGGCAGGCACTGCGAGCTTATGCTTATTTCTAGTATTAATATTATGTATATCACAGTTCTTCTTAAAGTCGGTAATATTTTTATGTACATACATAATATTCTCATAAATGTATTGACAATGCACTGACATTATATTAATGTCCTTAAACTTATCTCTAAGCGAGTCTCTATTCATTTTATATATCGCCCGCTTCTGCAGAACAAATATAATATTAATGTCGGAAGCACTGCCCCATAGTAAGATGCAATACGACATAATACTGTGGAAATAACTGAAATACACTAATCGAGCCGTTATCACGTCTGTTAATTGACGAATCTTACTTACTGCAAAAGCTGCAGAACTCAGTCTATTCGAGAGATTAGCAATATGGGGACCCCATTGGAGCTTAGAATCTAATGTTATACCGAGAAAGACTGTACTATTAACTAGTTCCAGTTCCTCACCTTTAACCATAACGCTTGCTTGCTCGTGTTTTACGTTACTTACGGGCTCAACTCCGGCGTTGGATGTCGAGCGACCCCGCGTAAAACCGAATTGCTTACTATGCATCAAATTATTCAAATTTAAATGTTTTAACAATTGATATAGAATTAGCTTTTCAAAAATTTTACTAAATGTAGGTAGTACAGATATTGGTCTAAAGTTAGTGGGGTCAGAGGTACTACCTGATTTAAATAAAGGAGTTATTTTGCTATGTTTCATCAAATCAGGAAACTCACCGCAGTCAACACTGTTATTGAATATATCTGCCAAGTCAGGCGCTATTACTTCTATTAGGGATTTGACAGCATGGACTGAGACCCCCCATAGGTCATTGGTTTTTTTGACATTAATTGATTTAAATGCCTTTACTACATCGGAAGGACTTACATGTTCAAAATAGAAGTCCTTACTACATTCTGGGACGTTTTCTTTTAACAACAAAACGGCAGACGAAGGTGATGAATTTAAACACTTTGTTGTGGATACTGGTATATCGGTGAAGAAATTTTCAAATTCTGTTGCTACATCTAAACTAGAATCTATAATTTTGCCATCAATTTTTAATTCTAGATCACTAATTGCGTGCCTTGATCTACCAGTCTCCGCATTAATCACTTTCCAGGTAGTTTTGATAATATTAGAACTATTTTTGATTTTCTGGGATAAATAATTACGTTTGGCAATATGACAATCAAATTTGAATTGTTTCGAATATTGCTTTACATGTTCTTTAAATTCATCACTCGTATTAAGCCGCCGTTCCTCATACATGGCATACAGTGCTTGTCTACGTTTGTGTAAGTCCGCAGTAGCCCATTCGCTAAATACTGGTGCACCGCCAGCCACAACCGATTTGGAAGTAAATATTGTATTATAATGTTTCATAAAAGTTGTAAAGAATGAATCATACATGTGCTAATTTTACGAACTGCATACATTCGAATATCACTTTAATTATAGGATTAAATTCATTACATTAAGAAGTCAATTCATTCAGAATTAACTGTAACGTGACTTAAATATTGACAGACAACGCATTGCATTTTTGGGTTCAGTATCAAAATGTATGTAGGTTTATTCATTTGAAATTTGGAATAGTTTTAAACAAAGGTAGCCCACATATATTGCAAATGAAAAAATATATATATACTTTCATTTTCTACAAAAAGTTACCGTTATGAGAGGGGCAAATATACAAACAGTATGTAGCTACTAGGTCAAATCATATAAAAGGGCTTAATTTGCACATTCTCAAGTATTTTCTTTTGTTTTTTTTTCCGTGGTTAAATATTGATTCATGGACGAATACGAGTATGTCGAAAAAATACCATTCCCTCCCTTATCTTCGAAGTTAACCAAGTCAAAAATTTGAAATTTTCCGTTATACAAAAACACGTACTAAAGATGAAAAGTGCACTAGCAAAAAAGCGTATCTCCTCGGCATTTACGTCCTTTTGTTGAGAAGCGCAGTTTTTCGGCAATAATTCAGAAACGGTATATCCGATCATGTTGAAAATATATTTTGTAGAAAGGATGAAGACTATTTGAAGTAAGAAGAAGAATATACTATTTGAAGGCTGACCCGCGCACCGAGGGTTCTAGACAAATTCACTTATCCCAAGTTCGTTTGCCAATTAAGTTAAAGGTGCGTCCACATTTGTATCATTTGCCCGTATCAGATCATCGTCGCGTGGCATGATCGCGTGTCACGATCACGCGTTTGGACGTTGCGCCGATCGGATCGCTCGGAATCCATTTTGCTACGCGTATCACACAGTTATATCGGACGAGTACGGCATGATCGGCGCGCCGACAGTAGGCGTCCAAGCAGCGCGATACGCAGTCATCCCACGGAACGGTGATCGGATACGAGCAAATGATACAAGTGTGGACGCACCTTAAGGTTGCATCTGGGACTCGATACACAAAAGCTTGTAATTTCGATTACAAGAGGAAGTATCTTTATTGTATATTGTTGCAAACAAATTTCTGCTGCAATACAAGTTAGTACAAGCTTTTGTGAAACGAGCCTCTGGTATTTATGGCGTCGTGTACATATGAAGGGCCTTTACGTAACCCAAGAAATATATTCGAACATTAAACAACTGGCCAAGAGCATGTCGGCCCATGCTCAGTGTAGGGTTCCGCAGCAGTTCATACGCAAAAATGCACACTACAGGTGAAAAAACTGCTCTAGCAAAAGAGCGTATTTCCTTTCGGCAATAACTCAAAAACGGGATAACCTTATAAATATGTTGAAAACAGTTTTGGTGGGAAGTATTCTTTAAGCTTCATCTTTGTAAATTTTTTGTTGTATGCTACTTTAGGATTTAGGAGCGATTATTTCAAAAAATGTGCACTAAATAAAAAAAAATCTTAGAAACTAGATAATCTTTTAAGATTTGTCGAACATGTTTGCTGATTTTTTTTATCAGTTTCGGTTACATGTATGGAGTGTCCCTCCTAGTTTTTTTTTTATTATTAACTATTAAGCTAAGTAGCGGCTCACACAAAACACATAATACTCCAAATTTCATAAATGTACATCCAGTGAACGAAAAAAACATAAAACGCGAGCTTTACACAGTATAAATCGGGGTAAATATTATTAATCACACAAAATTGTCTTCAATACATTTCATAAATATTTTGCATATGTTTATACATATATCTAGTATCCAGCTGTACAGTATAAGTACGAATAAAAAACACCAAAAAAAGGACTTGATAACGTCTTCCTGTTTTAGAAGTCGGATTATAAATACAAATAATGAAATAATGATCTTAAAACATAAAACGCGAGCTTTACACAGTATAAATCGGGGTAAATATTATTAATCACACAAAATTGTCTTCAATACATTTCATAAATATTTTGCATATGTTTATACATATATCTAGTATCCAGCTGTACAGTATAAGTACGAATAAAAAACACCAAAAAAAGGACTTGATAACGTCTTCCTGTTTTAGAAGTCGGATTATAAATACAAATAATGAAATAATGATCTTTATTCTGTAAGTAGACCGCAAGGGCACTTTTACAAGTCTTACTCTATGGCATGTCCCAAGAGGAGACCGTCACTGTTGAGAAGAAAGCCGAAACAAACTCAACATTCGGGCATATTAGGGGTTCCGTACCGAAAACGTACAAAAGGAACCCTTGGTGCGACTGTCCGTGTGTCTGTCCGACTATTAGAGCGCCATATCTCTAAAACTACTTACGCTATCTAATTGAAATTTGAAATATTTATAAACTTGTTCAGCACACATGTACTGCAAAGAATTTTATTTTTCTAACAGAAACGACGATTATGAGGCGGGATGGGGGGAGGGAGGAAGTTATCAGTGAGTACACATTTGTGAGATTTACTAGGTAATTAGTTTATTGAATATTACATTTCATATTAGACTACATTCACTTTGTGCTTATTTCATTTTGCTCCTAATTTATAATGGAGTATTCCAAGGACAATAAATTTGGTTGTAAATAGTTTTCACCACACTTACATTTTAACAAAATTCTCAGGTCAATTCAAGTGGACGATTTTCCATTTACACCGAATGACAGTAAATCGTAAGCAAGTATGTATACAGAGTGAGCAATCCGGATGGGTCAGTATGGGAAGTCCAGGCCGTAAAAGTATATACATTACCGCACCGTGAACTCCGAATCCTTTAAAAAGGATGTGAGCCATTTGCGGGCCAGACCCGCATTTCATTGATTTAATGTTATTTTTCGTATGACTTAGCCTAGTAGTATACTGAACACGTATTTTTCACCCAAATACGGCAAAGGCACAAGGAATAAAAATAAAAATATTATATAAATATTACGGGACAATTTTAGTCCCATGGTAAGCTCAATAAGGCTTGTGTTATCTTATGGGTACTAGACGACGTTATATTTAAGAGATATATTACTTACAAGCTGTGCCCGCGGCGCCGCCCGCGTGGAATTCGGTATGTGTCAGTAAGCGGCTACTTCACCCCTCTCCCCTGGTGACGTAACTTAAATTAAAGTCCAGATAAAATATTATACAATTACCACTAAATAAAACTACATCAAAATCAATAGTTTTTCGCCCTTATTTAAATTTTTGACGTGATTTGAAAGACATAGAGTATAGGTATACTTAGTAGGTGTATATCGGACGATACAGCACCACTTTTCTTTTTTTACGTCCTTATCCAAATCAAGTCCATGACAAATATCATCCAAAACGGCTCTCCAGTCAAATCAGTCTAAGCATAAAAAGGTAAGAACACATAGAGATCCATACTTCCTAACAAACTTTCGAATTTAGGTCTAATATTATTTAGAAGTAAGATTAGAGGAAAGGTGAATATAGATATCAAAAACGTGAGGCCAAGTATTTATATTTTATTTAAAGTTACGTTTATGTATGCACAACCAAATATGAACATACATACTCCAAAAGTAGGTATGTAGAGTATATTTACATAACGTTGACATTTTACAATATTTTTTTTTCAACCCATTGTGAGTCTTCCCGGTGGGCATCAGCACGAACAGCTCCGTGCGAGGAGCAGCCCGTGCGCAGGTCCACGCCAGCGGCACGCAGCGTCTGCCCCTGCGACTTGTAGATGGTCATGGCGAAGCAGACGCTCACGGGGAACTGTAGGCGCTTGATGCGGAACGGGAAGTTGCTCGGGATGAGGGGGGTGCGGTGGATGAAGACAGCTTCTCCGTCGCCGCACCCCATCAGGATATGCGCCTCGATGAGGTTTCGCTGCAGCTGGACTACTTTTTGCTTGTTTCCGTTGCATAACTTTTGGGGTGACAAATTCCGACGACGCATGATCGGAACTCCAATTTTCAGAGCAATGGGGAATGGATGAAAAAATTCAATTATCTTGTAATTTTGTATATAGGTAGGAATAAGCCTCCTTATTGTCAGAAAAAATTACAGATTTTTCAGTGGCTTAGAAAAAAATAAAAAGATGAAAAAGTATTGGTGGGCCTAATATACTTGTCTTATACGGAACAGCAAAGGTAGCTTTTTTGCTCGAAGGACCAAATTGATGTACGAGCTGCTAGTGCCACATACACCAAGGATATAAAATGTTCCTTGCTTGATGATGTAATAATAACTCACTTATATAGTCTAAAATAGCTCCTATTGATACTGTGTAAAACTAACTATAAAAGCGCGATATTATGAATGATAGTGCGAATGAGGACACGCGTGATGAGTGCTAATGGTAAACGTGTACTGACTCGTAGTTGAATGGTTTACGCGATTCGAGGCAATTTCGCTGAGGCGGCAATGTGCGGTATGTGGACCGTACAGATATTTTCGATTAAAATGGCTGTAAATTTACTGTTATTCTTGCCGTACCGTATAAGGCGGGCATATAGGTCCACCAACACCTTTTATCATCTTTTTTTTTTTATAAGCCACTAGTAAAAACAGGTATATTTTCAGGCGAATTAGTTGGCATATATACATTGTATACTATAAAACATCTCCCCTGCGACTTAACTCTAATCGCTGCAATCCTATCGTTATCAAAATCGATTATAGACACAGACTGAAAGGATTGTTTGCGCCACAGAATACCTATACCGCCGTATGGTCTGCCTCTGAGCATTCCTGCCGAAACATCCACCGCCGACTTGTTGTCCAGCCAAAGTCACTGTCCACGGTACCCAGAAGTGGCAAATCAAACGGCAACAGCCAGGTCTCCTGCAACGCAACTATCTCCGCCAATTTACATAAATAACTAACGCCATTTATTGAACGCTTAAGCGATTTACAATTAAAAGTAGGTATGAGATTTACAATTAATAATGCCGTTACAAAGTTTGGGTAGTCCGTCTGTTACAACCGATTTTCGATCGAAACTACCGGACCGATTGAATTGTAATTTGGCACAAATGCTTTCAATGACAAGAATGTTCATCCACAATATAAAACTTCGAAATCGATGCCATTTTCGTAATTAATGTCCCCAATAACCGTAAAAACGACACCCATATTGATATTTTGATATTTTAACCCCATCGCACACCAAGAGGGAGATGATATTTTACGTCCATTAAATTGGATTTCAAAATCGATGCCATTTTCGCAATTAACGTCCCAAATAACCATAAAAACAACACCCATATTGATATTTTGACATTTCAACCCCATCGCACCCCGATAGGGGAGATAGTATTTCACGTCCGCCACTTCGGATTTTAAAATCGTTGTTGTTTTCGTAATCAGCGCCCGGAAATACCAAAGAAATAATACCCATGTCGAATTTTAGACATTGTAACCAAATTTCCCCTTTTAGGGGTTGAATTTTCAAACACCCTGAAACACGTAGTATTAAATAAATCAATTTAAATGGATTATTCGCGTATATTCACTCATTTGAGTTCCCGACGTTTCGGAAGCTTTTCAGTTTTCGTGTTCACGGGGTGGACCCCGTTAAATTGTTTTATTTAAATAAGTGATCATGGTATAGGTGTATATTACCAAGGACCAATAAAATAAGAGGAATGTCAGTTGCCATACTTCGGATCGTGTTCTGATCGCAAGGAGATATTCTGGCAAAAACTAGATGGCGCTTTAAAACTAATCATTTAACGATGTTATAATTGAACAAGAAGGCGCCCGCAACTTTATTGGCGGAGGAGAAAAAGTCATAACCCCATTTTTTCTTCAGTGTAGTCGGGTAAAAAGAATCCCATAACCATCTGGAGGTACCCAGCTATCCGTGTATCAAAAATAGTTCAAATCCGTTTAGCTGATTTGGCGTGATGAAGCCGCAACGACACATACAAACATACGAAAAATCCAATCAAAATATTTTACGTTTCGTCCGTTAGAATCTTTTGTTTGAAAATATCTTCAATGTATAGACATTTCATCTTTACAACTTTATAATATTTGGATAAAGAAACATAGTATACTAACAATTAGTTCGTAAATAGGTAACAATAAATCGTAACATTAAACACTAGAGTCTGGCCATTAAAACGTGATACTGAAAATTGCCCGCGATATTTAAAAACTATGGTAACCCTGCATAAACTAGGATTAAACAGTTTTAATACTTTCGCATTCATTATTACAAAATTTGATGTAAATTTGCCGTAATACATTAGTGTTTGTACTAGAACCACTTCCTGATATCCGGTTTAATCTTTACTGCAGTATAGTGAATGGATATGGATTCTTTGTTGTTTTATGCATTTATATTTAAGTTATTTCAAAATACCGAGTCGTAGAACCAATATTGTATGCAATGTTGTTTATGTGGGCAAAAAAATGCTCGCGGCTTCTTCCCTAACGATGTTCGCTAACGCTCACATTGTTACCCATGCCACTCGCATTCTTTGCCCCTCTTATACAACTGTTGCATAAAATACTATTGTTACACCACTGGAATTCTTTATTAAAGTGAAACAGCATACTGATTTAATGATTAATAACCATTTTATTTATTGAATAAAATAACATTCTTTCAACTATCATAGAATCATTATAATCATTCTCTGAACTAATCTAAAACTATTCTCCTATAACTAACTATCATACTCAAAATCAGATTCCAAAAACTCAATTGGCTCCTCAGACTCACTACTCGAGTCCCTGTCACTGGTTACATTTATAATGAATGGTTCTAATGTTGTGACGATCCCATCTCGTTCTATATATTCTTGTGCCAGATGCAGTACATGATCAGTGCATTTTTTCCAGTCCTCTGGAGTTACAGTCCCAAATTCCGTTGAAATCGCTTTTTCTACTTCTTTTACAATTAGACCCATATTTTTGCTGCCAACTTTCCTTTTAGCTAAACTCCATATTTGTTCAATGGCGTTAAGGTCGCAATGGTATGGGGGCAACCGTAGAACTTCATGACCATTTTCTTTTAAAATTTCGTCAACCTCATATTTTGGGTCGGGCTTGTCCACCAGACACATCAGCTCTTCCTTCGACATGTAAGTTTCATAAGCGATTCCATTGGTAGTTAGCCAATCTTGAATGTCTGCCTTTCTCTGATGCATCGTGGGTGGTTTATTAACCTGAGTTGAATGATAACTTTCGTTATCCATTATTATTACACTTGGTTCCCTTAAATTAGGGATTAATTTATCTTGCAGCCATTTTATAAAATTCTGTCGGTTCATGTCATGATGATCATCAGCTGACAATGATTTTGTGCTATAAACAAAGAGGGCATTGGGTACAAATCCTTTTTCGGACCCGGCATGTACAATAATGAACCGTTTCCCTGGGGAGATTTTTTCAACCACACCGCTAGTAGAAGGACCTTGCCACGATTTTTTTGGCCAATAATTGTGATGAATATATGTTTCATCCATATAAATTAACGGCTTTTCTTGATGGCGGTATTTACTAATGGCTCTCAAAAACCTGTGCCTCCATGCTACAATGTCATATCTCTCCATGATTATACTACGCTCGTTTATATATTGTTTGAACTCGAAGCCATTGAATATCAAAATTTTGCGCAACGTTTCATGACATCCGGCAAATCTAATGCTGTCTCTTAAATCTGTCAACAAGGTACGTAAAGTAGGCACCTGTTTCTTAACTGTCTAGAATTGATTGATCTTCTGCTTGACCGCGTTCATGTCAAAACTATCCAAATTGGCAACTGTTGGTTTATGTGGACGCTTTTTCCCGGGAGTATTCCAAACACCTGCATTTGACTGTCCTTCTTTTTTTATTCTCTTGATAGTCGCAGTACCAACATCTGAAAATTTGAAAAAAAAAAATACATTATATTGTTTAAATAACAGTATAGCTTCTGGTTATTGGAAGCATCTATCACTATTTAATCTATTATGAGTGATCGAACTAATCATCCCTATGAGGTAAAGTGTTACATTCCTAACCCGCGACCCCGGGACCAATAACAGGTGGTGTGGTTAATAAATTGTTTTGGCCAACTGATCACTATTTTTAACTAAATGTGACTTTCTTGCTTATTTATGGCTATATCATGTAAATTTGGATTTAAACACAGTTTTAATTGTTAATTTACAGTTAAAATATCATACCTGTCATTGCAGAAATTTCTTGCACAAATTGAATTTCTTTTTTGAGTTGACTATTTTCCTCCAGTTGTTGTAAACTCTTCACAGCATTAGTAATATCATTCAACTCATTTAAGCTGCTGTCATCAATTGAAATAAAACAATTTAACGGATTATATCGCGTATATTATCTCATTTTAGTTCCCGACGTTTCGGAAGCTTTCCAGCTTTCCATGGTCACGGGTGGACATATGCGCGATATAATCCGTTAAATTGTTTTATTTCAATGAGTAATAATCGCGGAAACAGAAGAAAATATTATGCTGTCATCAAGTTTATCTCTCATCCTCTCTGAAATAAAAAACATGCCATAAATACCTTTCCGATTACAATCGGAACATAACCTCTAAATGTAGGAGAAACTACTATTTTAAACTGAGACAGCAAAAGCATAATTAAACGAATAATATGTTTAGTCCAACGAAATATAATTATCTTGAAATAAAGAGTACACAAACTATTCAACAAAAATATCAAAATCATTACAGTGCACTAACCTGTGGCAGCCATTATTTCTTGGAAATATCGTTCTTTCTCGCGGAAAGCAGAGGGTCGCTCTTCTTGTTTTGCTTTAAATTTATACATCATTGTATAAATTAACTTCCAAGCTGAACTTTTTATAGGTTTCGACATAATAACGGAAGATAACTGTTTGTTATTCCGAAAATTGACACGACTTGACAGCCAACGTACTAGAGTTTGAGAAGTGTTGAGTATTGCCAAATAAAGAATTCTGTTTCAAGGTCAATATCACGTTTCGATGGCCAGACTCTATGTCACGCTTGCAAAGTTGAATAATTCTAAATCATAATTCTTATACATGGATGGCGTTGTAAATGGCGGGGAACGGCTTTTTGCATGGAGATTGACAGTCCTCTTGTTTCAATGGACCTAGTATGGTAGTAAGAAAACACTTTAAGTTGGTTTTATTTACGTTAAAAAAGAACATGGGTCTTAGCAGGTTAAATCGAACAAATGTAAGTACTGTAGTATACGGGGTTTAATTTCTACACCCATCTATACTATAATAAAGTTCTAAAAGCGAAATGTCTGTACATTGAAGATATTTTACAAAAAAATGATTGTAACGGACTATTTGGAGGTCACTGAAGCGAAAAATACTTTTTAATATTTTTTTTATGTTTGTATGTGTCGTTGCGGTTTCATCACGCCAAATCGGCTAAACGGATTTCAACAATTATTGGTACATGGGTAGCTAGGTATCTCCAAATGGTTATAGATACTTTTTACCCGACAACGCTGAAGAAACAGATGGTGAACAAGTTGCGGGCGCCTTCTAGTATAATATAAATCTAAGCGTTAGACTTGAAACAGGGGTCTAAGTTTTTGAACATGCTGCAGATATGTCTGCTACTTGTTTGCTTATGACGGAAATATCGTTTTCAATCTCTTTTATAATATTTAGGGCAGATTTTTTGTTGCCTTTGACAACACGCATTATATCTTCATTTAACGTATCGTCGTTGCTCCTAGTGATCTTCAACTGAGCGTTCGCTTCCGAAAATAAACTTTCTGCGTAAGAGTTCAAACTTACAGATAAATCTCGAATTTTTTTAATATCGTCGTTGCACAATAGTTTATTCGTTTCCAAATGTGCTACAAACTTGATCGCTTCGTACTGATGCGATGTATTCTTGGAAACCTTAATCACTTGCGTTGTTAACTTATTCCACCTTGTTTCGTTAGCTTTAAACAATGCCTCGAATTGTATGACCTTTTTTGAAAGCTAGGTATATTGCATTTTTATACGCTCAAATGTTTTAACAGAAATACAACCTGTAGTTCTGTTGTCGTAAATATAAAAACATCCGTGAACGGATGTTTTGTCTAGCCACGACGGCTAAGCGGATTGTTTGGGAATAACAGCCGGAGTTAAATCTTCTGGTACGGTTGGGTAGGGTTCCGTTATCGTATAATCATAGGATCTATCAGCCTTGCGGGCATGATCTCTTGTCATATTGGAGACCTGGGCCCCAAGATTGCTCATCAGCTGGACCAGGGCTTTAGATCCCATTCTCAAATAATCATCACTCATATTTCGGCTGTCAGTGAGCAAGAAGTCGAGCCCGTCAGCGACCATTGCGGTGGATCCACTGGCGCCCGTGATTTTGCTCTCAAGCGCTGAAATGGCAGATCGATCGCTGTCGAATGCCTCCCTGATAGTCTTACATTCGCTTTTAAGCCACTTGGCTTGTTTGAGGATCGATTTGACAAGTTTCTCGATTCTTTCAATGGTAACAGAACCCTCTCGTTTCAGAGCCTTGGCCGTATTTACGGCGTTATAGTCTGTTAAGAATAACCACATACTAGGAGGATTATTGATTATGCTCTCCTGCAATTTCATGTTGGCCTTTTCCCTGACCAGTCTGTCGTCTGACGTCAGTTTTATCGTCAGTTGCAGCATTTTCAACGGACCGCTCACACCCTTGTTAAGCATCTCTGTCGTCTCGTTGACGAGTCGCAGAATAATACTCATCATGTCCAAGCTATCTTCACACAGTTTCTTGATGCGATTTTTCTTTATGTTATAATCGAGCCTAGCGTTACTGAATTGCAGCGTGCTCATGGTGAGCGCGACAGACTCAATCTGCGCTATAATTGATGTGGTGTTTCCAGAGATTTGTCCCATCTTCAGATTCACGTCTACCAGAGCGTTTTGGATTCCGTTGCCAATCTGGAATATGTCTGAATCCAATCCTTGGTGCAGTTCACGGGAGATGTCGATCAGAGCCGGCGATAAGGAGTCGTCATTTCGCTGTTTGATTTTCTTGACGAGCGTTTGGGATTTGATCAGCCGGGAGAAAGTGTCACTGAGAGCGGACACTGTCGTGGAGACTAGTGGGTTGGTCCGGACCGGCGCTGCCGCGGCGATCGCTGCGAACACCACGCACGCCGTGGAGAGCTTCATGCTTCTGACCTCAGACACGGAATGTGACTACATCGCAAGAAGACCGGGTTTTATAAGCGCGCAGGCATGGCGTCAGCATCAGTACCGTTACCGTGTATTTACAGACCGTACGCGCTAGCGACTGCGTCAACGATTTGTATCGATAACGGTACAGGTATGAGGTCACATACAGACCCAAAGCTCGCCATTATGAGTCTAACGGTAAATTACTTATCGGAATCCAAGTGCTAGCGACTGACGTATTCTAGCTGTTGCCGTAAAACATCGGTAACATGGTGAGTCCAGTTAGGATTACAATAAGTTTTTTTTTCTCTATTGAAGGAGATTCGTGTCGAATAGTACTCGAATCTCTCAGCTTTAAGTTACATGTTCATTACATGCGGATTTATAAATATAAAAAATCACATAACGTTTTTTTAACTGAAATATATATATATATATACCAATGCATTCCAATAAGACACTAAACTCGATGGTTAAATTCAGTCGGGTAACTCGTTCCTACCGTGTATATATATATATATATATATATATATATATATATATATATATACATATGTATATATACATATAAATGTATGTATACAGGGTGGAAAGCCACGACGATACTTTGGGATTGTTTAGATTTAGCACTGTATTTCCTCTAAAGATACTAGGCTCATATTCGTAAGCGTTTTGAAGTTATAGGCAGTAAACTTTTAATGCAAAATACTGCAACACTCATTAGGTTCAGTAACATTTAACAATAACACAAGGGTCAGTGACCTTTATCAAGACAACATTTCTACCCATAATATTTCCCAGTCAATATTACAATTGTTTGTGTACATTTACATGTAGGTATATAGTACGTAGTAATAGTAGGGTTGTCACTAAGAAGAACATTAATTAATTTTAATATTTTTACTAATTGTTCGTAACAAAAACCCCCCTTTGCGGAAAGGATCGTCGTGCCTTTCCACCACGTATATATATACTGTTAGTGTGGCTTATAGAAACCACAAGGACACAGTGGACTGTAGACTGTTTGTTTATAGGTGACGGTCGAGGTTTTGAATGAGAAGACTTCGTTAGTTTGCAGGTTCAGGTGGGCGCGGTTCGGGAGCTCGATCGGTAGTGGGGCGATGAGCCATCCATCCGGTGGTCTTCTGCTCATACCTAAGTATGCAGGATAGCCATCTCAGGGCTTTGCCCTTTTTGGCTGAGTCTTCTCCGCCCGCTACGGCGGGCGAGTCTTCTTAATTAGCTTATTGGCTGGGTTCTGGTGGGTCACGGTCTCTGTCTGGGTAGACGGGGAATGGGCGTCTTCTGCGGCCTTGTTTTGTGACGGTGTTGTCACGGTGGGCGTCGGTGCGAGCTGGGGTGCCGGCTCCGATGCCGGTTGTGTTGCGGCTTCAACTGCTGCTGACGTGTGTTGGCCTGTCTGCGGCGTTGTGGACAATGTTGGCCTGTCTGCGGCGTGGTGGATTCCTGGGCGTGCAGGGGACTCAGGTTGCGGGATGAGCTCTCTCGGAAAAGCTCTGCTTCTCTTCTCTGGCGGGCGGGCGTAGAGTGGCGCGATCCCAACGAGCGATGGGACGCTCGAGCTGTCCGCGCGGCGGAACATGGCGCTGGTGAGCTGGCCGACGAACTCGTCCAGACCTTGCCATTCCAGGTCGCGATGGATCGTTTCGTTCCGCATGTAGCGCGGAGCCGAGACGATGGTGCACAGGGTTTGGTCCTCCTCCGCACGATGGTGACGCCCAGGTACTTCACCCTGTGCGACCATACGACGGTCTGGCCGAGCATCTGGAGCAGAGGTGGCTTGCCTGGCTCTGCCGGTCACAATAGCTTGCGTCTTGCTCACGTTGAAGCCCATGCGCCAACGGGCCAGCCACTCTGGGACGACGTCAAGCGGACGCTGTAGTTTGCGGGCTGCGTGTGCTGCGTTGAGGGACGTCGCGTATAATATCGCGTCGTCAGCGTAGAGTCCCAGCTTGACGTCGCCCAGCACTGGGATGTCGTCCGTGTAGCGGGAGTAGCAAGCCGGCGACAGGCAGCTGCCTTGGAGGACGCCCGCGAGGATCGTGCGCTCCGTCAATGTGGCGTTTTCCACCGCCACTTGGAAACGCCTGTCGGCCAGGAAGGATGCAATAGTGCGCACGATGCGCCGTGGAGCTGAAGATGAGCTTTTTTTTTTCCTGATCTGTTTATCAGAAAGCCTTTTTGGCTCCATCTGGGGTCCTTGATTGTGGGGGGCGGGGCAATCCCGCGAACCCTACGGTAAACATGTGCGCCATCTTGCGCGTGGGTGTGTTCGGTACTGTCGGTGTGGCTAAAAATAGGCCCATATCCGGCGCTATTTTTATGTTACTTGTAAATTAATATGATTTATTTTTGAAAGAATGTAAATGTGTAGTAGTAAATGTGTTTCGGGTAAAAAGTGTCCTAATAAGATATAAAGCGGAGGCCCGCGCGCCTTTTATATCAGCCCCGCCCCTCTCACTCCTTACCTCGCCAATCTGAAGTCTAATTTATTTATTTTATAACTATTTCTATGATATATATTTAATTACAGTCTTATATTTAATTACATACCTAGGCCCTATTTCACTTAAATTATATTCGTATGGCGATATTCCGACCGTTTTTCTTTCAAACGGTCGTCTATGCGTCGCGCCCCCACGTAATCTCGCGCATGCTTGCGCGTGGGTACGCTATTTTCGGCTTATTGCCTTGCTCTTGCATCATAAGCGAGCTCAATCTCGTTATGTACATTAAAAAACGCTGAGGACAAATGTTTATTTTCAAATGGGATTCTAATAGGAACTTAGTACTAACAAGATTTCTAAATGTTTACCTTATCTACCACATTTACATTACACAGTTTTTATATATTATTTTTACAAAGTTATGCATTATTTCGTCGTGAACAGTTAGCAAATGGAAGAAACTAAATAACGCAGTGATTTTATTATTTTTAGTGAAGATTTGTATGGAGTCGGTTTTATTTTTTTATCATTTACTACCAGATGTTACTGCGGTTTAGTTTGTCTGTCTAGTGTGATGATCACTTAAAAGTAAAAAATAAAGCCATGTAAAACAATAATTGAAAAACGGAAAATATGGTTCGAAGTACAATAATAAAAAACCGGTCAAGTGCAAGTCTAACTCGCGCACCGAGAGTTCCGTACAAACTTTTACTTATTCCGACTTAACTTGCCGCTTGAGTTAAGTTTGCCTCTGGTATCTATGGCGTCACATGAAAATGAGGGGCCAACTTAATGCAACCAGGTTATTAAAAAATGTTTTTTGGTGATTAAAAACAAAGTAAGACAATAGATGTATGGTTATAATTTTCGTGTAATATTCATATGAAATTACATGATACCAGAAAATTCCAGAATTTTCGTTTGGTAAACTTCGGAGATAAACGGGGAATGGTGTTTTTTTCACATTTTTCTTAATAAAACAAAATCTACTCACAATAAAAAAAAAATTGACATAAAATTTACAGATCAAGCCCTTTCATATGATACCCTATTTGACCTAGGAGCTAGACTTGGAGTGGCCGTATATTAATTTTATTGCCCCCTCTCATATTCGTCGTTTTTTTAGAAAATAAACATAAATATTTCCTTTGAAATACATGTGGGCTGACCATGTTTATAAACATTCCAAATTTCAAACAGATAGCATCAGTACTTTTTGAGATATGGCGCTTTAATAGTCGGACAGACAGACAGACAGACAAAGTCGCACCATAAGGGTTTCTTTTTTACTATTTTTGGTACGGAACCGTAAAAATGCGTTTTGACTCGCGCACATTTTTTTGTCATTTGTTTTTGTTTATAGTTTTTAGGGTTCCGTAGCTCAAAAGGAAAAAACGGAACCCTTATAATCTCACTCGTGCGTCCGTCCGTCCGTCTGTCACAGTCACTTTGCACAGAAACTACTGGACCAATTGATTTGAAATTTGGTACACATACGTAAGTCTTAGACCCAAGGACGGACGTGTAACATAAATAATCCCCCTTATCTCCGGCGTGGCTGCGGGGGACGAAACTTGCCTATATATTTATTGACAAAAGTTCAACCTGTCTACTTACAAACTAATAAAAATGAATTTTCTTTTTTTCTTTTAACTGTATAATTTAAAATGAATTTTTCAGGAAGATTATAACCCTTATATTTATACGTGTTATATCTTTAATCTACATAAATCATTTTTGAATAATCTGGTTTGGTTAAGCTTGCCTCGCATTTGAATGCGATGTCATAGATACCAGAGGCAAACTTAACTCAACCGGCCAAGTCAGTTAAGTCGGAATAAGGGACAATTTGTTACGGAACCCTCGGTGTGCGAGTCAGACTCACACGGCCGGTTTTTTGAACTTTTCAGTTAAATTTTGGGTACACCTAATTGAGGCGGTAATGTAACGTATGATCTGGGGATTCATAAAAAAAGAAAAACGGGTGTTCACAATGGGTACCTACATAATGGGTTATTGATTATCAATAAATAATAAATAAATAACCAATAAGAAAAAAAAAAGCAAAAATGATTACTGTGTGTCGAAAATGGCTTCAAAAATGTCATATACAGACACGTCTTTTACAAAAAAAAACTTTATTCTATTTGCATTACTTATTATTATTACTCGGTTAATTTTAGTTATGACCAAAGAATGTTCACGAATTGATTAGACCCTTTGAAAAAGTTAATAAAAAAAATTGTAAAGAAGAGTATAGGTACTTTTAAATTAAATTCACAATAATTGCGTATATAAATTTAATAGAAAAACTTGCTACTGTTGTAAAAGACGTTCCTCGTATCGTATCCGAGATTCTCTTGGTCGGTTTTTGTTGTAAAAAGACAGAAATATAAGGATCTCAATGTCAAACTTTAATTTCTAAGGTTAGTACCAATAGTATAAGTAAACATACGCAACTTAAGGGTTTTCCCTTTTAAGTACTAAGTTTTGTTTGAGTTTATTGATATGTTTCTTAATAATTTGTTATAAACAATATTTGTACGTTTTGTACCAAAAATATTATTCTAAGGCTGAAAGTCTGTTAAAAACTACTAAATAAAAGTTAATATTTTCTTCTGTTTCCGCGATTATTACTCCTTGAATAAAACAATTTAACGGATTATGTCGCGTATATTACCACAGTCACTATGGAAAGCTGAAAAGCTTCCGCAACGTCGGGAACTAAAATGAGATAATATGCGCGATATAATCCGTTAAATTGTTTTATTCAATCGATAAAAGTTCAGTATTTGAACGTATAAGTACTGTATTAAAAAACATTGAACCACGAAAATGATTTATTAATTTCGAACCTATCACGAAATCGAACATTATCAAGCAGGTTTTGACAACCCTAACACATAAAAGTTGTCTGTGTCAAAACAGGCTATTTGAAATTTTTTATGATATGTTATAAAACGACGTTTAAGAAATATTGTTGAAAAAACGACTCCAATATCATAAAAACTCCCCGAGATACATCGTTTAAAGCACATTTTTGGACTTTCCCAAAAAACGCTTCATACTAAAACCTACAAGCATGTGACGTCACACGCTTGTATCTTGTACAGGGAAAATAAGAATTTTGTTCTGCAGCTGTGTTCAAACTTGCGTTTATCGAAACGGTTTTATAACAAAAATTACAAAACATTTTATGGGTTATTGAATGCTATTATTAGTTATTAATATTTTTATACTTTAGAAATGGACTTTCCCACCTAACTTTAAAGACTCATAAAACAAGCTACACGTAAGGTATCGAACACAAAATTTTAACGTAGTTTTTTATTTTGGTTGTTTTATCAGGATCTTATATAATTAAAAAAATAAAATTCTACTGTCAAATACTCTAATGTACATTGGCGGGTAAATTTGCCCACTTCTTTCAGATGAATCTATTATGATTTTATTATTGGTTTTAATGTTCTTAGGCCAATTTTGCCCAATACTTATTCTTTGTGGTCGTTAGAGCTGTAGGCAAATATGGACGAAAGTGAAGGTAATTTTGCCCGCCATGAAAATATCAAATTGTTCGAAATTTTATAAAAATAAATTATTTCTTTGTTGTAACACAATTCTATGATTAAATACACTATATTTGCACATTAAAAGATATCCAACTTTACATATTTATTTATTATAAAATTGGACGGTTTCACGGAACCCTAAAAGAATATGGATATTAGGCAAATAAATCAAACAATAATATTCTTGCATATAGGGTTTATTTTTAATCTAAGCGTTGGAGTTGAAACAAGGACCAACGTTATAAAAGCGACATAAGATGATTACTACATGACTGTCTATATCCAAAATATCGTTTTCATTCTCATTTAAAACATTCATGGACGTTTTTGTGATGTCATCGATAACTCGCATTATGCCTTCATTTAACGTATTGTCGTTGCTTTGCCTTGCCTTCAACTGAGCATTTGCTTCCGAAAATAAGCTTTCAGCATAAGAGTTTAAATTTACACAGAGATCTCGGATTTTTTTAATATCGTCGCTCCATAAAACTTTCCTTGTTTCCAAATCCGCAATAAGCTTCGCCGCTTCGAACTGATTCGAAGTATTCTTCGCGACATCAAGCACTTGGGTTGTTAAATTTTCCAACTCCTTATCGTAATTTCGGAACAGTCCTTGAAAATCTAAGAACTTCTTTGATAGCCACGTGTATCGCACTTTCATAAAATTAAATGTTTTAGCAAAAATACAACCTGTAGTTCTGTTGTTGTAAATATAAAAACATCCATCAACAGGTGTATTGTCTAGCCACGAGGGCCTAGGTTGATCTAGAGACATTGTTGGAGAAGAATGTTCTGTCGTGATTTGGTAGGGTTCCGTTGCCGTGTAATCGTTGGGCTCAGCGGCCCTGCGGACACGATTTTTCGTTATGTTGAAGACCTCGTTCCTAAGATCGTTCATCACCTGGACAAGGTTTATTGATACCTCTCTCAAATATTCATCACTCATGTTGTGAGTATCGAACTCGTCACTAATAGCGTTGACAGTTTCTTTGGCACCCTTGATATTGCCCTCGACCTTTGAAATGTCAGTACGCTCGTCGTCCAATTCTTCCCGGATGGTCTGGCATATGCCTTCGAGCCACTTAGCGTGATCAAGGATCGACGTGACGAGTTTCTCGATTCTATTGACGGTACTTTTACCCGCTCGTTTCAGAGACTCGGCTACCTCTACGGCTTCATAGTTAGTGAAAAATAACCACTTTCTTGGTGGATTATCGATTATGCTCTGTTGCAGTTGAATGTTGGCCCTTTCCCTGATCATCCTCTCATCGGACGTCAGATGTATCGTGAGCTGCAGCATTCTCAACGGCCCACTCACACCCTTGCCAAGCATTTCTTTTGTTTGGTCGATGAGCCGCAGAACAACATTGGTCGAGGCTAAGGTATCTTCGCAGAGTTTCTTGATGCGATTCCTCTTTATGTTGTAATCGAACCTGGCGTTGCTGAAATTAAATGTGCTGATGAAATGCGCAACAGACTCTATCTGCGACATCATTGAAGAAGCGTTCCCGGAGATTTGTCCAATTTTCAGGTTCACATCGACCAGAGTATTGTGGATACCGTTGCCGATCTTGAATATATCTGAATCTAAACCTTGGTGCAGTTCACGGGTGATGTCGTTCAGCGTTGGCGATAGCACTTCGTAATTTTTCCTTTCGACGTTCTTGATGAGCATCTGAGTTTTGATCAACCGGAAGAACACTTCACCGATTATGGACACTGTCGTAGAGACTATAGGCGGGTTGGCCCGCACCGGCGCTGCCACTGCGGCGAACGCTGCGAACACCACGCACACCGTGCGGAGCTTCATGTTTCTCACACGAACGACACGGAATATAGCAACACCACGACAAGACAGACGTTTTATTGGGACGCGACGACATCGCTGTACGCGATAACCTATGAACTTCTCCGGTCTGTCAAAACAGTGACAACTTGATAACACAGAACGTGTCGGTGCCGGAGAGAATCCAATATTTATTATTTTGATGTTATAGATATATCAAGTTGAGTCAAACTATGGTCGTGTTCAAACGACATTTTAAAGTTCCAAAAATTTGCTAAAGTAAACAAATTTGATACTAAGCTATATACAAACATTTTAGAAATAAGGACGAGTTCTTAATGCCGAAATGTAATCTATATATACAGGGTGGAAAAAATCTATGGGTCCTGGGGGGGAACTACCTTAAATCCTTTAGTTAGCTCATTTTACTGAAAGAAAACGATCCCCTATTTAAAAAAAAAACTTAACTGCATTCAATGATCTACTAAAATTTGCTTGTCTCACCTGGGAATCGAACCAACTCAATGATGGGTGGAGTGGAGCCACTGTGTGTAGTTAGCTGGAGACTTTCGTCAGACTCTGCCCGTAGTTCGTAGTCGGATTTGCGCTCCGAGGGTTCCGTACAAAACATATGCTGCAAACGGACATGGCCTGATTAAACAAACACTTATTTACTCTAGGTGTCACTAGAAGTCCTCTTAACAGGGTCTGCACGTCATTATCGACTCTAATCCCCAGGGGTGGCCAAGTACCGGGCACAATACATGAGAATTCCGGGGTCACTCCCAGAAGTTGTCGGCAACATCTCTGCTAGGCTTCCTGGTAGAGTTGGGTTGGCAAGAGTAGTGCCACCAACCCATAATGCAAAATAGGCGCATCATAGGCGTCAGAAAACCAGCCCGCGTTAACTTATACGCTACCAACGGCCATATCTATGAAATCCAGTGTTAGCTGAGCCCTAGTCCTAAGCAAAATGTACGCGGTGTTCGATCATATTGGTTACTGATATAGACAGACGGACATAAAATTAAACTATTTTTAGTATTTTTGTTATAGCGGGAACAGAAATGCATTATTTATGAAAACTTCAACTGTCTAGCTATCGCGGTTCGTGAGATACAGCCTGGTGACAGACGGACAGACAGACGGACGGACAGCGGAGTCTTAGTAATAGGATCCCGTTTTATCCTTTGGGTACGGAACCCTAAAAACCGGCTATGGCGGAACATGCTCAGGGTAAGGTTCCGCAAGGTTCCGTTCAAACAAAAAATGCACTACTGATGAAAAAAAACCGATAGCGAAAAGTGCACTAACAAAAGAACGTATCTCCACGGCACTGACGTTCTTTAAAAACATCCTTTTGCAATTTTTTCGGCAATAACTCAAAAACCGTATATTTTGAAAATAATTTTCGTTTAAATATTTATTAAGCTGTATCTTTGTTATTTGTTTCATATTTCTTGGACATAAGGTGTAGAAAATAGAGGGGGGAACGAAAAAAATTATGCTACTTTCGGAACGAAGATCTCCGAAAACAAAAAATTTGGAAACACCAAAAAATATTTTTAAAAGAACTGTCGAAATATATGCCAAATATGTAAATACTAGAGGCGCCCGCAACTTCATTCGCGGAGGAGAAAAAGTCATAATCCCTCTTTTTTTCTTTACTATAGTCGGGTAAAAAGTATCCTATAACCATTTGGAGATACCCAGCCACCCGTGTACCAAAAATAGTTGAAATCCGTAGAGCCGATTTAGCGTGATGAAGCCACAACGACACATACAAACATACAAAAATTATAATAGTTTTGATGTAACTACTACAACTAATACTTCTACTATTAAAGTACTTAATTGAAAATAAGTAGATAACCTAACCAGGGGGCACGGCAGTGCCTCCGCCAAGTCGAGCGCGAAGCAAACACTGCCTTTACTGGAACCATTTCGCCGCCTTTTCAGGCCCCTATTTGAAAACCTCTGGAAAAGACCCGAACGCAGAAATTTTCGTCATCCGGTAAGCTATAATCATATACTTAAAATCCAAAATTTCAAGTCTGTAGGTCATTTAGTTCCGAAGTTAAGCGAAAGCAAAGTTTCGCATTTATGACACTCACTCACTCACTCATGATCATCAGAATAGAACTAGTACTTTCCATAAAGTCAGAGAGCTGAAATTTGGTACAGAGTTAGGGTTTAATGGCCACATAAAGGGAAAACTATAAAACTAGGATAATAGAAGATCTGGAGTACCTGGTCATCTCCTTTTCGGTCTGCCTCAGTTCGGGTAGCGATCCTGCGGGATCCATTCCGTACTTACCTTCGCCCACCGATCCGGGTTCATACGGCAGATATGCCCAGCCCAGTCCCTTTTTGAGTATAACATTATTTACTTTAAATGAAATATTCATCTATATTATAATAAAACTTATTGTAACTTAAATACTAAAATTTACCTCAAAACTGCAAAAAAAAAAAATCAAACATTTATATAAGTTTTACGTCTGTGGATTGATGTCTGTATTTTGGTTTGTATATCTGTGACATCGTAGCGTTGAACGGAAGGATCGATTTTGATTTAGTTCTCTGGATTTAAAAGGGTAATTCAAGTGCTCTCAGCAATGGTTAAAGAGAGTGGGTTCAGCCGTTTGATAATTATCAGCACTTTTCCAGATGTATCGGGGTTTTTCATCGATTCATTTGTTGTATAGTCAACAATCATATTGCGACACAACGGTCGGTCCAAGTGAGTCAGCATGGAAGTGCGTAACTATTATAAAATGACATATATTATTACCGCCGTGAAGTCCGCCCCCTTTAAGTAGGATGTGAGCCGTTTGCGGGGAATACCCGCGATTCATTTCTTCGATCGTATTTTGTATACGTCTCTCAATCATATTTTCTATACGTTTGGTCAGGACGGCGCTACGGGTAGACTATGTATGGGCGCGCGGAAAATATACGTGCAGCCGTTTATTATAGCTATAACCTTTCTGCTAATTACTCATACACATACTCATTTATTTCATGTTAAAATAACATAATTTGCCTTAGTCAAAATTATAAGTAGGTATTTAGAACGTGATCGTCATCTAAAACAATAAAATTACAATAACCGGTAGGTTAGGTTAGGTTAGGTAATGTAATAAAAAACGATTAAAAATAATATCAACATTATAAATTGTAAATAATAAAAACAGTCAAAGATATAATCTGTCAACGAAGTGAGAGGGTTGAAGGTGTATGAATCGGAAAACATTTTATTGGATTAATTTATACGTTTGTAAGTGTCGTTGTGGCTTCATCGCGCCAAAACGGTAAACAGATTTCAATCATTTTTGGTATACGGGTAGTTGGGCATCCACATATGGTCATAGGATACTTTTTAGCCGACTACACTGACGTAAAAAGAGGGCCCCTTTTAGTTATTTTGTAATGTTCTTGGACTCAAATTGTTAATAACTCTGTGCCAAGCACATTGATATACTTATTGTATCTGGGGGCAACTCCATCCATCCTATGAAAGGGCTTGAATTGCACATTTTTGTTTTTTTTTTTTTTTTATTGTGTTTAGATTTTGTTTTATTAAGGAAAATGTGAAAAACAACACCATTCCCCCCCTTTATCTCTGTGGTTTACCAAACGAAAATTATGAAATTTTCACAATTTGTATAAATAAACATAAATATCACACGAAAATTATAACCATTTCTTTAACAAGCTTTTTTTTTAATTTTCAAAAAATCTATTTGATCAAATAATTGATACATTCAGGCGTTACTTTGCGGAATTCCATATTAAATTAATGGATTATAGTTCCTTTGCTTGTCCGCGAAATTGTGTCTTGCTTAGATGTCACAATAAATTGTGCTCACATGCACATATTTTCATGCAGTTTCCACAAAAAAATACGTATGCAAATACAACAAAACAACACCAAACAGTTTTCTTAGCAACTTTTCTCGGGTGGACGCCGGACCGTCAACATCTCCTGCATCTCCTGATGATGCCTCGTAGAGAGGCGAAACACGTGTCGAGGATTATACTGTTTGGTGTTGGTTTGTTGTATTTGCATGCGTATTTTTTTAGTGGAAACTGCATAAAAATATGCGCACAATTGATTGTCACATCTAACCAAGACACAATTTCGCGAAACAGCAAAGGAACTATAATCCATTAATCTATTTGATCAACCCGGTTGCGTTAAGTTTGCACCTCATTTGTATGTATAACTTCGAATACTTCGATCTATGTGGGTTGCGAGGTCTATTGCGAGAACAATGTGCAGCAGCCAGAGTGTTGTTGCTCGTTTTGCACAAACACTCGCGGCGAAATGGAAAGGTGCGTCCACACTTGTAGCATTTGCTCGTATCCGATCACCGTGCCGTGGCATGACTGCGTATCGCGCTGCTTGGACGCTCACTGTCGGCACGCCGATCATGCCGCACTCGTCTGATATAAGTGTGTGATACGCGTAGCAACATGGATTTCGAGCGATCGGATCGGCGCAACGTCCAAACGCGTGATCGTGACACGCGATCATGCCATGCGACGATGATCTGATACGGGCAAATGATACAAATGTGGACGCACTTTAAGAACCTTGGATATCAATTTGTGACTTACCTGTTGTATAATTCCATTAATTTAAATGTACTGTTAATAACCTCATTTGTATGCAATGTTATAGATATCAGGTGCAAACTTAACTCAACCGGAACCGGGTAATAAAGTTAAGGCAAGTGAAAATTTGTACGGAACCCTCGGTGCGCGAGTCCGACTCGCACTTGGCCGGTTATTTTTAATGACTTAATAACTGTATCTTTGGATCGCGTTGACTCAGTGATTGATTTTTTTTACAACTTCAAGGCACCGCAGACACAAGTATTTGATATTAATTTCAACTTGATACCTCCAAGCTTGTAATCTTTAAAACCAAAATAATAAATGTTAACTTATTTTCGGCGTTGACACATTGTGTGTTATCTAATTATGACTGTTTTAGCAGCAGCGGACAAGATCAGAGGTTATCGCGAGCAGTGCAATGCTGTCGGCTCTTATAAGACATCTGTGTCGACGCGGTGCCGTCACATTCCGTGTCAGCGAGCCTCGCGAGAAGCATGAAACTCTTCACGGCGTGCTTGGTGTTGGCAGCGTTTGCCGCGGCCGAATCGCCGGTCCGGTCCGACCCGCTAGTTACCACATCGCTGTCCTTTATAAGTGACAGGTCCACTCCGTTTGAAAGAACTCTGGCGCATATCAAGGCAATAGAACTGAGAAATTTTGAAGTTTTATCATCAGTATTGTACGACATCTCCAGCGAACTGCACCAAGGATTGGATTCAGACCTAATCAAGATCAACAACGGAATCCATAAAACTCTAGTTGACATACAGCTGAAAATTGCAGAAAGTTCTAGAATCGTCATTTCAATCCAGTCACAGATAGTGTGGGTCGCGGACACCATCAGTACATTGCATGCCGACAATGCCAAGTCTAACTACAACATACAGCAGTATCGCGTCAAGAAACTCTTCAAAGACACCTTGGCGATGACTAGTGTTGTTCTGCAACTCATCGATGAGACGAGAGAGATGGTTGGCAAAGGTGTAAGCGGTCCGTTGAAAATGTTGCAACTCACGATACTACTGACGTCCGACAACAGGCTGGTCAGGGAAAGGGCCAACATCCAACTGCAGCGGAGCATAATCACTAATCCTCCTCGTAAGGGGTTATTCTTCACAGATTATGAAGCCGTTAATACGGCCGAGACTCTGAAACGAGCTAGTGAAAGTACCGTCAACAGAATCGAAAATTTCGTCAGGATGATCGTCCTTCATGTCAGGTGGCTCGAACACAAATGCCATATCATCCGGGAAGAATTGGACAAAGAGCGTACTGATATCATGGAATGGCAATATCGCAAGATCGAAGTTGCCAATAAAACCGTCAATACTCTCACGTCTATCATTGACTCGCTGTACGAGGATATGCCGGCCGACAGTCAAAATACAAATGATGAAATCTTTAGAGAAGGATCAAAACACTTGGTCCAAGTGATGAAACAACTTAGAGAAGATCCCATTACGAGAAATCGCATCCGCAGGGCTGCTGAGCCCTATTATGAATCGGCAATGGAACCCCACTGAATTACGACAGAACATTCTTCTCTACCTGTTTCACACGAAAAACTCGAAAGACCTTCGTGGCTAAATAAAACGTCCGATAATGGATGCGTTTATACTTACAACAACAGAACGACAGGTTGTATTTATCTTAAAACATTAAATTATATGAAAGTGCAGTTCACTTGGCTTTCGGAGAAGGTTTTACAATTCGAATCATTGTTTAAAGCTTACGAAAAGGGGTTAACAACTTAACAACCCAAGTACATAATGTTTCAAAGAATTCTTCGAGTCGCCGCGAAGCGATCAAGTTTGTTGCAGATTTGGAAACAAATTAACTTACGTGGAGCGACGACATAAAAAAAAATCGAGATCTATCTGTAAGTTTAAACTCCTATGCTGATAGTTTATTTTCGGATGCCAACGCTCAGTTGAACGTAAAAACAAGCAGCGACAGAGCGTTAAATAATGCAAGTTGTCTTTGACAACAAACAATTGAGCATAGATGTTCTTAGTAACAATGTGGATGATAGTTTGGTTATAAACCAACAAGTAGCAGACATCCTCCGCCGTTTGCCAGTCCTCTGTGCCCGTGAGGAACAGAAGGTTTCTAACGGTTAATAGATTCCTTTTCTATAGGAGAAAATAAATTTTATGTCTATACCAGTACAACAATACCTACTTTTGTATAATTTAACCTCCTTTAGACCCATTTTATTTACTCATATGTTTAGCCGAGTGTGCAATAAATAATTTTAAGAAAATGTGTACAAATTTATTAGGACAACACTTTGTAAATTTTCTCAAACATGCAATGAAATATTGATGTTTTGTTCCTTATAATAGGCTGCGAAGTATGACGTTTCAGGTGCGGCTAGGACAAGAGGTCGTTAATAGAATTTCATACAAATCATGCGGGCCTAGGCCGGCAAAGTCCTCATTTTGTATTTCCATTCCAAATTTTGTGGCACAGGCATCATGACATTCTGCCACAATACGTATTAAAAAATATAACTTTGATTTTTTGTTGTTTATTTCATTGCATGTTTGAAAAAAGCACTATACATACCTCGACGGGAAATATGGGGTTGCCCGTCTATATGCCTTCGGTCGGCAACCCCTTTCGTCCCGGCCTCTGTAGTAATGTACTATTATATCAGTGATAAGAAAATAACAAAATTATTGTTATTTTATTAAAATGATTGCTAATCCTTTCAATATTTTCAATATCCATTCCAGGACTTTACAACAATAGAGATGATGGCAAAATTTTGATAATTAGTCCATCATGTATTTGAGACGTGTCTTTTCTTTTACTATAAAATACGATAATACATTGAACAGGGACCGGTCAACCTCTTCCCAGACAAAATCCATTTAACGACTTAACCGTTCATTAAATAGCCCAAATCACATGCCTACCACTTGAATAGCTTTCCCATTCATTTGACTTAGCTGTAGGAACGGGTTTCCCTTACGCGGTCACTTCAATGTAGGAAGGGGCTTCCCTTTCTTTAAATAAGCTTTTGGAACGGCTTAATTGTATATTAGATAGCCGACAAGCCTTGCTTAGCTTCAGGAACGGGTTTCCCTTTGGCTTCCCTGACCTTGAGATCTATAAGTTACCTATTTCGGTCTGATTTCGTGAGGCGGGGCATTTTTTGAGTTAGTTGCTGACTATTGTCGGTCCGTAGAAGTCGTATAGCACTTACACAGGATGTCCCAAGAAGTAGTGATATACTGAAGCTGGGACGTAGAGGACCTAGAGGGCTATCTAAATCACCCCAATGAATGTTCCGCGATTTTTCGTATTTTCGGAGTTATGACTTTTTTTTTAATTCTTCACCTATCGCCGAGTACGATGAGATTTTTATTTATGGTGACGTGAATTATTGCGGTAGATGCTTGATTTTTTTTGTGAGCTTAGCCGATAGATAGGCCAATTCAGTATGGTAACATTTACTATCGTTAGATCTTTGAATGGAATAAAAAAAAAAATTAAATGCCAAGAATGATAAAATTACCCAATATGTTCACAACTTCAAGGGGCTTTAAAAAGATAAAATCACATAAAAAAAATACGGTTTGGCTTTTAAAAACTTGCTCTATCTATCAGGTAGCTACCCTGAAAATTTCATTTTATTATTCATAAAACTTCAATCAAAAAATTTAAATCTAAATGTGGCAAGTGCAAAATTAATTAACTTTCTAAATAAATTTCGTTCTAAATCACGCACTGGCCATCAATAGAAAAACAAAAAAAAACAAAAGACGGTTGACGCATGAGAAAATTTTCACGTTGTTTGGTCATAGTTGGTACTTTTCAATAATTTAAAAATTGTGTTTTAATACTGCTAATTGTTCGTTTCTCTAATCATTTTGGCTATTCATATGGACTTTGACTTGCATTACCATTTGGATTAGTGTTATTACCTGGAATCGACGACTTGGCATTATTTAACTGGACTTGAGTTTGCGTGCAAGTGATCATATTTACTTCACGTGACTACGCAGAAATGCATTACTATTACGGTTATGCTAGGGGCAATGTGGCGGAAGCTTCAAGGCTGTACCGGGAACCTGTGGAACGAAGAGGCGGGCCTCAACCTGAAACGTTTCCTGACTATGGCATGATCTTAAGAGTACATAATGCGTATTTGGAAGGTTACATACCGGGTACCAGATCAGGCCATATGGCCACTATGCCGGATCCTGATGTAGTAGATGCAGTGGTTGAAGAAGTAGAAAGAGACCCGTCGACCAGTGTGAGAGTTATGGAACGTCGTACCGGACTTTCTAAATCTCAGGTATACCGTACACTACAGAGCGTAGGATATCATCCGTTTCACATTAGAAAAGTGCAACAGTTGAAACCGGAAGATTATCTGCTGTCAGGAAATGCTGAGGAGACAAGCTGAAAACGAAAACTTTTTTAACCAAATCTTGTGGACAGATGAATCCCACTTTAGACGCAATGGGATTTTTAATATGCACAATTCTCACTCATGGGCAATTGAAAATCCAAATTTAAAAAGGGAATCGACATTCCAAGAACACTTTAGTGTTAACCTTTGGTCTGGCATACTTAACGGTCAGCTAATTGGGCCCTTTCAGCTGCCAGACCGCTTGGGCGGCAATCACTTTTTAAATTTTCTACGCGTCGATCTGCCCCTGCTGTTAGAAGATGTGGACTTGGAGACACGCAGAAGCATAGTACTGCAGTGTGATGGTGCACCATGCCATTTATTGGACGTAAGAAACTATTTCAATCAAAGGTACCCTGAAAGATGAATTGGTCGTTGCGGCCGGGGTGACGCCTGCCTTATAGCCTGGCCTCCACGGTCCCCCGACCTAAACCCCATTGATTTTTTTGTATAGGGACAAATACCTCGTCTACTCAAGAGAATGCCGCAATTTGGACGAGTTAACCAGGAAATTGAGAGTAGCAGAAGAAACCATTAAAAATAATAGAAGTGCATTCAGACGTTTAAAAGACAACTTTTGTCGGCGATGTCGCACTTGCATTGAGCAACAGGGGGGCGATTTTGAAAATTTCTTGTAATTAAACACCTTGTAATTGGTTTTACTTTGTTTGTATTAATCATCATGTAAATTAAAATTTTGCACTTACCACATTTAGATTTCAATTTTTTGATTGAAGCCTTATGAATAATAAAATGAAATTTTCAGGGTAGCTACCTGATAGATAGAGCAAGTGTTTAAAAGCCAAACGGTAATTCTTTTTATGTGATTTTATCTTTTTAAAGCCCCTTGAAGTTGTGAACATATTGGGTAATTTTATCATTCTTGGCATTTTTTTTTTTTTTTATTCCATTCAAAGATCTAACGATAGTAAATTTTACCTTACTGAATTGGCCTATCTATCAGCTTAGCACATAAAAAAAATCAAGCATCTACCGCAATAATTCACGTCACCATAAATAAAAATCTCATCGTACTCGGCGATAGGTGAAAAATTAAAAAAAAGTCATAACTGAAAATACGAAAAATCGCGGAACATACATGGGGGTGATGTAGATAGCCCTCTAGGTCCTCCACCTCCCAGCTTCAGTATATCACTACTTCTTGGGACACCCTGTATAGTTTGTCTGGTGTACGTACGACAAAGTGTCTGATATAATAGTGATAACATGAGGTAAGTATTTTAAAATAACAGAATATTTTTACAGTTTTAATCTGAGAAATCATGCCGGTAAAATGGGATGACAGCATCGACGCGCGTGTGCGCAGACTTAAATCAAAATAAAAAAGCTACCAATAATTTCGGTATACCTACGACGAACGAATTAAACCTTATTACGATTTGATAAGATGCTTTCTATCGCAAGCGTCGGCGGCTAGCGGCATTATCAAAGAACGTCAAGGCGCTTGCCGATACACATTACACCGCGCGAAACGCCTACAACGTAAATACTGAAATATTGCTCTTATTTTTATGGATACAAGGATCAAAATGGCACAAGCGTTATAAGGGAAGCCCCTTCAAGAGGTAAGCAGTTCGAACGACTTTTTAAGCGCTTAGCAAAGGGTATCAAGAATCCGTTTGGTATACCGATATCCGTATTAAAAGTCGTTTAAAAAGCCTTATGAAGGGGTTTTAAACGGGAACGGCTTTGGTTAGCAAAGTCGAACGAAATACCCCTTCAAAAGCCCTCGAAGGGGATACGGGACCGGTCCCTGACATTGAGTCAAAATGTCACGTGATGTCAATCCTAGAAGATAATCGTCAGTTGAACGAGGAATATGCTCTGTATATTGCCACTTAATACGTTTCCTGTTCAGGTGACCCCAATGGTGGGTCACTCAATTGCTTGTCAGGAGTCCATGCCTCGATCCACAGTGGGACTTACATTCATCAGATCATTTTGTATGGTGACAGTGAACGTGTTAAGTTCTGCAATCTGCATGCAATTTTTGGAGCTGCGATACCACAGACACATACACAGATACACGCGTTAAACCCATAACACGCCTTATTTTCGTGGGCGGTTAAAAACAACATCTAGTGAATGAACAGGAGGTGTACAAAGTGGTGGGATTCGGACTTATTACTACGTAGTAGACCTGCAGAATTCTACACATTAGGAGTTCCGCTAACTACGCTTGGGACTACCGATTAACTATAAAATATAATATACAGGCTGGTACATTTTGATGGGTCAGTACGGCTAAATCTGAAACTATAAGACATACGAAAATCTCTTCTTAGGAACCATGTTATGGCTTTTAGTAATAAGAAAAACTACATTCGTGCATTTATAGAAACAATGCATTTTATTTATCTTATACATCATGATTCAGAATAACATTTACTGCTTAAGACCTACACAATCAATATCTAAATAGAAATAGTGTAAGTTTAATTTTTGAAAACATCCGGGTTCGATTTCCTAGCTGAGTACAAGTTTATTTAAACTGTATTACAATTTCGTAAAGTCAGCATTCAAAATTGTAATAACTTATACTTTGATCTGCATAAAATAAGATTTTAAAGAATGTGTTTTCATATAAATTACTATGTCTTTTTCACTTCTCCTGCTCAAAAAGTACGTGATGTTAGCTTCGAGAATTAAGCGAGACTAAAATAGTACATTTAGCCCCTAGGGTTTAAAAGAAAGCCATTTAATTCCATATAACTACAATTTAAGTTTAAGTTATTTATACCTATTAATTATTTTTTATTGACATTGATTTAATTAATTACGAGTATCATAGTAATAATAATGATTATTTGATTTTTATGTTTAATATTGTGTATTTAGTTTAATCCTATTGTTAAATTGTAATAGATTCATTCATATTGTTTTGTTATTGACGCTAATGTAATATTTACTTTTATTGTACTTTTGTAATTAATAATATTCCAATGTTCGACACAATAATTATTGTTAAGAATGAATAAATAAATAAAAAATAAATATAAATTTCTATGGCACTGAAAAAAAAAACTTGCGGCCAGCTACATACTCCTTACGAATAGTTAAAAACAAACTAACCAACCTGATCAGATTGGCCAAACATTCTGATAGAATTGCTCAAACTGTTTTTCATGAAATATACAATTTGAATGTTAAGTCTTTTTTATTTTCTCGCAGTCTAAGTGAAAAGCAGAATGTTTAACTCGGGGCTAAAAGCCATTATGACACTCAGACATATTTGTCCTCGCGCACTCCGTGAGCTCCCCTAAATAATCACTTCGTGTCATGATGGCTTATTTTAGCCCCTTTTCAAACAATTACTATTAGTTATGACCCGACTAAAATTTTCATTTCACTAGACTAGCGTCCATACAATGACTGGAGTATGTAATTTATTTGTACAAAAAATTAAATCCGACTCCAAAAAATCAATAAAACGGTAAAAATAAAGTATTTTAATTCCTTCAATATACTTTTCATTCGCCTTTTTGCGATTCAATCTGTATTATATACAATACAATTAATGTTTTCTTGTATTCGGTGCCACCCAAAGAAATTACCATCGAATTGTCGATTTTATTAAGATACACGGGTGTTACGGACTCCAAATTAACATTAATATATATAGTATAAATTTATATTTATAGTATATATAGTATAAATTGAATTGTATGAAAGTTAATTAATAGTACGAAATCGGTTTTAATTTTTTGTTTAAAATTGTATTAACTTGTAAGTTTTTAGTGAATGGTTCCGTTAACCTTCATCTCATGATGAATTTAAACAAGCCCAAACATGGCTAGAATACATGATTTTATTATGACGTGTGCCCCTGCCTTTGGCGATTTGGTGACAATAAAAGAACGTCAAAAGTACACTCCTTTGAATTAAATAATAAGATTGAAAATAGGTCTACAACTGACAGAGAAATCGCTGAACATACATAAAAAAAACATACAGTGAAACATGTAGTTAACCTTCTGTTTTGAAGTCGGTAAAAAAAAATCATTAACTAGGAACGGACACATTGAACGCATTGTTATAAATGATACGTGAAACGGTAGCGTAGTTGGGATGATAATGCACAAATCATCAATAATTAGTAATAAATGATAACAATCTTCTTATAAATTTATGAAAATTTACAAAAACATATCAAAAAAAGGCGTAAATTTTACCACAACCACATGAAACGGTTTCGCTTTGTAGAGGTCGACAGGGGCGGCAAAGGTGTCGATCCACCACTACAGGAAACGATTACTGACAAGCGGCTGAGAATGTCTGCTACTAGCTTGTTTATAATCAAAATATCGTTTACATTCTTATGTATAATTTCTGTGGCCGTTTTCTTGTTGTCATTGACAACTCGCATTATACCTTCATTTAACGTAACGTCGTTGCTCCGCTGTGCCTTCAACTGAGCGTTCGCTTCCGAAAATAAACTTTCAGCATAAGAGTTCAAAGTTACAGATAGATCTCGAATTTTTTTAATGTCGTCGCTCCATATAAGTTTATTTGTTTCCAAATCTGCAACAAACTTGATAATGTCGCGCTGATTCAAAGAATTATTTGAAACATTAAGCACTTGCATTGCTAAATTATCCCACCCATTCTCGTAAGCTTTAAACAATGCTTCGAATTCTAAAACCTTCCTTGTAAGCCAGGTGTATTGCTCTTTTATATAATTAAATGTTTTTTCAAAAATACAACCTGTAGTTCTATTGTTGTAAATATAATAACATTTGTTATCGGGTCTTTTGTCTCGCCACGATGGCGTCACGGATTGTTCGAGAAAAAAAGTATTGGAAATATGTCCAGTCCCGATTTGGTAGGGTTCCGTTGTCGTGTCGTCGTAGGGCTCAGCGGCTCTGCGAGAGCGATCTCTCGAAGTTATAAAGACCTGGTCCCTAAGATCGTTCATCACCTGCACAAGTTCTTTCGATCCCTCTCTCAAATCTTCAATAGTCATGTTTTGACTATCCAGCTCGCCAGTGAGTACGACAACAGTTCCTCTGGCACCTTCGATCTCGCCCTCGATCTTTGAAATGTCAGTACGTTCGTTGTCCAATTCTTCTCGGATGATCTGGGACATGCTTTCGAGCCACTTAGCATGATTGAGGATCTTCGTGACGAGAGTCTCGATTCTGTTCACCGTACTTTCACCCACTCGTTTTAGAGACTCGGCCACGTCTACAGCGTCGTAGTCTGTAAAGAATAACCACTTTCTTGGAGGATTATTGATTATGCTCTGCTGCAGTTGGATGTTTGCCTTTTCCCTGACCACCCTGTCATCGGAGCTCAATTGTATCGTAAGTTGTAGCATTCTCAACGGACCACTCACACCCTTGCTAAGCATCTCCTTCGTCTCATCAATGAGTTGCAGAACAACACTCGTCATAGCCAAGGTGTCATTGCAGAGTTTCTTGATGCGAGTTTTCTTTATGTTGTAATCGATCCTGGCGTTGCTTAATTGCAGTTTGCTCATGGAGTGCGCGACAAAGTCTATCTGCGACAAGATTGAAGTTGCGTTCCCGGAGATTTGTCCGATTTTCAAGTTTACGTCAACTAGAGTATTGTGGATACCGCTGCCAATCTTGAATATATCTGATTCTAAATCTTGGCGTAGTTCGCGGGTAATGTCTCTCAATGAAGGCAGTAAAACTTCGTGATTTTTCCTTTCGGTGTCCTTGATGAGCGTCTGAGTTTGGATCAACCGGGTGAACACTTGAACGATTAAGGACACCGTCGTGCCGACTATTACCGGGTCGGCCCGGACCGGCGCTGCCGCCGTGGCGAACGCTGCGAACACCACACACGCCGTAGAGAACTTCATGCTTCTGACCGAGGTTACGGAATGTGACTACACTACGGCAAGGCCGGCTTTTATACACGCAGGGCATGGCGTCAACGTCGGGAAGTGCTCCCGAAAAATCCCCGTCGTTTAGTTGAGTATCCTAAGAGCACCTTCCTTTCCAGAGATGACGTGATGACAAATACTAATCCGATACAATATTTATTTCATACGTTAAGATTATTTGAATATAGTAACTGAGTAATTTGTATTAAATGATCTTATCAAACTGGAAAAATCTTAATCTTAACTCTATTTTTTCCTCAGGCCATTATATTACCCAATGGTAAAAGGTATCCAATAACAATACGCTATTTGACTTTTTTGTGGTATGTTACAGAACAACGTCTTAATAATAGAGGAATTGCTGAAATAACTACTCCATTCTCATAAAAACTCCCCGAGACGCAACAGTGTTACAAGCACATTTTTTTAAATTCCCAAGAAACGCTTCATGCTGAAGCGTAGCATGTGACGTAATACGCTAGTATCTTGCATGGGGTAATTAAGGACTTTGTTCTGCAGCTATCTTAAAACTTGCGTTTACGAAACTTTTTCATAACAAAAATTACCATACATTTTATGGGTTAATCAATGGTATTATTAGTTACTAGCTGTGCCCGCGGCTTCACCCGCGTGGAATTCCTCTGTGTCAGTAAGCGGCTAATTGACAATATTTCATATTTTTGAATGATACTTTTTATTGTCCAACTTGAAAAAACGCAAAATTTTAAGGTACAAGTATTTTTTATATTTGTGGAAATCTTATTATTTTTATGCAAAAATCCATGAATATTATTAGTTTCATGAAAAGTGACGTATGTAACAAACTTCTTATTATCAGCTAAATGACGTCACAGCTCTGTTTCACACACTTAAAAATACGTTAGAAATGATACCAAAATGTAATGCGAACTTTGTCATTTTAGTGCGCTTAAACAGTTTTACAGTGACGGCAGTTGTCATGGCGTCAAGATAAACGTCAAAACTTGAAAACGTAACACAGTGGTGTGATTATTTAATAATTATGTAGAAAATGCCACGCATAAAATATTGTTTTAAGAAAACTTGTATGAACAACACTCATATATCGCCCATTCTCTTATATCTATTTGTGCAGAATAGGTACTTGGTACATTTTGATGGGCACCATGTGCTCCAGCGTTATGCGGCATTTAACAAAAAATATATCATTTTTGACATTTGCAACATAAGATGTCCGTGAAGACAATGAAGTTCTGGCACCTCTGATGTCGGCAAAATTATACTTACCCGAGCTTTGCATAAACTCCAACATCATTATATATAGTCTCCACTCGAGGCAAATTGTAAGTGTTGTCACCTCGTACAAATCCCTCCGCGGTGCGCATGTGCGGTCTTAATAGCCGAGTCGTAGAAAATTAAAAGAACCGAGCAGTATATAAGTCAAATCAAAGTTGAGAAGTGGAGTCGTTTTGAAAGAAATTGTCCAACGGGTTGCCAGTCGTCTATAGAGGAAACATACGAAAAGTACAAGACTATATTCGAGTGAAATTAATGTCAATAGTGTCATGCGTCGAAAGATGTCAAACGGATAACCGGAAGAAGACTATTTTTATAGTGGCAATATTGGATCAACTGTGTGACGTCAGTTTCCGTTTTAGCTATTTTGGTAGTTTTTGGCAAAAATATTGCGAAATAAAATCTACAAAAATATGTTTTGTGTTCTGGAGGCGTTTTTCTCTAAATGGTTTTCGATTTAGGGAAATAGGAAAAAATTAAATGTTGTCAATTCACCTATAATTTCTCTCCCTCTTCCCTGGAGGCGAAACTTGAACGCGTAGAAGAAGTTGACATGTAGTCCAGATAAAATATTTTACAATTACTACTAAATAAAACTGGACTCCAATATCAATAGTTTTTTCCGCCTTTATTCAAATTTTTCACGAGATTTAAAAGACATAAAGTAGTAGGTGTATGTATATCGGACGATATATTGAGCCACTTTTGTATTTTTACGTCCTTGACTGTACCAGGCGGGATGCAGTAATACGTTAGAATGAGATGGAAATATATGTTGCTTTTTCTAACGTATAACCTCGTCCCATCTGCACGCCGATAATCGGCGGTCGTGTAGAGAGCCAATTAGGGGAAAGCCGTTATTGGCAAAAGAGTGAATCACAAATATAGGTATCGGCAACAGAGTTGAAGTGAAATAATGAAATACCTAATAATGAAAAGTGAATGGGATTTATAATGTATACGACTGATTGAATTTATTTTCAGAAAGTAATACTATTATAGTTATAAGTCTGGAAATAAAGAAAATAAATAAATATTATATTCTCCTTGTTTTTTAACTTCTCATTCAAATGAAATGAATTTAATCGGATCAATAATATCGCGTCGATATGTGAAGTTAAATAAATTATAGTCCATTATCTGCTCCATGTATGATCCAACTCCAAATCCAGACCCTCGTTATACCTGCAAGAGGTGCGGAAAGCTATACCGGGCTCGTATTGGACTCTACAGACACTGAAGAAGATGCGGAATCTGAAGATAATACCGGTCGCTGCAACAATTACCCGTTACGGATGTAGTGGCCAGTAATGAGTCCGATTAACAGCATTAATTTATTTCTAAACATTTATAAAGAAAATTCTATTAAAATACACGAGAGAAACTGTTAGTCGATTGTGCAGATTGCTATTGAACTTGCTATAGGTGCAAAACAAGAACACGGATTGAAAAATTCTGCTGTCAATAGGTTGATTATATGAACAACCCGTGATTATGGGCTGAAAAGCTTCCAAAAAGTCGGGAACACAAATGAGATAATATACGCGATATAATCCGCTAAATTGTTTTATTTAAATGATCATATAGTTTTAAAGTTACAACGATGAGAATGTTCGAGCGCGCTACTGTATCGCGACAAAGCACGTTTCCCCCAGGTTTATACGACAATATATCTGAAAATAAACCGGCCAAGTGCGAGTCAGACTCCCGCACCGAGGGTTCTGTACAAAATTTACCCAACCCAGTGTGTTAGCAAAGCCCTGCTCCTAAGCAGAATGCACGCGGTGTAGGGTCGTTTATACTGGTTTTTGACATAGACAGACAGACATAAAAGTTCAAGATTTCCACTTTTCGTGATGGTAATGCTATAAGAGCTACCTTCATACCAAATGTAAATTTTCTAGAACAACTGGCAATACCATTTTAGGTTCACTTTTGACGGCAATTTGTATGGAAACACCATTTAAAGATTGTATTTTTAAATATTGAAGAAACAGATAATACCAGATTCTAAGGATTAAGTCTAGGTAATAATTTAACATGGAAAGCCCTAATTTACATTATTTGTAAGACATTAAATAGCTTTTCATGTGCCTTGTATAACCTTGGTAAAATAGTAAATTGATCTACAGTACTTACCGCCTACCACGCCTATGTTACTTCTACGCTTCGATACGGCATTATATTCTGGGACAATTCCAATGACCCAGATTTAGTGTTTAGGGCTCAAAATAAATGCCTTTGTGGGTTACGGCCGACAGAGACGCGCAAGACACTTTTTATTGAACTAAAAATATTAACCCTGCCTTATATATTTATATGGAAAGTACAACATTCAACTGTTTGCTGTGTTTAAAAGTATCTGCCTGTGGAGTGCGGGGGTGACGTGAATGTTAGAAAGTCCGGAGCGAAGTAACAAAATGTTAAATGCCTAAAAGTCTTAAGTGCGAGTAGTATAAACTGAATTAAACTTATGTTTGTATAGAATGTTGAAAATGTTAAATGTTACGTTCCAATGCACCCGGTCGCGATGCATCCGAAATATGCACTAACTAAGTTAATATAAATTACTAATCGATGCGCCTTCTGCTGAGTGGGCGCTCGAAGCTAAATCACGTGTTAGGTGCAATGACTGCACCGAACATCTTGATGGGGGCAAACGATGAGATGAGATTCAAGAAAAATGAGACAAGATGATCAAAAAATGTGGTGATTATAACTAGCTAATTTCTAAATGTCAATTTGCTGAATAAAGGCGAGCTGCCTTTGTCTACTTGCTTCAACTCAAAGTTTTCATTTTCACCACAATTCTCTGCTTACACTTGCGTCACAACAAAAATATTTGTATTGGCTAGCTCTTGATAGACTTAGCCATTTGTTCTGGCACACGGGTACATTTGTTTTGCATTAATAATGTTCATCTTTAAGGCAAAAATCTTTATCTGCATTCATTTTGTACACAGGTGTTCTTAAGAAGCCCACATGTGCTTCTTAAGAACACCTGTGGACCCATTAACGTACATACGTTTATGGGTCCCTTATATACAATGTTCCATTTCCTTTTCTGTTATGGGTAGATACGAGTCCTTCCGTAAATTTATTGCTACGTATTTTTCGATAGGAGTAATAGACTACATGTTCCTACCAACGCTGTTTCGAAAAGGAATAATGGTGTAAGTCATAGTTGTCTTGGTTTGTAAGGAATACAAATCTCTATTATCATATATTTATCAAGTAATCCTAGCTTTAATGTTCAAGAGATGGTAAATATTTTGTAAATGGGTTTGAATGTTGTCTATTGGTAAAGATTAAATGATTTCTAATCTAGATAATTTGTTCAATTATTCACGTTGATATTGTTGAGAATCGATGATATGTATATTTATTTTTCCATTATAAATGTTTGTCAGGGTGTCTAGTACAGTATCCCGAATATCAATCAATCAATCAATCAAAATATTCTTTATTCAAATAGGCCTAGTTACAAGCACTTTCAAATTGTCAGTTACATGGGAGTGAATGTTTGCTGGGAGAAATACAATATGATCCAACATTTGCTGCAAGGATTAGGGAAACCCAGAAAAACCTAATCAGATCATTTAACTTAAGTATAATATTATTGATAAAATCATAATTTTAAAAATTAAAATAATCAATAAGATAAATCCCAAAAGGAATGTTAATAAAAAATAAATAATGTAGAATGTGTCTGGAATAAAATTCTGAATGTCAGAGTATATAAAACAATTAAGATTAAAATAATAATAATACCTTAGGTATTCGTTAAAATAATTATTCATATACCTACATGACGCTATAATTTACATTAATCCCACGCGGCTTGAGAGAGCAGAGTTACCCATGAATGATCTCCTTATTTTATGGAGCCTAGTAGCAGGCACTGCGAGCTTATGCTTATTTATATATCATAGTTTTTCTTTAAGTGGGTAATATTTTTATGTACATACATAATATTCTCATAAATGTATTGACAATGCACTGTCATTATATTAATGTCCTTAAACTTATCTCTAAGCGAGTCTCTATGGTTAATTTTATATATCGCACGAACAGCACGCTTCTGCAGAACAAATATAGTATTAATGTCGGAAGCACTGCCCCATAGTAAGATGCCATACGACATAATACTGTGGAAATAACTGGGATCAATCCCTGCGGCACACCCATAGAGACTAATGACCCCGGTGAACGCTTTCCATTCACGTCAACCCTTTGTATTCTACCATTTAAATAAGACTCTAATAAATTTAGTGCTGATCCTTTAACTCCGTAGTGGTGTAGCTTCCTGATCAGTGTCTCATGATTAACGCAATCGAAGGCCTTAGATAAATCACAGAAGATACCTAAAGCATCTCGCGATTTCTCCCAGGCATCGAAAATGTGTTTTACGAGCTCAACTCCGGCGTTGGATGTCGAGCGAGCACGCGTAAAACCGAATTGCTTACTATGCATCAAATTATTCAAATAAAAATGTTTTAACAATTGATATAGAATTAGCTTTTCAAAAATTTTACTAAATGTAGGTAGTACAGATATTGGTCTAAAGTTAGTGGGGTCAGAGGTACTACCTGATTTAAATAAAGGAGTTATTTTGCTATGTTTACACTGTTACTGAATATATCTGCCAAGTCAGGCGCTATGACTTCTATTAGGGATTTGACAGCATGGACTGACACCCCCCATAGATCATTGGTTTTTTTGACATTAATTGATTTAAATGCCTTTACTACATCTAAAGGACTGACATGTTCAAAATAAAAGTCCTTACTACATTCTGGGACGTTTTGGATACTGGTATATGGGTTAAGAAATTTTCAAATTCTGTTGCTACATCTAAACTAGAATCTATAATTTTGCCATCCATTTTTAATTCTAGATCACTAAGGATAAAAAGTGCATATAGTGCAGTAATAATACTACTAAAGTAAGCGAAGTAAACTAACCGTGCCGTCGCCACATCGGTAAGCTGCCTTATTTTTCTGACTGCAAAAGCAGCGGAGCTCAACCTACTTCCTATTGTAGTTATGTGGGAACCCCATTGCAGTTACTACTAATGTAATACCTAAAAATATAGTTTCCTTTACAAATTCTATGGTTTCACCATTAAGTTCAATATTCGACGGCAAGTTTACATTTGATGAATTCGCTAGCGAGGATTTAACACATTTCGTTTTTTTCGGATTCAACATTAAGTTATTGGCAGCAAACCAGTCAGATATCATCACGGAGAGGGCATTATTTGGGTCAGCGAGTTCAGTATCTTTCCTATTTACCTTGAACAGTAATGAAGTGTCATCAGCGAACATGACAATGCCTGATCTTCGGCTTACCATCTCTATGGCCTGACTTAAAAATAGGAACTAATTTACTACATTTCATTAAATCTGGAAAAATGCCATTGCCAGCCATACAACTATTAAAGATAAGAGCTAGGGCGGGTGCAACGACCTCCAGAATGGATTCCAGTACCTTGACTGACACGCACGCCCCATAAGTCCTTAGTACTCTTAATTTTTATCAGTTTAAAAGTCTTCAGCAAATCTAAAGGGAAAACATGATGAAATTTGAAGTTATAATTATTTTCTAACTTTACATTATCACTCAGGATTCAGCTTTTGTGGTAGAAGATGCCAAACTTTTTGTAGTTTCTAGGGGAATTTTAGAAAATAAATTATTAGTTATTAATGTATCGTCAATCTTCAAGGAAATAGTGGATTCAATTATATTCTTCTGACCTGTCTCTGTATTTATTATTTTCCAGACGGCCTTGACCTTATTTTCTGCGGATTCATTTTTTTTATTCAAGTGCGCTGCTTTTGCTTTTGTGCATACAATTTTAAACAATTTGGAATAATCCCTAACATACTGATGGAAGAGCTCGTCAGTGGTGCAAGATCTCCTGTCATACAGTTGGTATAATTTATCCGGATTCCGGTTGTTGCCCACTCATTGAATGATATTTTGTTAGTAATCTTAATACGCTTTTTACCACAAGTTCCATTAAATTCTTTACACACTGTATCTAGAAGCATTTTGAATCCGTCGTTCGGATCATTTAATTGGTGTCATCTATCCATACTAATTCGAACCCATGACCACGACCACACTGTCAAGAGTGAACGACTCAGAAGAAGAAGAATCGTGTGAAGAGAAAGTGTGTCTGTCTTTCTGTCTATCTGTCTGTCTGTCTGTCTGTCTGTTATCTCTTCACGCTTAAACCGCTGAACCGATTTGGATGGAATTTGGTATGGAGATAGTTTGAGGTCCGCGAAGGACACAGGCCACTTTTTATTCCGGAAAAATACCCTTATCCGCGATAAAAGAATTTAAGGCAGACGAAGTCGCGGGCAAAAGCTAGTGTAGTATATTTTTAAAACCGGCTCATGAACCTCTTTCGTTTGACACTCTTTTTTTTGGAAACCTATCGTGTGGGGACACGATAGGTTTCTAAAAAAAAACCAAATCACATACAAAAAATTGATGACGTCATAGCTGCCTCCCCACCAGAAATATTTTTAAGAGCTGCCGCTCAAAATTAAGCTGGAAACTAAACAACTATCCTGTAAAACGATTTGCCGTTTTCTATAAATATCTAGTTGCCACCATAGATATATACGATGGTTGCTTTAGGCAGAAGCAGTCAAGTTCAGAGGTTATCGCGGGCAGCACAATGGGGTCGCGCACCTATAAAACATCTACCTTGTCGCGCGGTAGTCACAATCTGCGTTGGTGCGCCTAGTGAGAAACATGACGCTTTACACGGTGTGCTTAGTGTTGGCAGCGTTCGCGGCGGCGGCAGCGCCCGTCCGGGCCGACCTTCTAGTCACCGCACTGGAGCCCTCATTTCGATGCGTGAGAATTGAGACGCTCATGAAGACAATCGAAAAGAGAAATTACGAAGTCTTATTGCCAGCATTGAAAGATATCTCTCACGAACTGCACCAAGGTTTGGATTCAGACATATTCAAGATCAACATTGATATCAACAAATATGTAGCTGACGGGAACGAAAAAATCGGACAAATTTCTAGAAACATTACTTCAATCCTGTGGCACATAGAGGTTTTCGCGTACACCACAAGCATATTGCATACTAGTAACGCCAGGTTCGACATACACCGAAATCGCACCAAGAAATTCTCCGAGGACACCAGGGTCTTGACGTATAATGTTATGCATCTCATAGATAAGACGAAGGAGATTCTTGGCAAAAAAGCCATAGAGGTGGACGAGAGTCTGAAACGAGTGGGTGAAATGACCGTGAATAGAATCGGAAATCTCGTCACGTTGATCGTCAATCATACCGAGTGGGTTAAAGGCACGTTCCAGACTATCCGAGAAGAATTCAACAACCAGCGTGTTGATATTTCACGTATCCAGGGCTGTACCATGGGTGCCGTATCAAGTGCCAACATGATCTTTGAACAGGTCGAGCGCATGCTAGCTGACACTCAACACATGAGTGATGATGATTTGAGAGTGTGGACCAATGCCCTGGTCGACGTGATGAACAACCTTAGGAACGACGTCTTCACCATTACGAGAAATCCAAAGTAAAATAGTAGCAGACAATATTTGTAGGGGAGAAGTGGCATAAAGCAGGAAGGTTTTGAAAGTCACGGAACGAGCTTTGCACGACTTTTTATTTTTACGTGACAACACTGATTCTCCGCCACCCACAAACGTTTGACTGTTCACTGAAACCAATGAACGCCAGTGGATCGAGTCACAGTTTTGGACAACAAAAAATACATATTTTGCTTCATTATTATTTAAAAAAAACTTTGGTAACGTATAAACTAAATCGCAAAAGTTTTAATATCGTTTCTGTTTAGAAGTTCATATTTATTTCAAAAATAAATTATGAACGAGCTAAATGAAAAGGCCTTGAAAGAACTCAAGAAAGTCAATGCATGAAGGAAATAATTATTAATAGGAGACATAATTTGTATTATTTGTTTATTTTTTGAGATTGGTATTACATTTATAGTAAAGATACAAATTTGTTAAAGCAAATGTTAGGAATGACTTACAAATCACATAAGGGTTAACAGTTTGTTAAACATGTTTCAAATTTTTTACTAAAATGTTGTCATTGTATTTTTAATGTAGTACAATAATTGATATGCTACATAGTTTAAATATTTAAAACACAAAACAACTTCAAACAAAAGTACTCTTTCATAACTTTGGTTGACTCTTTCAACACCATTCAGTTACAAAAAAAGACATGTTTTTAAAATAAAACAATTTAACGGATTATATCGCGTATATTATCTCATTTTAGTTCCCGACGTTTCGGAAGCTTTCCAGCTTTCCATGGTCACGGGAGGACTGAGAAAAGATGTATTTTCCTCTGTCAAAGTTACAATTTGTGCAAACTACCCATTTTTTGAAAAAACACAAATAAAGGTGTACATACATGCCAGATGGGCCTAAGCTGTAAAGACAGTTACACATGTGCCAGAAGGGCTTAATTATTTTATTCTAATAATTTACCAAGCAGCATTTCACAAATGAGGCGTACTGAGGAGAAAAGAAACGCTGCAAAGAAAAACTCCCAGGCTACCTCATTACTAATTATAATATTTAAAAACAGAGACTATTAAACTACTTTTAAAAAGATAAGATATTTTACACCGTTCGGAAATTAAGGTTTTGCAGTCCTGTGTCTCGCTTGTTCCTTGATGAGATGTATTACAGGATCCCAAGCTGGTGGTAGTGACAATCCATCTTCTCTATTGAAATTAGGATGCTTTTTAATCTCAATAGCCTGGCTGGCTGGCAGAGCCAGGGGTATCTGCGACAATCAACATCTGACTGCTGAGTTACAGAATGTCAAACGTGCGCTTCGAGCCAACGAGCTCCAGATACCACGTTCCAAGCAGAATCCCAGTATGAAGAAACCAACAGTCGAGCGTAAACCTGCCGTATTACCATATGTGAAAGGGGTCACAGACAAGATCGGAAACATCTTGAATTTTATTTGTGTTTTTTCAAAAAAATGGGTAGTTTGCACAAATTGTAACTTTGACAGAGGAAAATACATCTTTTCTCAGTCCTCCCGTGACCATGGAAAGCTGGAAAGCTTCCGAAACGTCGGGAACTAAAATGAGATAATATACGCGATATAATCCTTTAAATTGTTTTATTTTTTTTTCTTCATTTATTATGATTATAAAAACCAAAGTTACTCACAAAGTACTCATAAATTATTTGGTATCTGTTTTTGGCCATGCGTTTTTGTCTAAAAATAGTCCTGTACCATTAGAAACTTTTTTAAGTACTTTTTCAGATCTGAAAAGGTAATTTTAAAGCATCACCTGGTAACTTATTATAAAAATGTATACGAATTGGCCTACGACTTGAAAACCAAAAATACATCCGTGTTTGTTATTAAGAGGTCTATTTAAATAAAATAATAAGAGATAGTAAATTAATAGTATAAAATTTAGTACAAAAAAACTTAATAAATAATTATCATTATCTAAATAAATAAATCAATATAATGTAAAAAAAACTTAAATGAAACGTTGTCCAATGAGATTAAAGCTTTATCTACTTTATACATATAAGTAGCGGCCGCCCGCGACTTCCTTCCGCCTTAGATTCGTTTATCGCGAATAAAAGGCATTTTCCGGGATAAAAAGTACCTTATGTCTTTCCCAAAACTCGATATTTTACTACTTTTAATGTCAAGCATATTATCAAGATTTCAAGTGCCTAGCGTAAAAAAATATTAACTGTCTATACAAATTTGCATCCCCTTTTTCGTCCCTAAAAGGGATGAAATTTGACATACATTATAGCCTATGTCCTATTCTGATATATAGGTACAGAACTGGAAAGTTTCATTAAAATTCGTCCAGTAGTTTTTGAGATTAAGTGGAACATACATACATACTTTCATGTTTATAATATAAGTAAAGATAAACAAATTACCTACTGACTTACACAGTTTAGTTTTTTTTTTCTCAGGTAACTTCCTAAGGCCCACAACCAGTGGATCTGAATTTAATAAAAGACCATTTAGAATATCGTGGTTGGTCAACTTGCGTGATATTCTTCTATTTAGTCTAAATGTTAACATCTAAACGTTATTAAGTCTAAATGCCTTTATATTTTTTATTTGTCGACTCGGTAGACTCTTCTGAAAGCATTACTATGGAAACCAACATGTTATCTATAACGTCCGCCACGTGAATAAGAATTTTATGAATGGCTGACAGATGAAAATTCCTGAATAAGCTGCCGCGCTGTTTCTAATTGTTTACAAACAGCCCGGCATTCCTTAAATTTATCAACCTTAATTTTATACCCAGATTTAATATAGTTCAGAATTGTACCACATCTATCAATAAGATAAAATACCACAGTGCTTGAAGAGTCTTCGAACAGTGCGTGTTGCCTGTGATGACCTACGGAACTGAGACATGGTTGTTCACAATGGGACTCATAAGGTGGCTCAGAGTTACGCAACTTGCTATGGTAAGGGCTATGCTGGGGGTTTTTTTTTCGTGATAGATTTTTTTTTTGACAACAAGGATATCCGCAGAAGAACCAATGTTACCGACATAGCTCACAGGATTGCATCGTTGAAGTGCCAATGGGCGGGCCATGTAGCTCGGAGAACGGATGGCCGTCGGGACAGTAAAGTCCTGGAGAAGCGACCACGCATAGGAAAGCGCAAAGTAGGACGGCCTCCAACTAGATGGACGGATGACCTTGTAAGGGTTGCAGGTCGGTCTGCACAGGATCGCACCCTGTGGCGAGCTATAGGGGAGGCCTAAGTTCAGCAGTGGACGTCCGTGGCTGATAGATAGATAGAAACATATACCTATCAATAAGATCCTGCCTGATTCCAGTAATTTCAGCTGCAATATCAAACTTGAAGTTTTCTTGCTGTATTCCCGTCATTTGAATTACCGCTTCCTCCACTGCGTGGTTTGTCAACAATCAAACCTCTTTATGGTTGCGGGGACTCGCTGGATGCGGCTCACTTCTATCCGGCCTATGTGTAAATCTATTGAAGAGTCTTGTGTTCAGCAGTGGACGTCCTATGGCTGAAATTATGATGATGATTTATATTTGCGAATTTTTTTTCCGTTTCGATTACGTAATATGTGGAGACCCTTAGAAATATTTTTTTGTTATTTAACTATCAAACTAAGTACATAATGTAGATTTTAAGTCAAATGCCTGTGACATACGGATGGATGTACGGGTGGACGGACGGACGGACGGACATGAAGAAACTATAAGGGTTCCGTTTTTAAATCCTTGAAATATATCAATTTAAATGGATATTATCGACTTACAGAAACATTGAGATACAAAAATAAATAATATGATATACACTTCTAATAATTCTATTTAAATAAATTAATTTTTCAAACAATATCGATATCATTCAAAACGTACGAGACCTACCATACTATTATAAAGTTGTAAACATGAAATGTCTGTACATTGAAGATATTTTCAAAAAATTGAATGTTACGGACTATTTGGAGTTCACTAAAACGAAAAATATTTTTTTGGGATTTTTTATATGTTTGCATGTGTCGTTGTGGCTTCATCACGCAAAATCGGATTGATTTCAATATTTTTTGGTAAACGGGTAGCTGGGTATCTCCAGATGATTATAGGATACTTTTTACCCGACAACGCTGATGAAAAAAAGACGGTTTCTCCTTCGCAAACGAAGTTGCGGGCGCCTTCTAGTTAATAATAAAAATGGTCCGTACGTTGTGCCACGATCCGTCAGCGTCGGTAAGAGACGCGTGTAATTAAGGTCTGTTGCTGCGTGTATAGACTATTTATCCTTACTTGTCCTAAATAGTAAACAATATTCTAACCTAAAAATATGCATTTAATGCCAATACCAACTGTTTCCTTGCAAGGAAATAAAATTAATGTTTGAAATTGGCAATGTGGCACTAAAATATTAATTCCTGTTGCTTTATTAACGAGAAAATGGGAGTTTTGGACAAAAAAAGGGTACTTTTAGGTTAGAATGTTGTTTACTATTTAGGACAAGTAAGGACAAATAACCTTTAGTTCGTGTAGTCGTGTAGTACGTGTACTCGTGTAGTACGTGTAGGCGGGTAATCGATCCGCCGGGTTCGTTCCGTTCGGGTTCTTAAACTTGGCGGTATTAAGAAAACGGACGTCCGTTTGGGCGTGTAACACGGATATCACATGCCCTAGTCTGAACCGGGAATCAAACTCACGAAATGGTAAAAAAAAACACCCGCAATTTCACGAAACCGATCAAAAGGCTCAATCAGAAGGATTATTTGTTTCCAAGGAACATACTCGTAGCATCTTAAAGAAAAGGAATAAAAAGTGTTTTGATATAGAGTGAAAACTATGTAAGTTTATATCAATGTTTTTAAAGCTCGTATATACTGAACATTTGACATTATGTACTGCCTTGATTAAAATCATTCATACAATTATTTACAATTTTAAACATGACCGTTATAAAAACATTTCTTTATGCGCCGTTGATAACATATCGACAAGTATAGTTCAAAAGGTTGAATTTCGGCCCTGAACATAATGTTCGGGGGTTCCCGAGTTAAATCACACGTTAATAATATGATCATACCTAACAACCAAGGACCACTAAAAAAAACCTGTATTGAAAAAAAACCCGGGATCCAGATATTATTAGGAACCAGTGAAATATGCGATATAAGATTAATTTATCAATCAAAATACCGATACACGGCTTCACTATTTTACTACATCTCTTATTATTTGCGTTTCCGCCTATTTTTTGTCCCTCTCTCTCTCTCTCTCCCTCTGTGTAGTGAATGAATGCGACAAAGACAAGCCAGACTAGAACTACCAGAATTAGCAACAAAACTGCATAATATTGACAATACAAGCTCAGGTAATGAAGAAAACGCCATTAAAAATATTGAGTTGGAACTGGAAAATAAATTTAATAGAAGTCAAAAGAGCCCGCCAAACAATTGGTTCGGGCCCTCACAAAAAGGCTCATAGACGCCACCGGGGACCATAGGGCTGGCTCGTTCCTCGCTCAAAGAATTGGCATATCAATACAAAGGGTGAACGTAGCCAGTCTAATGGGAACTCTGCCTACTGGGTCAGATTTGTCGACTTAATTTAAGTGTGTTTTATTTTTTTGTATACCAAACATTATATATAGAAGTCGCGCACCCAAAAACTTGAGCGCCGTTGCGGGACAGAAGGACAGAGATCTTGATTCTATTGCACGTGTTCAGATGTGTGTCTACTACAGCAGTTGGGGTTGCCGTAAAGTATATATTTGACTGCAGTATATGACTATTTTCTATCAGTTGTACAAACTAATGTAGCATCTGAGCGTCCACCCATCCATCGGTTATCTATACCAACAGACTACGAAATTAACTTTCGAATAACGATAATACCTATTCTATTTAAAACCTCAGGTTTCAATCCCGAAATCCTGGGATCCCGGGGTCGGCGAAAACAGTTCCGGTATTTATACCGGTTTTATGAAATTTCCGTTATTTGTAAACCCTAGTTGAAAGACTCGCGAGGTCTACAGAGCACAGAGTCACTAGTATTATTTACGCTACTAAAATGATTATTGAACCAATTAAATTGCAAGTGTAACTTAGGTCTGCGTGGCAAAAAAACGACAGAAACAAGTTAGGTTTTGACGAGTGTGAAGCTAGCCTAAAATTGGCAGCCAAATATAACCGATATCCTGTTGTTTTGCCACATTATTCTGGTCAAATTTCATTACCAAAATAAAATTTTAGCAACTGTCTTTTTTGCCACTGCAATCTTTGGCATAATTACACTACGCAAATTTCATTTGGTCAAATGGTCCTTCCGCAGAATGACATTTAGGCAGATTATTTACGGAAAATGACATTTCAGCATTTGGTATTTCGGCAAATGCTTTATTAAGGCATAAAAATAAGCCAATAATTTTTTTGTTAAATGAATTCTTATGACAAATAATAAAACGACAAAAATCGGATTTGTGTAATAAATTTGACCAAAATATGTAATACTGGTAAAACGGCACGATCGAGCGAGTTGGACTCGCGCACCGAGAGTTCCGTACAAACTTTCACTTACCCTAACATTATTATATTACCCGGTTCTGTTTGAGTTAAGTTTGCACCTGATATCTATGACATAAGACGAAATTCTTCGAGCACTACGGAGCTGAGACGTGGTCTCCGACTGATGGGCCTCTTAAGGAAGCTCAGAGTCATTCAGCGAGCTATGGAAAGGGCTATTGCTCGGGATTTCTCTACGAGATCGCATCAGAAATGAGGAGATTTGTAGACGAACCAAGGTCACCGACATAGGAAACAGGGTAAGCAAACTGAAGTGGTAATGGGCAGGGCACATGGTTCGAAGAACCGATGGCCGTTGGGGTAGAAAGGTTCTTGAGTGGAAACCGCGTTACGGCAAGTGCAGCGTGGGAATGCCACCTCCTCGCTGGACGGACGACCTGGTTAGGGCCTTAGGGTTGCGGGGACTCGCTGGATGCGGGTCGCCTGTATCCGGCCGGTGGAAATCTATTGAAGAGGCCTGTGTCCAGCAGTGGACGACCTATATGGCTGAAATGATGATGATGATGATCAAACTAAGTAGCGGCTTACACATACACAAGACACCTGTATACTCCGAATTTCATCAATTAACATCTTGTAATTATTGCGTAAAATGCCTGTGACATACGGAGATACGGACTGACGGACGGACATTGCGAAACTATGATATTGTATACACATATATTTATATTCCGTTTTTGCCATTTCGGCTACGGAACCAAAAAAAGCACTGCTATTTGAACAAAAACATAAATAAGTACATAAAAACAGAAATAAATATATTTAAAGCCGTAAGTTACAAATACACTTTTAATAAATAAATATTTTTGTGAATTCATGAGCTTGAATTTGTCTGAAAACAATTAAATGTTTAAGTAATCATTTTGAACAATAGTAAGAAATTTTAAGAACTACATAGGTAAAGTTCGGTTAGAACTATGTTCCCCAATAGATTAGAATTGCAATGTGACCCCTAACAAAAACTAATTGCTCCCAGAATAGTAGGTTCTGTTGGAACCAAAAAAATATAATTTGTATATTGATGATACAAATCATTTGCTTAGTAATAATAAATTTTGTGTAAATCATATTATGCCAACTAAAAACTTTGACTAAATGAAATTTGCGCATAGTAACCATATGGTAAGCGACTCATTGCCTAAACATTCATGTGCCAGACAAAAGGTTTGTGAGCGTTTACGCCAGACGGCGCTCATCAAGTTTCGGTATTTATCGGGTGCTTACGTCATTCTGGCGCGCACACTAAAATTCGGAGTAAAGCAACCGCAGCTCGTCAAGGTATAGCGCGAACAACCGATATTGATACTTAAATAAGCCAAAGCGATGTAAAAATAATCAGTTGTAAAAATAATTACTCAAGGTTCTTGGATTACTATGGTTTATATTACAATACCCTTTACACAAGCTTATTTTTGACTTGCCGTGTTAGTTAGTATATTTGTTATTGGGTTTGTGTGTATGTATGTGTCAAATCTTGCAAGTCAAATTTGACCAATTTGTCAGTATCCAATCGAAATGAAATTTTGTACATCTATTAAAGTTAGATGACATCGCAATATTTTGGTACTATCAAGCTGGTCTGATGATGGAGACGGAAGGTGTCTATAAGAACTCCTGAATTAAACATGATAAATCCGCCGCGTTAGGGCTCGTTAGAATCATTCTGACGAGTAGTTGATGAATGTTTGTTAAAAAATTATAAATTCCTTTTTCTATGTACATAATGTACATATTAGAGATTGGGGTGCCTAGTATTGTAGACCATGGCAAGCCGAGATATATGATTTTGTAATTATTCAACATACGTATTTAATGTCATTTGCTAGATAATTGTCGATATAGATATTCCTTGTTAACCAAAATTATAAAAAAGAAACTCACTATCCTTGTGTTTTTAAGAGTTTATGTACATTTGAAGAATTTTAATGGCACCAGTATTTTGAATTAAAAATTAAACACTTTAGTTGTTCGAAGGATTATTACAACACCATTAATACTTTTTTAAAATATTAGTTAAAACGGTACAGTTTTGGAATATAATTAATTGTAATAAATGTTAATTCTCTATTGATAAATCTCAATTGAGATTCTTAGAGACCTTCTGGAGAAGCAGCGATTACATCCAGGGGAAGTGAATGAGTTAATAGAAATGACTAACATTTGTAGCTATGTGCCAGAAGTATTTTATGTTTGGTGGACAATATTACTTAACGCGATGGTGTAGCAATGGGTTCACCCCTTAGTCCTTTAATGGCAGATATTTTCATGGACCATTTTGAGAGCACATTGCGAGTAAAACTCATATTCTATACTATTATTTTGTCCGGTGGGAGGAACAACTGATTAAAAAAAAATATAATTTTTCGGTGAGACATTTTTTTCATTTCACACGTGGCAATCGCTAGTTTTATAACTGATAACTGGTAGGAACATACAACTTGAGTACTGGCAACACTAGTTTGATACAGGTTCCACAAAATGGTTCCGCGCCGGACATCCACTGTTTTCAACAATATAATTATGAGTTTATCTTTGGTGTTTTATTGATGAACTGTGTTTTTAGTGTCTAAATAATACACTAAATTATATAATTGACGCATGTGCGTATTGTGTTGATGCGTTCTGTTACTTTTTCTACTTTTAATGTTTCTCTGAATGTGTTGTCCGCCACACCGGACAATATTCAATGATTTAAGTAGAATACTACTTGTCCGCTGCAGCGGACATTGCGAAAGTTATAGCACTAAGTGTTAAAAAAAAAAAATTTTGCTTAAAATGAATGTTGGTCGTTGTTTGCCTACTTGTATGCTTACATTTTTTTATTTCCTTTGCGTATTGTATCGTGTCGGGCTGTGAAGCTAAAATGTTAGCACTTATTTCTAAGGATCATGCTGAATCGAAGACAAGTGAGCTGTCAGCTGACAAAAAAGTTCTGCCTCAAATTCATGAGCTTCATCGTCAGCACCGTCTTTGGCATCTTATCTAAAACGTCTGAATATACCCTATAGTTTCGAACATTAGCACGAGCTGCATAACAACCACCTTGACCGCAGTCATGATGTGCACACAACGCAAGAAATGGATTTCACATTAATTCCCATTATGTAAGATGTTATAGATGAAGACAATTATACAAATGTCCAATCTATCTCGTTAACTCCATCTTTGCCTACATCGACTATAACAACGCAAAAACCCCGATTAGGCATCCTAAATGAATTCTCTATTTTTGGCAAAGTACACTGTGACGGACGTAGTTTTTTCGAAAACCTATTTTTTTATATATTTTTCGGAATCTCTCAAAACACACCATATCCAATATACATACTAAAATACATCACTTTATGATGTCAAAGTCTCTGCCAAATTAAGGGTTAAGATAGAATTGGAACAAAATAATTCACTTAATTTCCTAAACTTGACAATTAATCAAGTAAATAATAAACACCAGCTAAAAAGGCTCATTAAGACGAAGCATTTGAGTCCAAACACGGTTGTACTACTGTAAGCCGTTACATAGTTCCAGTCACCACCTTCTAGGTGCATCATCAGGTCCTGGTTACCACCTACACTAAAAGGGCTCATTAAGACAAAGCATTTGAGCCCAAACACGGTGGTACTACTGTAAGCCGTTACATAGTTCCAGTCACCACCTTCTAGGTGCATCATCAGGTCCTGGTTACCACCTACACTAAAAGGGCTCATTAAGACAAAGCATTTGAGCCCAAACACGGTGGTACTACTGTAAGCCGTTACATAGTTCCAGTCACCACCTTCTAGGTGCATCATCAGGTCCTGGTTACCACTTACACTAAAAGGGCTCATTAAGACAAAGCATTTGAGCCCAAACACGGTGGTACTACTGTAAGCCTTACATAGTTCTAGTCACCAAATCTATAATCTGTTACATAAATCCATTATTTTGTAAATTAATATAAAATAATAAAATTAACCCAAGGATTAAGATCGGTTTTCATACAACTCCGAAGATCTTTTCCACTCTTCTAATTCGCTCCGTCCCTTTGTTTCAATTGAGACTCGTAATATTTTTGGTTGCGCAGCAGAGCGATACGTCCTCACTCTAAAAGGCTCCGGCCACGACTGACGCGTTGGCGCGCGCGCACGTGTGGTCTTCTACTCATGCCCTATGGGCATGTAGGGTGCCATTTCAGGGCTTGGCCCTCTATGGCAGATTCTGCTCCGCCCGCTATGACGGGCGGGTCTACTCTGTTTGCCTCTTTGGCAGGCGTCTGGTAAAGACGCTATAGGGAGGCTGCAGCTCTGGTCTTGCGACTGGGAACTGGGGGCCTCTCTGCAGCTTTATCTTTGTATGGTTAATGCTTGTGTTGTTGTTGTTGCTGCCGCTGCGGTTTCTGAGTTTGTCGACGGTGGTGACGACGACGACGACGACTGTTGGCCTCTCTGCGGCGTTGAGGTAGTTGGCCTGTCTGTGGCGTTGTGGGATCCTGGGCGTGCAGGGGACTCAGGTGGAGGGACGAGCTCTCTCGGTAGAGCCCGACTTCTTTTGTCAGGGGAACGCGCGTGGAGCGGCGCAATCCCGACGAGCAACGGGACCGTCGAGTTGTCCGCACGGTGGAACATGGCGCCGGATAGCTGGCCGATGAGATCGTCCAGTCCTTGCCACTTGAGGTCTCGGTGGATTGTCTCGTTCCGCATATAGCGCGGAGCCGAGACAATGGTGCGCAGGGCCTGGTTCTCCTGCGCACGCAGCCTTTTCTTGCTGGAATCTGACGTCAAGGCGTACCATGCGGGTGCTGCGTAGGTGAGACGGGACCGCAGGTACGTCTTGTAGATCCCCAGCTTTGTGTGCAGAGGGAGGCTGCTGACAAGGACTGGTCGGAGAAGGGTGCGCGCAGTCTTCGTCCGCCGTGCGGTGATCTCGACGTGTTGGTTCATGCTGAGTCCCCTGTCGATTGTGACGCCCAGGTACTTTGCCGTGTGCGTCAACACGATGTCTTGTCCGAGCAGGTGGAGAGGGGTGGGCTGCTTGTATCTGCCTGCTATGATGGCCTGCGTCTTCCCCACATTGACTGCCATTCGCCAACGGGCAAACCATTCGGGCAGGGCGTCAAGTGAGCGCTGGATCTTCAGTGCCGCATGTGATGGGTTGATGGACGACGCGTACAGCGCCGCGTCGTCGTCGGCGTATAGGCCCAACTTGACGTCGCCCCGCACCGGAAGGTCGTCAGTGTATAGGGTGTAGCAGGCCGGGGACAGGCAGCTTCCCTGTGGGATGCCCGCGAGGATCGGGCGCTCCGTAGATGTGGCGTTTTCCACCGCCACATGGAATTTCCGCTCGGACAAGAATGAAGCCAGGATCTTGACTACGCGCCGTGGAGCTGGAGACATCGACAATTTGAAGAATAGTCCCTCGTGCCATACTCTGTCAAATGCCTTTTCCATGTCGAGGAATACTGCAACTGTTGCCTCCTTCTTGTTCATGGCCGTCGCCATGAAGTGCTGTACCCTCGACAGCTGCAGAGTTGTGGAGTGATTCGCTCGGAACCCGAACTGTTCTGCCCTGGGCTCGATGTGGGGCTGGGAGTAGTTCAGCAGGAGCTTTTTGAACACCTTGGAGAGAGTGCTCAAGAGAGTGATCGGGCGGTAGCTCTCAGGTTTCCGGGGGTTCTTCCCGGGCTTCGGCAGCATGATCACCCGGCCAAGTTTCCATGGTGATGGAAAGTGTCCGGAACGCAGGATCCCATTGAACAGGCGTACCACCGCGGCGGTTGCTCGCGGTGGTAGATGGTGAAGTGCCATGTTCGGGATCGCATCGGCGCCCGGTGCCTTTCTTGGCTTCGTGCGTCTCATGGCGCGCTGCACTTGACCGGGAGTGAAGAGGAGAGGGTCCTCTCCCGCCTCGATCGGTGCCGCAAAGTAGCTCTCCAGGTGTTTCTCGGCTGCTGAAACGTGCTCCACATCGTCAGTCGGGTTCGGTTGAAACTGCCTCTCGAGGCAGTCGGCGAAGAGTTCCGCCCTGTCCTCCGCCTTGTACTTCGGGAGGCCGTTTTCGTCGTTGAGAGGGATGGTTGCCGTTGGCGTCAAGCCGAGCTGACGGCAGAGACGGTGGACGGAAGGCATGTCACCGTCAACGGCTTCCAGGTGTCTCTCCCACGACTCCGCAGCGTGTGAGGCCAGCTCCTTTTTGACACGCTCCACCATGGCGTTAAGAGACGCCTTTAGAGTGGGGCAACGTGACCTCTGCCACTCCATTCGCAGGCGGCGTTTGCGCTTGATGAGTTCCTGGATCCTAGCAGGGAGCGGCTTTCGCCTTTCACTGGTAGGAACGGTGTGCGCTGCAGTGTTGATTGCCGCCTGTATGTTGGAGGTGAGACTGGCGGTGGCGCGCTCGACGTCGTCTGCTGAGGTGACCGGCATGTCTGGGATTTCTCCTCCATGGCCGCCGAGAAGGTCTCCCAGCAGATACGTCGCCCTGGCTTCATCGGTGTTGTGGTTGGCAGGTCTCTGATAACCATCAGGACCGGGCGATGGTCCGATTGCAGGTCGGGCAGAACTTCGTGTGTGATGGTGGCGTTTACGTCCTTGTGGATCGCGAAGTCTATGACATCTGAGGAGTTGCCGTGTGCGTAGTGGGTATGGTCCTGTAATGTCATAGTTGCGATCCACTGCTGCCTGTGCTATCCTCTGGCCCGTCGTGTCAGACCTGGTTTAGTGCCAGTCCGTGTGCTTGGCGTTGAAGTGCCCAGCCAGGATGGTCGGCGTTGGGGACTGCAACAGCCTGCATAGGTTTGGTACTATGCATTCCGGCGGTCCAGGGGGGCGATATAAGGCGAAGAGGCGGAGGTCGTGCCCGGAGAGTTGAAGTTCAATCCCTAGTGCGTAGATTGACACATAGGGGTGGTACGGGATCTGTAGGTACACGATCCTCCTCCTCACAAGTACAGCTAGGCCTCTGTAGGCTTTCTCCTCGGGGGAGACCTCGTCTCTGCGGTATACAAGGTAGCCTTGAGTGGAACGCTCTTTCTCAAGTATGTTTCGCTGACCAGCATAACGTCGATCTCCTGCTCCCTGATGAAGTTGCAGAGCAGGCCGATTTTGCCGGTCAGCGATTGAGCGTTCCAGTATACCACTCTCAACCCCTTAGGGTGCTGGTTAAATGTTGCGGTGGAGAGTGGTGGCGGCTTTTAGGACGGCGCTTGTGGTGGCGTTGTCCTGAGAGGCGGCGAGGCTCAGCAGCTGGGTGATGAGCGCCAGCATGTCGGCGGCGGCATTCGACGCTGCGTTCTGTTTGGCGGGTTTGGGTTGCTGCGCAGCGTTTTTTGATATGTCGGCCGTTGTTGGCTGCGCTGCGGGTTTCTTTTTCTTTTTTTTTGTTTTGGCTGGTGATGTTCGGCGTCTGGTTGGTTCCTTTGCCTTCGGTGCGAGCCGCGGGCTGACCCCTTGGTTGGGGGCCGTTTGCCGTTTGCCGCCGTGACTCTGCCACCGTGGGCACCTCTATGGCCGCGCGGGCCTCGGGTCCTGGGCGGGCGGGCTTCGTGTGGGCATAATGCCTTTTTGTTTCTGTCCTCCCTCTTGAAGACTGGGCAGCCGATGTGGTTCGCGGGATGCGGCCCCTCGCAGTTTGCGCACGTAGCGGGCGCTTCCCTTGGTCGTTTGCAATCTTTTGCCTTGTGCGGGCCTGCGCAGCGCACGCAGCGGCTGGGTTGGTGGCAGCCCTCCGATGAGTGTCGGAAGCCCTGGCAGTTGTGGCACTGCGCAGGGCCCCTCTTGCTTCTCCGGGCTTCTATTTTTACTCCGGGCATGTTGAGTAGCTCATCCACGCCGTAGATGCCGCTGCCTTGCACTGCCGTGGTATTGAGTTGCGTGAAGTACACACAGCCTGGGCGCCCATTGCGAGCGACGATGGGCCGTATGTACTCGACATCGTATCCTTTTTTGTGGAGGGCCTGTTTTATTTTGCTCCGGCGGCGTTCGAATGGGTAGCCCTCTGATGGCCACCTTGATTTTTTGGGCTTCTCTGGTGTTATATATGTGGAATAGGGCCTCCTCCTGCCCCACATCGTTTTGGAGGTCGATGAGAAAAATTGAACAGCACGAAACTCGGCATCTGATTTTGGTATGAAGCGCACCTCCTCCCCTGCGGGGATGGCATTCGGAGGGTGGCCTAATTTTTCAGCCAGGGTGCCGAAATGCTTGGTCCAATTTGGTAGTCTGTCTACGTGTATGGGCCGGTACTTCGTCTTCTTTTCGGCTTCTGATTGTGTTGCCTCTGCTTGGGGTTGTTGTTGTTGCTGCGGTGGTGCGGTGGTGGAGCCCGAGGGGGTAGGTCTCTTCTCGCACAGTGTTTTGGCGGCTGCGACGTAGCTGCGTGCCGGTGGGGCGCTGGTTGCTGGCATTGTTTTTGTTTTTGCGGCGGCGATTTTTTCCGTCGGTAGTCGTGAATCAGTGTTTTCACGACTACCCACCGATTTGTGCGGCACTTGCGGGGGGCGAGGGGGGTCGCTGGAGGATAGCGTAGGAAGACCTACGCCTTGCGGCGCAGGCCTTCCCTCCCTGTCCCCGTTGGCGGCAACGCGACGCATTATAAGGCAGTTTTTAAAAAATTCTTATCAAAAATTTGTAATCATTTTTTGCTAGTATTTTTGATTTTGTATGATAAAGGATAAGTTGTCTTCTCATTATAATTCATTTATATATGTTTGCCCTTGCGAATAATGTAGTAAAGCTGCAATGAACTTAGCGCAAACTTTGTTGTTTTCCTGAGTCAGTTTAGTTAAACATAACATCGAATTTGTTAATTTCGTCCGTAAAAACGTTAAATCATATTATGAAAATTCAAATGATGTAGATTAAATGGTACCATTTTACCTAGTTTATGATAAAAGCTATCACAAAAACAACATGTTTCGTGAGATTTCAAAAACGTACGTGAGAAAAGTGCCCTGATTTCCATTAATAAACGAATAATTCCATAATGTCGTCAATTGAAACGCTAGGCAATAAGTTGTTATTTGTATACATATGAATAATTTTTTCACAAAAGTCATAGTTTCCAAGAAAACACATTCGAAAACATGGTAAAATGCCGAAATCGCGCTTTTCGAGCATAAACCCTCTTAATTTGGCAAACGATTATTAGGCCAATGAAATTCTTCAATAAAATTTTCGGGAAGTGATAATTTGGTTTTTTTTTTTGATAAATCAAAGGTAACCTAGTATCTACCTTCACCTAGTGCAACTAATTAATTTAATATAGAATTCATCTCTCCTGTTCGCAATGTTTAATATTCATGGGTAGATAGCCGGGTGGAAAATTGTTTTGTCCCTAGGGTGGAAAGTTTGTTTTTTATTGTTACGATTACCCACGGAGACGAAGATAATTGAGTTATGTCTTATTATTAAAATAAAAATTACATAATTAATATTACAGAAATATTGTCTAAATTATATCGATAATAAAAATAATAGAAAAAAAATACCTTAAATAAAATCTAATTCTAAATGTACTGCTAAAAATTGGGACCCTTTGGCAGAGTGCCCATGACACAGGCAGCATTCCCGCGCTGGATAGCAATTGCTACCCTTTGCGCGAGATTGCTGCCTGCGCGAGGGTTGCCTGTCGCCTCCCGCAGGCGCTTGCTAAGGGCCTTGTGGAGCCCGTCGCACCCCGGCCCCATGGGCCGAGTGTCTCGACGCCGAATGCCACAAACTCATACTGGGCGCCAAGACAACTATATTTGGCCGCCTTAGAGCTCTCACGGGCATCAGCCGCCGCACCGGCCGTTTTACTGGTCGAAGGGAGGTAGGACTTTTTTTTAAATAAAAGCTTTCTATATATATAAACTCAGCTATACATTAAACGATGTATTTTTTACGTTCTATAGGTAGATATTAAAATCATTTCTCAAATTATTCGAATTCTACTTTACATTTCGACTGATTATTCTTAATATTACTCTTTTATAAAATGTACGTATAGTATTTTACTTTCCTCACAGTCGAAATGAAAAGTAGAGTGAACTATTGGCAAATATCTCGGGTGAAACCGGACACTTTCAACCCTTGGTTAACAATCGACTATATTTGACTTTATGAAGTTGCCTTTTTGAACGGCTTCTTGTACTTTAGGTTCAACAATCAATTGGGGCAATATTAATACATCTTTAGTTGTTGTCATTTCCGAGCTAATCTTCATATAAGAAGTAGGTAAACAAATGTATGGAACTTTGTTGAGTCCAAGTATGATCATGTTATTTACGTGCTATATGAGGTTACCTCTTGGGAATCCCCGAATATTATCTTCAGGGTCGAAATTTTAACTTTTGAACTATATTCGACGATATGATATCAACGGGACAAACATAAATGTTTTTATAACGCTCACTGATTACATGAAATTGTTTAATATTTTTTAAGCGGACTCTTTTTGTAACAGGGAAAACCTTATTGAACTGAATAAAATGTAACATGTCCGGGGAAAAATGCGATTTCCTCCAAATATTCAGGGTTTTTGAAGTTTGCGTCCGGGTTCCGGTATAGTCAAGATGGCAGCCCTAGGTACACGCCTACTTACACACTTGTAATTTTGCGTGTTTTGTAAGATCATTTTCTAATTACCGAAACCTAAATCGCAATAAAAAAAATCTATTACCGTTCACACACCTTACACAATGTTCAAAAACCTTAAATATTCACACGACTTAAGCTACTAATCTGAAAGTATGAAATAAATATAACATCAGGTTAATATTTGTCATCAATGGGAGGAATTGAGCTTTTAGGATACTCTATCAAACGCCCGGGATTCCCCGGGAGCGCTGCCTGATGCCAACGCTAGGCCCCCGCGCGTACAAAACCCGCGGGGTTATTGCCTAACGAAATTTTTACACTTGGTATCCGAATCAACTGTCATAGCCCATACAAAATCATGACACTTGATTCTGATTGCGAGCGTCAAACGCGTTAGGCAATACGGGGGCTGGTCTTGTCGCGATGTAGTCTCATTCTGTGTCCGCGCTGCTGCGAAGCATGAAGCTCTCCACAGCTTGTGCGGCGTTCGCAGCGTTCGCCGCCACAGTGGATCGAAATGAATAAAAATTGGACATTGGCATTTTTTTCCAAAAATCGTATTTAAAAAAATGCTTTTCGGTTGTAAATAATGTAAGGAATAAAAAATGTTATATAAATTTTTTCAAAATGGGATTATTTTAAGCAGAAAAAAACAAAGTGTTTTTTTTGTATGAAACTGAAAAATAGGTATCTTATTGTAAGAAACTGTAACCGATCCTCCTTTCAAACCTTAAGACTATCATTGTCGTACTTCAGAACAGTGGAAAACATTAAACAGTTTATCTCTGTAGGTGCCCGTTTTTTTTAATAGTAGGTACAAACAAAAGTCAGTAAATACAATTTTTTTCTTAATTATTTATTTTTTATTTTAATTAAAAATATGGTATATTCATGACAATTTAGTATAAAAACAACATATATTTGATATCTTGATAAAGATAAAAACAATTTTTTACAAGGAAATAGTTAAAAATTGCATTGAAAAGGAAACATTTATTGCGGTGTTTTTATTGATGGTAACAAAAAGCTAAAATATACTTGAAATCAACACTAACAATAAAAGTAAATGAAAAATGCATTTTAAAAATCTATATTATTCACTACCTTCTTCTACGCTTCAAAACATGGATATTAGTGAGCACGTTCACTATGTGCTAATAAATAATGATGTGTCGTTAAAATATGAACGTTCAAATCGTTTCACTAATTTATAACTTAGAAATACTAACATTTACAATAATATGTAATTAAGTAATAGGTTCATTAGCAACTTCGCTATAATGCAAGCTATGCATTTATACTAATTGCTCAGATCATATTCCTTATCGTTAGTTATTTACATATCATTAATGAGGGTACCTACCGTAAAGGGTTAATCCCAGAGTAAGTGTTTAAGTAGGGGTTCAATAAGCTATAAAATTAAGATTTACTTAACAAATAATTAGTTTCTAGAAAACAAAGCATTGATAATATACTGTCATGGAAAAGTTTGTGAACAATATTGATCTGTTTTACGCAGTATATTTTAACTTTTTGTTACTATCATGGTTACTAAAAACACCGTAATAAATGTTTTCCACTGCTCTAAAGTACGACAATGATATTCTAAAGGTTTGAAAGGGGGATCGGTCAGTTTTCTTACACTAAGATACCTATTTTTCAGTTTCATACAAAAAAAAACACTTTATTATATTCTGCTTAAAATAAGCCCCATTTTGAAAAAAATACATAACATATTTTATTCCTTACATTATTTACAACCGAAAAGCATTTTCTAAAATACGATTTTTGGAAAAAAATGCGAATGTCAATTTTTTATTCATTTCGATCCACTGTGCGCCGCGGTGGCAGCACCGGTCTGGGCCGACCCGCAAACCTCCTCACCAGTTCAAACTCTCGGCAACGTTTTCTCCCAGCTGATACAAGCTCAGGTGCTCATCAAGACAGTCAAAAAGAGAAATTACGAATTCTTGTCGCCAACATTGAGCAAAATCGCCAGCGAACTGCACCAAGGATTGAATTCAGACATATTCAAGATCGGCATCGATATCCACATGGCTTCTGTCGATGTGAATCTGAAGATGGGACAAATTACCGGGATCGCCACATCAATGATTTCGCAGATTGAGTCAGCCGCACTCACCATCAACACGTTGCACTTCAGCAGCGCCAGGCTCGATTACGAAGCAAAGAAATTTCGCATCAAGCAACTCTGCGAAGGGTTGCTTGATGTCCTGGCTATGACGACTGTTGTTATGCCTCATGGACGAGACAAAGGAGACGCTCATCAAGAATGTGAGCATTCCATTAAGAGTGCTACAACACACGATATCTTTAGTGCAACATGAAGAGAAAATGTCACGATCCTGGTCGCGTCGAGCGTCGATTACGCCCATTGGCTTGACAAAGCACGCCAGACTATCAAAGACAACCTGGACAAGGATCGTGATACTGTATCAGCGATGAATGCCAGAATCTTGGTTACCAACATGTTATTTGATACGATCGACGAAATGTTCGGCGGTAGTGAAAATACGAGTGATGATTTTCTAAGAGAGGGATCCAATATCCTGCTCAAAGTGATGAACAAACTTAGGGATGACATCCACAATATAACAAGAAACCGTACCCGCAGGGCCGTTGGATCCTATGAATATAATACAGAAGTTTTTCCGCCGGCTAAGTTTCTCGAACAATCCGTCAAGCCCTCGTGGCTAGACAACACACCTGTGAACGGATGTTTTTATATTAACAACAACAGAACTACAGGCTGTGTTTATATTAAAACATTCGAGTACATGAAAATGCATTACAACTGGCTTAGTAATACGTCTATAGAAAACGAATCACTGTTGAAACATATGAAAATATGTTTCAAAAGTCTAAATAACTTAATTTTCAATAATTCATCAAATCAGCGTGAGTTACTTCTCGCCGATTTGGAAACAAAAAAACATATGTGGCAGGAAACTATTAAAAAAATTCGGGACAAGTCTGTAAAATTCGACACTTTTGCTGAAGAATTATTTTCGGATGCGAATGCTCAGTTGAACATCACGAGGAACAACGACTACATGTTAAATGAAGATATGAATTGATTTATCGAAGACAACTCAAATTCTGTAATGAATATCATGGAAGAGATTCTTATGATATTTTTGTCTTAAACTAGCAAGTTGCACCAATTAAAGATTAACTCTAGGGTTTAGATAATGTAGAAAAAATAAACTTGTATAATATAGTACACTGGTTTGATTTAACCTTCTAAAGGTGCGTCCACATTTGTATCATTTGCCCGTATCAGATCATCACGCGTGTCACGGTCACGCGTTTGGACGTTGCGCCGATCCGATCGCTCGGAATCCATTTGCTACGCGTGTCACACACTTATATCGGAAGAGTGCGGCATGATCGGCGTGCCGACATTGAGCGTCCAAGCAGCGCGATACGCAGTCATGCCACGGCACGGTGATCGGATACGAGCTAATGATACAAGTGTGGACGCACCTTAAGACCCCTTATTTGACTAGCGACGATAAGCAATTAGAGTCTGGCTACTGAAATATTACCCAAATTTTTGGCGCGAAATTCAAAAAATCCTTGGAATGGTCACACTTTGTAAAGTAGGAATTATAGTTTCGATCTTAGAAAATATTTTAAATTTTCTGTGCAAACGTAAGGTACCTAAACCTATGGAAATGAGTATATAAAGTTGTAGCTTCTGCCCGCGACTTCAACCGCCTTAAATTCGTGTATCGCGGAAAGAGGGTATTTTTCCGAGATAAAAAGTAGCCTATGTCCTTCCCCGGGACTCAAACTATCTCCATACCAAATTTCATCCAAATCGGTTCAGCGGTTTAAGCGTGAAGAGGTAACAGACAGACAGACAGACAGACACACTTTCGCATTTATAATATTAGTATGGATACGTTGACGTGCACTCAAAGTCCATGTACAGTACAGTGAGCGACAAACACATATGTTTACACTTTCTCATCATATACTATTGTAACCAGGAGAAAAATAAATAAGATCTAGCTCGATAATATCATAATATTAATCCATCACCAATGTCTGTGGTTAGGTTAAGTAGGTATAGCATGGGTTAGGTTAGAGTAATGTTGCACCGGCACGATGGGCCAAGTGCGGGATTCCATCGATACGCTCGTTGCTCATATAGAAATTTTTGGCCAAGATTTTTTTATATCGAATTACTACTGACCAGTCCGCAGATTTCTTCTGAATATTGGTTTTCATTTCAGTAACTCCTTACGTTCCGATGTTTTGATTTTATTGATATTTTCTAGAACTTCTAGTTTATCCGTTTTGTTACAAATTTTGTCCTGTGTATGAGATTCAGGTATTAAAAAATTCACGTACCTAATCATAGTTAGAGGCAAATTTTAGAACTAGTACACAAAGTATCAAAATATTTATATAGCACCAACCTACTAAATTGACAACAGACTTTTAGCCGTTTTTTAAATCATGGACAATTAATTGGTGATACCACAAGAAAATATCTGTCAACAATATTTGGCTAGCCAGACTCTAACGTTTCTACAACGCTTGGTTTCGATGAAATTCAAATATAGGATAAAAATAATAATAAAAAACCTCTTTATCTCATTCACACACCGAATATCAATATTTCTCGCATCCATCATCTGGCATACTTCATCTATTTTATCACTCATTCCTCCCCTTACATTTAACGTAGCAAAGCGGCTCTCCATAGCCATAGCCTACTCTTCGCTCTCGCTGGGACCGAGACGTGATGGGTTGCGAACCACATCGCCGCCATTTGCGTTCACACGAGCAGCTAGGGATAAAATATTCGAACCCAGCAGAGCCCCGCATACCAGGTAAGGGGGCTTATTCTGGGGTCACCAGTCCCAGGGCAATTCGGCACGCTAACGACTAGACTCGCCTCTAGCCACGCATCCTTCGGCACAGCATATCTTGGATTGGTGGAATAGGAGGAAGGATAACAGGGTAAAGAAAGGAATTGTACGAATTTAGACAGGAGAAAGGGTTAAAGGATACTAATAATAATAATAATAACCCCCCAAGGGATCACCTTGTCGCGGTGGAGGGGCTTATGGGTTGGTGATACTACCGAGAATATAGTCCATACACCTAGACCTCACCCCACTTTGGGAGATGCTAAAAGTCAAGCCAAGGTCAGCTGGGCTCACCCTTCCCAAACTAAGAATCCTGCTTTCCTATCCTTTCTTCTTCTTTCCCACCTTTCCTATCTTCTCCTTCCTTTAGCATTATGCAGTTACGATCGAGGAGCTTACGTCCAGGGTCGCTGCCCGAGGGTAATCGTCGGGGCGTATCTGGAGCCGTTGCTGGGTGCCACAGCATGCGAACCAACGGCGATGCGGAGTTGAGCAGGCGGGCTCCCATCGAACAATCTGCTACAGCCGAAGTCGGGCCGCTGCCCGAAGACGACCATCGGGGCGCATCTGGAGCCGTTGCTGGGTGCTACAGCATGCGAACCAACGGCGATGTGGAGTTGAGCAGGCGGGCTCCCATCGTACAATATGCTACAGCCGCAATCCCAGAAAGCCTCTTCAAGTCCTTCGTCGTCAGGGTCTTTATTTCCTTCGCTCCCGTCGACACCAGCCTCATACTTAACTTTCCCAGATTCCAGCATCTCGTCAGCATGTACAACACCTTCAAATACTTTTAATACAGCCGAGAACGTTGTACAGGAGGCAAGCACTGCCAACCAACCTGTACCCGTCACGGTTGATAAAAATGTGCGAAAGAAATGGTCTCGTGAAATGAACATATTCATCTTACGCACGTACTTTAGAATCACTGCTCTTGAAACCGAAACAGGTAGATACTTATCACAGTTGCATACTGAATTCGGACACGCTTTCCCTACAGTTGAGGTTAGCAAACAACGTTTAGGTGATCAACGTAGGGCAATAGTGCGGAATAAACTATTATCAGACAGCGACATTGCAGAAATAAGAAAACTCGCGAAAAATGACTTAATTACCTCAACTTCATCACCCCAACAACCACAAACGGCAACACAAAGCAATAGTCAAAGAATGAGTTGGACGAACGAGATTAATGAATCAATAATGAGAGAGTACTACAGAATAACACACGTGGAAACAAACATAACAGCTTACAGGAAACCATTACACCAATTAGTTATTGCAAAACATCCTGAATTGTCACATGTCTCGGAACAGAGAATAGCCGACCAACGACGAGTAATCGTTAATAACAAGTACCTGAGCGAACAAAGACTCCAAGAGTTAAAACATGAAATTTTGCGAGAATTGACAGTGGAAAGTGACACCACTTGGGATATAAATAGTCTATCCTTGCCTAATAATATACCCGAAACCTCCATGACAGACTCATTAAACAACTTGTGTGCAGAAGAGACTAACTCCGTAAATAATCTTGAAACGTTTGAAAATTTAATCAACATTGAAAGCCAATCAGAGCTACACTATCCCCCCATAATAACACAAAAACAAATCGAAGAAGCTTTCCTAGCTGCTAAGGAACGTTTTCACAAATCTGACCCAACCACAAGACCCCCTATACCTAAACAGAAGCCGTCTAAAAAACTTGCCTCAATTGTACATTTTATTAATAGCATTGTACTTCCTAAACACCTGGACCCGGATTCTAATTTTCAAAATACTCAAACTGCCCTATACTGCGCCGCTTTCACGGCTTCTATTCAAAATGGTTCTAAAATAAGAGACTCAAACCCTACTCAAAATTACAACGAAAACATTCCAAACTGGCAAAAAAGACTACAAAACCGACTTACAGATTTAAGACCTAAAATAGGTAGACTGACAGAATTTATTAATGGTAATACTAGCCCAAGACTTACGCGTCACATAAACGAAATTAAAAGGCAACATAAACGACACTCCCGTCACGAATGTGAAAACACCCAGTTAAACCATTTTCTTGATACCCTCAAACAAAAACTTAGTGCACTTACTAACAGACTTCGCCGCTATAAACTCACCACACTACGCAAAACCCAGAACAGGCAATTTCTTAACAATGAAAAAGTATTTTATAGAACATTACATGACCCCCACTCCAACAGCGACTCTGAACTTCCCACAGCAGAAGATATGCACCATTTTTGGTCGGATATATGGTCTAACCCTGTGGAGCACAAGAACGCTGATTGGATTAAATCTGACAAAGAATCACTCACCTCCATACCTGATATGCCATTTGAAGAAATTAGTCTTGATTTATTACAATCAGTCATAGCTAAAACACATAACTGGAAAGCTACAGGCTCCGATAAAATCCATAACTACTGGCTAAAGAAACTGACCTATTTACACCCAATCTTTCTTAAACATATTAACGAATTTATTCAAGCTCCTGAAACATTGCCTCCATACATAACCCAAGGGACAACATATATGCTACCAAAAGACAATACTGACACAAAAAACCCTGCCAAATATAGACCTATAACCTGCCTCCAAAATATTTACAAAATCATAACATCATGCATTAGTAAACTTATCTACAGACATTTAGATACACATAATATACTTTTTGAACAGCAAAAAGGGTGTCGCCCAAATAGTCAAGGCTGTAAAGAACAGCTGATTATAGATGCTGTTATTTCAAAACAGGCAATAAAAAATAAAAGAAACATTTACACTATGTACATAGATTATAAAAAAGCATTTGACTCAGTACCACACACCTGGTTGATCTATATCTTAAATCATTACAAAATTCACCACACCATCATACAGTTCCTTCAAAATACAATGCCGCATTGGTCTACAGTTCTCAAAATATTTACTAAGACTACAAATATAGAGACTGACCCAATCAACATCCGCAGATTTATTTTTCAAGGAGATTCTCTTAGTCCGCTTTGGTTTTGTCTAGCACTCAACCCACTGTCTAACCTTCTCAATAGTAGCAAATCCGGATTCTCACTGAATTTTGAAAACACAACTTACACACTATCACATTTAATGTATATGGACGACATTAAATTGTATAGTCATAACCTGGTACAGATTCATAAGCTTGCAGATATTACACAATCATTTTCATCAGATATAAACATGGAATTTGGCATTGACAAGTGCAAAATTCAGTCGATTCGAAGAGGTAAAGTAGAACATAATACGTATACGTTAGATAACGGAGAGCAAATAGAACCTGTTGACGATGTAACTGGGTACAAATACCTCGGTTATCAACAGACTCAACAAATTCATCAAAAAACAACTAAAAATACACTGAAACAAAAATTTGCAGCCAGGATTCACAAAGTGTTAAATACTCATCTCAACGCACGCAACACAATTAAAGCAATAAATACATACGCAGTACCTATCCTTACATACTCATTCGGAATTATACAGTGGTCACAAACAGATCTTTGTAACCTACAAAGAATAGTTAATACCTTAATGACTAAATACCGCAAACACCACCCACGAAGTTGCAGCCAGAGAATTACCCTGCCGAAAACCGAAGGTGGAAGAGGTTTAATAGACATTAAAAATCTTCACAACAAGCAGGTAACTTCACTAAGAAAGTTCTTTCATGACCTCTCATCCCACTCTACAATTCACTTGGCCATCGTCAAATCTGATAAAAGATATACTCCGCTTAATCTTAAAGACCACAAAAAACAAAAAAGTGAAACAATCACACAGCCCCATCAAAAGCTACAGGCGTGGATACAGAAATCACTCCATGGCAGGCATCGATTAGACCTGATCAACCCCAACGTTGACAAGCTAGCTTCAAACGCGTGGCTTAAGAAAGGTGAGTTGTTCCCTGAAACTGAGGGATTTATGTTAGCCATCCAAGATCAAGTAATAGACACTAGAAACTACAGAAAATACATCATTCGCGACCAGAACTCATCCACAGACTCCTGCCGCCACTGTCATGCTGCCTCAGAATCCATACAACATATAACAGGAGCATGCCGATCCATAGCTCAAACAGACTACAAACACCGTCATGACCAAGTTGCCGCTATTATTCACCAATACCTCGCACACAAGTATCACCTGATTAAAGACAAAACTTCTTACTATAAATACACACCTCAGGTTATTTTAGAGTCATCCGAACACAAACTATATTGGGACAGAACTATCATTACCGACAAAACAATACACTACAATAGACCAGATATCACACTCCTCGATAAAACTACAAAAACTGTATACCTTATTGATATAGCAATCCCGAATACCCACAACCTTGTATCGACCCATACTGAAAAGATTACAAAATACAAAGATCTTTCTATAGAAATAAAATCCCAATGGCGAGTGAATACCGTGAAAATGGTGCCAATTATTGTTTCGACTACAGGAGTTATTCCTCGCACCTTACACGATAGCCTTAAAGTCATTAATGTCCACCCGCTCACTTTCATTACACTACAAAAAGCTGTCATTTTAAACACTTGCAGAATAGTTCGTAAATTTTTAGCCATAGACCAATAAGTTCGCAATGAAATCAAATCACATCTTCAGATTCACATCTTCAAATGAAATGCTATATTCGTTTGGCCAAATGCCCGCGAATATGGTAGAAAAGTTACCTCTACATGGAGAGCAAAAATGTAAACAAAATATAATAATAATAATAATCGTTTATTTGTTCAGCATAGGTAGGTGCTAAAATACATTAGGATCTTAAAAATTAAATACAGTATCACTATGTTGGGCCCTCAGGCATACAAAATTTATGTGTAATTTGGTGTGAGCCGTGTGGTACACATCTCCACTAACTACATGGTGTCTGTTAAGATATCTATCACCTTATAATAGGCTTTACTAACAAGAAATTTAAACAATGCTTTTTTAAAATCAGCTATGCTTTCTATATTAATAATTTCTTTTGGAACCTTGTTGTACATTGTAGGTGCTGTACCAAGTACACTTTTACGACACAGAGCGGTTTTACAGGACATTGCGACTAATTTATTCCTTAGACGTGTACTATTAAAGGTCTGGAACAAATGCAAGTTACGTTTTACAAACAATATGACTTCGTAAATGTACAGGCAAGGTAGAGTTAAAATTCCTAATTTTATAAAGTATGATTTACAAGAATCACGATGGTGTAGACCACACAAAGATCGAATGCACCTTTTTTGCGCTTTGAATGCAATTTCTCTATCAACCGAGTTTGCCCAGAATATAACTCCATACCTTAAAGTTGACGTTACATATGCTTGATAGGCATTAAAAACTACATTTTCGTTAACAACTTTTCTTAATTGATATAGTGCGAAGGAGAATTGATTTAACTTTTTACATACTATATCGATTTGGTTTCTCCACGATAGCTTATTATCAACACTTATCCGCATATGTCAGTTTCGAAAGTCTTCAAGTCTTTGCCGGTGAATATTATTGTACTGTCACCTGCAAAGAGAACCATGGGAGACTCGGTTACTCTTGGTAAATCATTTATATAGATAATGAACAATAATGGACCTAAAACACTCCCCTGTGGGACACCACACCGAATGTGTCGCAATTTCGATGAATAGACAAGTTCGATTTTAGTTTTACTATTTAATCTATTGATTTGAGTTACTTGCCTACGGTCACTTAAATAAGATTTGATCAGGTTATGTATGTTTCCCCGTATTCCATATGTATATAATTTGTCCAAAAGTATTTTATGGTCAACAAAATCAAACGCACGAGACATGTCCATATATAGAGCCGCTACTGGGATTTTACGATCAAGATTTGTTAAAACTAAATGCATAAAATCATAAATGGCCATATCTATAGATTTTCCTTTGCGAAAGCCCTTTTGTTCTTTTGCAAATAAACAGTTGCCTTCGAAGTAGTTATAAATACAGTTATGAATGTATTTTTCTATGATTTTTGAAAAAATTGATAGTAGAGCCACCGGTCTGTAGCTACCCAAGTCTTCCCTATTACCTTTTTTAAAGAGAGGCTTAATGATAGCTATCTTTAGTCTTTCCGGAAACTCACCATATTCAATACATACATTTATTATATAGCTCATTATTGGAGAAATTATAAGTGATGCAGCTTTCACAACATTCGTGCTGATGCCATCATAGCCAGTACTATTACTATTTTTAAACGATTTAATTATTAATAAAATGTCATGAGAAGTGGATGGTTTCATAAATATAGATTGAAATAAATACTAGTGTTCCGGAAGACTATGTATGAGCCAGTAGCAGCTCGGGGAGCTGGGGTCGCATACCGGTATACCATAAAAAAAATGCCGGACAGGCAACTTCGTATGTGTAATCCCTCATTAAATAATTGAAATAAAATTAAGAAAAATTGGGTTCCTCTGTACTTAATTAACAAAATGTGTGTGGATTTAATATTATTTGAAAATTTGAAATGTTGTCAATTAAAGACGCCTCGTAAAAAGTAGATTATTTGAGTGTTTCTGTCTATATTTAGCTCGTAAACTGATCAATTGATTATTCTCAGATAGATAGTTGCTTTCATCTAGAGTATCTTCGTTTTTTTCTAGGGGAGATAAAATAAATTCCATACTTCTAGGACTAGTTTATTTGAACCCTTAAGGGTAGGATTAGATACTAGGTTTGCTTAGTGTTAGCTTAAAAAAAGCGGCCAAGTGCGAGTCGGACTCGCCCATGAAGGGTTCCGCAGCCGTTTATACAAAAAAATGCACTACAGATGAAAAAAATACGATATGAAAAAAAAAACTAACAAAAGAGCGTATCTCCCCGGCACTTACGTCCTTTTGCTGGGAAGCGCAGTTTTTTTGCAATAACTTAAAAACGGTATGTCTGATCATGTTGAAAATAATTTTCGTTAGAAGTATTTATTAAGCTTTATATTTGTAATTTTTTTTACATTTTTTGAAGATACCGTTTAGAAAATAGGGGGGGACACAATTTCTGCTACTTTCGGAGCGAATATTTCGGAAAATGATGACTACTGGTATGGACGATTAGCTCAGTTGGTTAGAGCGTGCTGCCCCGGTCTGGCTCAAGGCACTGGTTCAAGTCCAGTACCGTTTATACAAAAAAATGCACTACAGATGAAAAAAAGCGGCCAAGTGCGAGTCGGACTCGCCCATGAAGGGTTCCGCAGCCGTTTATACAAAAAAATGCACTACAGATGAAAAAAAACACCAAAAAAGAGCGTATCTCCCCGGCCCTTACGTCCTTTTGCTGAGAAGCGCAGTTTTTTGGCAATAACTTAAAAACGGTATGTCTGATCATGTTGAAAATAATTTTCGTTGGAAGTATTTATTAAGCTTTATATTTGTAAATTTTTCACATTTTTTGAACATACTGTTTAGAAAATAGAGTGGGGGGACACAATTTTTGCTACTTTCGGAGCGAATATTTCGGAAAATGTTGACTACTGGTATGGACGATTAGCTCAGCTGGTTAGAGCGTGCTGCCCCGGTCTGGCTCAAGGCACTGGTTCAAGTCCAGTATCGTCGATTTTTTTTTTCATTTGTTTCATTTTGCCTTACATTGATTTTTGCTGAATTATTTTTTTTCTAGTTTCGGTTACATGTATGGAGTGCCCCCCCTAGAAATAAATCTTTTATTTAACTATCAAACTAAGTAGCGGTTTACACACGACACCTATGCTCCAATTTTCATCAATGTACATCTTATAGTTTTTGAGTAAAATGCCTCTGACATACGGATGGATGGACGGACAGACATGACGAATCTATAAGGGTTCCGCTTTTGCCATTCTGGCTAAGGAACCCTAGAAAGGGTTTTGATGACGTTGGTTGATTACGCTATTTGAATTTAAGTTTGACTGGTAATTAAATAAGCTCATCAGACCCACGGTCCTGGGCGCTGCTCCGCAGCAAAGGGGGGCATGAGAACACGGCCTGACTGGTCTGCGGGTCGCAGGTCCGGCAGGTCGTTGCATCCCTGGCCAATCTTTAGGCCTCTACTAGACACCTCCTTTTGGAGGAAAACGGTCCTGCGTGAATTAATAATGACTGTTGTCAACTCCGAAGGCAGAGCTCGCGGCTCGTTTCTTTCACCGAGGCTGTAGGCACACTTTTACGTTTAGGATCGGCACAGCGCCAGCGCAGGCCGATAAAAGATCCGCCTTCCCGTTGGCTGGTTAACTGAAACGAACATTCACACGATAAAGACACAACAACCAATAAAATGCTATACGAATTCGCTGAGATGTGAGTATCTTCTACGAAAAGGAAATATTTTAAATATATGAAGCCTCCTTGGTGAAGAGAAAGAATAAAATGGTTAATTTCCATTTTTCTTCTCTGTATAATCTTGCCAGAGGGGCTACTCCGAAACCCGATAAACGAAGTTCGTATGGCAAGATCCCGCTCACTCAAATACAGCTTAACATGAGAGCGAGAGGGACGGCACGTTACGAACTTCGAATCTCGAGTTTCGGAGTAACCTTTCAGGTTTGAAAGTGTCAAACTCACAATACTTGGAAGAACAAAACGCCGAATCCTTGATACCGGGAGTTCTGAGCACAGACTAATAAGAGATACTACGTATCAGACTGCCTACTCAGAAACAAATATTATTTGCAATAGGCAACTATAATTATTCTGTACGATTAGTGTTGACTGACGTATTTTTTTTTTCTTTTCGGGATTGCTATATGGCAAGGGATCGTAACGTATTCAGCCAAAGCGGTCTAGGTTCATTGAATGAGGTCTAATATTTAGAATAAATAGTTCCCGGCACGTAAATTTGAACACGTAACTTCAGTAATTGTATTTACGTGATCAAATTCTATGCTGAGAATACCTCAGTGGCAAAAAAATAAAATACACATTATTTGTTAAAAGATTTATTTATCAATTTCTTTCTAAATTTGTCGTAAGCTTTCTTCCGTATTGAAAGTAATACGCGGTTTTTTCATCGGACTACATCTGTCCCCTTTAATATTTTGTTGGTTGTGTTGCACCAATTTATAATTGTATACATTGAGAATAGTTTTGTGCTCGGCGCAGTCAAAGAAACAAAATAAATTCTTGGACATAATGTTTGCTAGTTCTGGGGCCGATAATTTTGCAAGATCATCACGATTTAAACACTTCAACCAATTAAGAAATAAGTATTTTCTCAGAGCACGGGAAATGGTACAAAATAGCGTCCTTTCGCAAAGTTCTAGAAACACAGCACTCTTAAAACATTTTGCAAAAAATAAGACAGGATACACTTGATGACACTTTACTGTGACAGTGACAGAATGAATTTCGACAAATAAAAATTAGATGACAAGACGAGTGTATTGACAAAGCAACAGCTAATCACAGCAGAGAAAAACGTCAGTCAACATTAAAAACAACATGGCGCTAACGTACGCGTTTTGTTATACGGAATTAGCTGTGGTTCTGACGGCATTAAATAAATGAATTGAAACCGATTTGACTCTGGAATACTGAAACGATAAAATATACTCTCAAACAACGACAGAATTACTGAAATACATTTTTTTTGTAAACGCATTGAACGCGATTAATTCCGAACAGATTGGAAATAGAAGAATATTCCTAGCAACACTGAGGGAGTCGATGCTACAGATTAAGCATAACTACAACGAAGTAGCGTTCGAGGTACCGTTTTAGTAGACATTTTATTATAGAGGAGTTTTCAAATCACCCAAAAAATAAATATACATTATCATGTATTAAATAATATGTGAGTACAAGTGTTATTATAGTACCTACCTAGAAAGATTCGCGCCATTAAGATATCATTTATCATAACTGGTGGAGCCGTTGAGTAGCTACGAACGGATATAGGAACGGTCGTACATAAGTATACTGGTCAAACACAACCCTCCTTTCAGGCTTGGCCACCGTCCGGTCAATAAACAATGATCGTGAAAAAAGTGCACTAGCAAAAGAGCGTATCTCCACGGCACTTACGTCCTTTTGCTCATCTTAAGAACTGGACCATCTTGGGCGCAAGTACCTTCTAGAAAAAGCATTATTGTTGAAATATATGGAAAATCAGTGGGATAATTTAATGTTAAATAATTATTCGAATCAGCGTTCATCGATCGAGGCTCTTGCAGATTAGGTGGAGCGACAAAAAAAAAATCGAGGCCTGTCTGTAATTTTTTTATTGTGATTATATTTTGTTTTGTTAAGGAAAATGTGAAAAAAAACACCATCCATCCATGTAGTTTATGAGTAAAATGCCTCTGACATACGGATGGATGGACGGACGGACATGACGAAACTATAAAGGTTCCGTTTTTGCAATGAAGACTACGAAACCCTAAAGATGAATTATAGACACACGGCAATGTGTCAGCCAAGTTCGCAAAGACCACACGCAACAAAAACACGAACCATTTCGGGACACTATTAACCCCTAATAACTTTAAATTGACCTGACCTTCTTACACACTTGTAATTTTGCGTGTTTTGTAAGATCATCCAGCCCATCGAAACCGCATAGTATGATAACTTATGTACGTACTTTGCACCAACGTTGCGGTACAGAAATAATATTATCGAATTAAAATGACTACTGATGCATTTTGATAGCAAATACCATAATTGCTTTCAAACATAGACGTATTATACTTTTCATTATGTTGGTATGATTGGTTAAACTTTAATTTTTATTTGAATAGGGGGCAAATCTTTAACATAATGTGAAGTTTGTGATGTGAGGTGTGTGAGCCGATCAACTTCTGACATATTTTGGCCAGATTTTCATTTGAACCGGACAGGTCGGTAAGCTAATGTAATATTTTCAATCATTCTTGACTTTGAGTCTTGAACAGTTACTTATTTAATTCTTTCGAAGATTTAATTATGAATTGTACAAAAATTCTGTGACTAAAGTTACTCTTGTTAAAAAAACCGGGTAACCTAAAACACGAATAGTGTGCGTACACTTATCGATAATCCTCTTATTTCAGATATTACATGAGGAAAATGTTAAACAATATTGTACACTCTTTGTGCGGTTAATATTTACTTAAACTGGGGGAATTCCAAGAATCAGGAAGATATTATATTGTACCGGATGACCCCACAATCACAATTATAGTATTATATAGACTTAAAATAAGACCTGAAATGCCTACATATCTTATAAGCTAATAAAGAGTATAATTTGTTCAATAAACTAATTTCATACCTTTCTATGTAACCCCGATAGAAAGATATGAAATCACTACTTTGACTTAACACTCAAAGGAATAATATTCATATGTTCGAGTCAAATATCAATTGTATAAAGCCCATAAGGCGATAAATTACATAGTAGAATGATGTATGTAAACTTTCCACAGGAATTGCACAACATTTGCAACTATACCATAACATTGGTAATTTTCCATAAAAACCCAATATGTTGCACAATAATTGTTAATCATAATTCTGAGAAATAATAAAATTACCCCCTCCCTAACCAATATACGGCTCGACTATAAAAGACGAAGCTAATTCTATTGGCGATAACTCCACTATGTGTGCCATACAAATAAACACACAAATATAGAAATAGTCCCCGTACTATTCAGTCGTTACTACACAGATATCGGTACTACTTACAAGCCATTGGAAATACTTACAAGAAACAATCGTCAAGTGAATTAGCTTCAGTCAGATAGATATCATAGTTAAAATAGGAAGCCTAAGTATTGGTTTAGGAACGGGATTTCGATATAAACTGTGACGTCTTATTCTCCACTTCACCTACACTGCTCTTAAAGCTATCGAAAGGGGTTCAGACTGCTTTTACAGTCCTCAGTCTGCACATATATAATATATCAAAACAATTGAATTGGTTCATGGTAATTTTTTTAATTAGAAGACAGTGCCAAATAGGTGCTACATTCAGATATTATTAAAACAGACGAAATTCCTGCGAATGCTTCCGAGGTAGCTCAACTGAGAAGTGCCGCAAAGTAATGTGTGTGTTTGTACAATATCTTTAATTTGTTATAAGTTGCATTTCTTGTACACTGGACAGCATAATTGCATGGACATTTGGCAGAAAGTTTGCTTTGCAGCGAAACGAGACGCTATCTATCCGGTAAGTACATTGGTTTCATAAGATTTTACTAGATGGCGTTGATAACATCAAAATATTAAAAAAAAAATCGCGGCTGAACTTACGATTGCCAAACACACACGGCAAGTCTCTCAAATATTCAATTTACATTATGGAACGTATTTTCAGAATCCAGTATTTTTGAATGCACCTTAAATTAAATATTACTTAGATTCACCGCCATAACCAAAGCCATCGATGATTTTGCTAATTCAAACACAAAATACGAAAACGCTTTTTTCCTATACCGTGTTCGAGAGGATTTGAACCTGGAACATCCGTCGTATAGATCAACTCATTAAACCCCTTAGCCATCAAGCCATATTGGAAGTGAATGAAATTTATAACTGTATTTGTAATCACTAATCACCTACATTTGCAATGCATGTGTTTAGTGTTAATAGTTTATTTTATTTTATTTTTTACTGAGATTAATTAACAGCTGCTTAAACAAATAATTTTTATTTAAACAAATAAATATTTATAATTTAGTCACATGTTGAATATTTGTTGAATAGTGCAACAATTATATAAAAGTAACCGCACATACTTAGAGGGTAGACTTAAGATCATGAATATACCGTAATAGTTTTTATACAAAGAAACTGTTCGTTCGTTCCCTTGCGGCTGCCGTCCGTTCAATTGTATATTTGATTGAGTTTTAGTATTTATTTAGTTCTTTTATTTTGTAATAATGGGTTCTCGTTGCAATATTGACTTAGCCACAATGTTACAAATAATTACTTGGCATAGTCAAGGCAAAAATTTGACAGAAATTTCCACAGAAACCGGTGTAAGCGTAAGTATTATTGTTTACATTTCTTTCTAGATTGTTTATATTAGTTATATCTGTATGCTAATTTTATAATGATTATACATTTCTGAAAATTGTTACAGAGGAAAACAGTCGTGTCATGATTATACATTTCTGAAAATTGTTACAGAGGAAAACAGTCGTGTCATGGGTGCGACAATTCACAGAGGAAGGATCATATAGGATCTGCACCGCCAAAAGACCGGTAGACCTCGACTTACAAGCGCACAGTGGCGTCAAAGCATGGTCCAGGAATATGAAGAAAATGGTTTTCCACTAACAACCCATTACACCCGTTTATTTAAAAGAGGCGTGGACACTTTTCGCCGTGTTCTTCACACAGTGAGGGTTTACATCCTCGCAAGCATGCAGTCAAACCCTCGCTGACTCCACAGCACAAAGAAGCGAGATTAAAGTTTGCTCGATAATTTTTAAATGCCGATTGAAGTAATGTCATTTTCACTGACGAAAAAACGTTTCACTAGTCAACACGGACGTTTAAGCTTTTGGCGTTGAAACAATACGCGTTATAATAACGATCACGTAGTGCCCAATGTGCAATCTGGTCGCATTACAGTGAATATGTGGCGTTGGATGAGCGGGGCTGACCCGGGAGAAGTCAGAGTGCCCAGTCGGGCTAATTGCTGATTATGTCAATGTGCTGGAGGAGACCACGATTCGAAATGTGTATTCGGAGGAAGAATTACCCATAATTTCAATTGTGCAGGATAATTGTCTTATACATCGTTCCAAAAGTGTGAGTGAGTGTTTTCGCCGGCGTTATAACATAAATATCATTTCGTGGCTTGCTAGATCACTAGATTTAAATCCCATTGAAAACCTGTCTGTGGCTATACTAATTAAGGACAGAAGTAAGTGGAGATCGGGTTACACTGATGTTTATTAGTAGTTAAACAGTGCATGATTGCGTTAAGTAGATTTTATTTTTATATTTTACTATACTATGATAGTAAATAACTACATTGTTATACTATAAAACGGAAATCAATCACGTATTGTTTTTTTTTGCATATACGCAATTTTGTGACAGTAGTTGACGATATTTTTTTCATCACTCAGACTTTGAATTGTTAAGAAATGATAAGTTAGTAAAACAGTAAAAGGTAAATGTTAGAGTGCGTTCGCCTACAATCATGTCATAACCATTCTCAGATTTGTGATTAGATAATTGTATTCGCTTATAATACTGTTTTGTTGAAGGGAAGTTTCAATCCACTTTTCAATTTTGGAAATTAATACTTAAGCTATACCCTCAACAAAATCTTAAGAAGAGATTTTACTTAAATTATATATTAATAATTTGTGTTATTTATCTTAAATAAAAATTGTATAAGAAATGAAGTTTTTTTTATTTCATTTCAAAGTTGTATTATTTCTAGTTGTAATAAAAAAGTAAATAACCCTACTTTTGAGGAGTTTCATTAAAAGTGAACTTGTGACTAATTCTCTTTTACCTTACCTTTTATGAATACACACAGTCAATTGTAAATTTTCTTGTAATAACTATATAATTTAATATTACTAATATTAAATCAGTATTCCGATTGCTATAAGTGTAAACATAGTCTATGTCTATGTGTGTGCATAGTCAATATTCAGGCAAAGATCCAGGCACAAACAATGATTATTTTGTTTCAGCCTAGTCTATGTATCAATTGACTATCTCTTCATATTTTATGATATTATAATAGATTTTCATCCTTGATGACTTTCAAACAACTAGCATTGCAAGTTTTTACGGAAATTTGCATCCAAAGTAGAGTACTTTCCAAAGGAGGGTATTCTAAAGTTCCACCTTACTTATTATATTATTTTTATTAAAGTATAGTGCCGTAATATTCACGTCATCACATATGTTATTTGAGTGTGGATGAAGTTAAGTATGTTTAAAAACCTCGTAGTTTCATGAAGAAACAAAGTGTGACTATGTTCTGTTACGATAGTAACAATACGCTTGAAAGACAAATTTTTAAACAACCTTACTTAGAAAAAAAAATCCGATGAATTGAGAACCTCCTCCTTTTTCTGGAAGTCGGTTAAAAAGAAGCGTGTTCCAAAGGTTAAATACAGGTGCCGTTTTAATTTCAGTGGAAGCATTTTTTAAATAGTAATTATATTTCATCCATATAGTAGATTATTCTATTACAGAAAAGTTTTAGTGCTTGTGAGACTTAGATATCAACAAACAAAGCATTAAATTCTTTGTTCGTTTTGATAACAACGCCATCTAGTTTATTTTTTTGTAACCATCATGCAATGCTGAGAGCTACGTGCGCTCAGCATCTTAAGATAGCCAAGCGATTATCGTCTTTTCCATGTCCATGCAATTATGCTGTTGATAGTACATTCATGATGTTGATAATGTTGTGAAAATAATGAATAAACTATTTTTACGTTTTTTTTTATTAATACCTACTCGTAGTAGTCAAAACTTATTACTGGTATAGTACAGCAACACGCAACGCAAATTTATCGATATCAATAAACAGTAGATACTGGAAGTGTCAAGCACTAGCGTTCAATTTTTTGTATTGGTAGTATTGGCAAGTATTTGTTGGGTTGGCATAGAGTACGTTCATAATTCGATTCGAGGCTTCTTTGAAAGTGCCGACTCTTAAAACGTAGTGATTAAGTACCCTGTAAGATCATCTTCTTATTGTCGAGACCTATATTGCAATTAAAAAGCTATCACCGTTCACATGATTCGGACGTCTAAAAATTTTCAAAAACATTAAAAATTTACACGAAATAAATATAACATCAGGTTATTATTTGTTATCAATGAAAAGAACCGGGCTCTTAGAATACACTATCAAACGCCCGGGTTTTCCCTAATCGTGCCTGATGCCAGCGCTATGCCCCCGTGCGTATAAAACTCGGTCTTGTCGCGATGTACTCTTATGAAGTGTCCGCGCTGAGAAGCATGAAGTTCTCGACGGCGTGCGTGGTTTTCGCAGCGTTCGCCGCGGCGGCAGCAACGGTCCGGGCCGACCCGCAAGTCTCCTCACCAGTGTCCGTTCTCGGCTCCGTTTTCTCCCAGCTGATCAAAGCCCAGGTGCTCATCAAGACAGTCGAAGAGAGAAATTACGAATTCTTATCGCCAACGTTGTTCAAAATCTCCCGCGAACTGCACCAAGGATTTAATTCAGACAACAGCATATTCAAGATCGGCATCGGTATCAGCAGGGCTTTGGTCGACGTGAACCTGAAGGTGAGACAAATCTCCGCGATCGCCACATCAATGATATTGCAGATTGAGTCTGTCGCACTCACCATCAATACGTTGAATTTCAACAGCGCCAGGCTCGATTACGAAATAAAGATACTTTACATCAAGAAACTCTGCGAAGACACCTTGTGTATGACGAATGCTGTTTTGCACCTCGTTGACGAAGCAAAGGAGAAGGTTAGCGAGAATGTTAGAATTCCGTTAATTGTGCTACAACACATAATTTACATAGCGGAAGACAAACGGAAAATGAGGGTAATGGAAAATATCGAAAAGCAGACGAGGGTAATCAATGACCCTTTTTCAGATTTATTCGGATTGTATAGACATTCGGCCAGGAATCTGGTACAAGAAGGTTATGCCACCATTCAAAGAGTTGAGTACCTTGTCGCGTCGATCGTCGATTACGCCCAGTGGCTTGACAAAGCATGCCAGACTATCAGAGACCGGATGGACAAGGATCGTGATGCCGTATCAGCGATGAATGGCAGAATCTCGGGCACCAGCGGATCTCTCAACTCGTTGGTTGAAACGTTCGACAAATTGTTCGGCGGTAGTGAAAATATGAGTGATGAGTTTTTAATAGAAGGATCCAGTAACCTGCTCAAAATGATGAACGAACTTAGGGATAGCATCCGCAATATAACAAGTAATCGCACCCGCAGGGCCGTTGGGTCCTATGAATATACAACAGAAGGTTTTCCGTCGGCTACGTTTCTCGAACAACCTGACACGAGCGGTCGTGGCTAGACAACACACCCGTGAACGGATGTTTCTATATTTACGACAGCATAACTACAGGCTGTATTTTTATTAAAACATTTGAGTACATGAAAATGCAATACATCTGGGTATCTAATATGTTTATAGAACACAAAGCATTGTTTAAAGCTCACTGAAGAAACTGGAATAACTTAACAAACCCAGTGCTTAGTGTTTCCAAGAATACCTCGTGTCATTACGAAGCGAACGAGTTTGTTGCAGATTTGAAAACAAATAAACTTTTGTGGCGCGAAGATTGAAAAACTTCGAGATTTATCTGTAAGTTTGAATTCTTATGCTGAAAGTTAATTTTCGGACGAGAATGCTCAGTTGGAGATAACGAGAATCAACCATGACATGTTAAATGAGTATATAATGGGAGTTGTCGATAACAACAAAAAAGCTGCCGTGAATATTATAACCTAACAGAGATTGAAAACGGCATTTTCGTCACAAAGAAGCTGGCATCTGGCCGCTTTAAAAAAATGTCCGCTCCTTTAAATCTTTAACATACATTTATAATAAATAGCAAATAAACTGTGTATACTGTAATGTTTTCGTTTGCTTTAACCTCATAAGACTTACAGAATTACGGTTCCGTAGCGTCATATACTACTTCTGCTATCTGTTTGAAATTTGGAATATGTTATAAACATGGTCAGCCCACATGTAATGCGAAAAAAACTTTATAAAATATATTGTTATTTTCAAAAACACGACTAATATGAGGGGGGTAAAAATTTAAAGTCTAGCCACTAGGTCAAGTATGGTATCATATGAAAGGTCATAATCAAAACATTAATGATAATTTTTTTATTGTCGTTAAAATTAGTTTTATTAAGGAAAAAAAAAAACATTACCCCCCCGTCTCCGAAGTTTACCTAACTGACTAACTAGTTACTTACTAACCAATCTGACTGTGTTACTTTTTTTTCATCACCAAAAATCATTTTTGAATAACCTGGTTTGGTTAAGTTTGCCCCTCAATTGTATGCGACGCCATAGATACCATATGCAAACTTAACTCAACTGGTACGTTAAATCGGAATGAGAGAAAGTTTGTACGGAACCCTCCGTGCGCGAGTCAGACTCGGACTTGACCGGTTTTTTTTAATCCCTGGCAAAAAAAGAGCGAGGGATTACATGGGTAATTCACTCCCTCCCTACATTAAGGGATGTCACGGGATCCGGAATAAGTAAAACCAGGAGACCAGAGCCAGGATATTTATTGGAGTAATAAGGAAAAAAAAAAGAGGCACCTGAGGACAAAACAGACAGTCCTTAGCTACATAGTCTATTTACATTATTAAAACAGTTAGCCATTAATTACAAAATGTAGAAGAACTTACGTTTCCGTGCCTAGTATTATAAATACGTGTTGACAACACGACGACGGTTCAACAGTATGGTTGTACTCTTAGATTCAGGTTTAAATATGTATTCAAATGAATAATAGTCACTTGAAGCACTCAGGTTCCGGGAATAAAGGAAGTATGCTTTGCTTAGGCATGAGGATTTAAAAAAAAAATGTTCAATAGTGAGACACTTAGAAAAACATCTGATCAGGTCCCGAGTACAGAATTGAATGAAGCTCGAGCGTGTGTTCGAGTGTGGAATTTTAAAATAATTTTGAATTTGCTGTCAGAAGAATAATTTTAAAAAGCTGCGCATAGCCAGACAGTTCGTAAGCAACGAGTCGTAATGCGCCTCGTTACAGGGTATTCAATATATCGTGGTCTAGTAGGGGAGACCTGGTAAGGTTGTCTCACGGGCTGGCTGTGACACGGCGGCCATAACAATGCGCCTACCATGAGTTCGGCACAAGCGAGTATCGAGCGCTCGATGACAGTCTATCTATTTCGCACTATTGTATAGCGCGTGCGAGAGGGGTGCACTGACTCTCGATACAAGATACTCGCTAGCGCCGATAGTAAACCTAGCTCATGGTTCGCACACAGAAGACTGAACGGACGAATAAGCTTATCGACCGGTGTCAAAAGATCCCGAAAGCTTTATATAGGACGGAGATATAGCTCTCGCGATCTTTCAACACTGGTTCATATTCCATTATGGCCGCTGTGATAGCGGACCCGTAAAACAACCTTACTACCCGTAACGAGTGATTGGAAATTTGGTAGCAATTTTGGTGCAGTGATCACGGTAGAGTGCACCAAAAATGCTATCAAACTTCCAATCACCTGCTCATAACACTATCCTTATTGAACTTACTTTTAACGCCCTAGGTGGCTTGGCCGTGCCGCTACTCCTAAAATGCTATTTCATCAAATGCCTTTTAATTTCAATTAAATTATTTTATACTTTTCTAAAATAGCAGCTATTTTATTGAAGAATACTGTGTATCAACTGAGGGTGTCCTCAACAAAATAGCATTCAAAGTTTGACTCTGACCCCCAAAAATATCCGCAACACAATACTCTGTAAACTGAGCTTCTAATCTCCCCGGTGATGCTCATGGCCACACAGAGAAGATTACCTACGTGACCTCAGTAATAGAGCGATGCTTTGAGCATCACCGGTGGGATCAGTAAATTTGTATGGGGCGTGGGAGCAATACTGTAGGTGTACGAGGGTGGGCAGCCAACGTGTTCACAGTGTGAACCATATGGTCGCGTCTTGCTAACATTTTACATGAAAATGTTTTTGTTCCGATACCGTTTTTGAGTTATTGCCGAAAAACTGCGCTCGTCAACAAAATGACGTAAGTGCTATTAATAGTTAAAACTATTTATTAATAAAACATTGGTCAAATATCGAATGGTGTTAAAAAATCGTTGAATGATTATTCTTCTATGCTATTATAAATTAGTAAAAATAAAATGTCTGTACATTGAAGATATTTAAAAAACATGATTGTTACGGACTATTTGGAGGTTACTAAAACGAAAAATATTTATTTTTTGTATGTTTGTATGTGTTGTTGTGGCTTCATCACGCAAAATCGACTAAACAGATTTCAAAATTTTTGGTACACGGATAGCTGGGTATATGCAGATGGTTATAGGATACTTTTTACCTGATTACGCTGACGAAAAAATTAAGGGTTATGACTTTTTCTCCTCCGCGAACGAAGTTCAAGAGATATTCTAGTAATCTATAATAATGATTAGCGACAATTATATTATACTCGATACTTAGTGCAAATAATTAATTTAGTACATCTTAGTAAAGCCGCAGCAATAAGAATAGCATACAACATTTTTGTTGATTCTTCAGGGTCGAATCTTCAACTCGTTGATAGGTTTATCATCGGCAGATAAAGAAATGTTTTTATATCGGCCACACGGCACAATGTCAACAACTTTTGCACAATATTTCCATACTGCGTAGTGATTTAATTCAAGCAAAACGGGCCGAGGTTGCATATGTCTGCGAAGAAATATCTGAAGTCTCCAATCCGCACTGGGCCAGCGTAAAGCCTACAGCCCATTCCTGTCCCTTTCATCACTGAGGGGAGGCCGGTGCCCAGCAGTGGGACGTATATAGGCTTAGCGGGGTGAAGTCAAAAAAGTATTATGACATTTTTGAACATTATCGAAATGCCTTAAATATATATTTTTTAACTTAGCAACCCCCATATCTCCGCTATTTTGAAAAAAATCCAAAACCTGAATCAGCAAAAAAAAAAAACAAATTATTACCAAACCTACTCACAAATTTCACGAGAATCGGTTTAGAAATGCGAACTGTAGTGTAGATGGAAACAGCCGGCCTGACCTGACATACACGTACCAAAGCATTTTTGCCCAAGCTGATACAAAGACCTCGTAGCTCTTGAATAAATGGACATATTTTGATTTAGTTTTTGGCTCTAAAATGATTTTTTTTTTCATAAACTGAGCAGCGATTGACCCCAGTTTCTCTTGATGGTAAGTGACGACGGGGTCGAGGATTTAGCTCGTTGGTTCAGTAACAGCCCATTCACTCTTACCTTCAAGAGACCCAAATTATAGTTTTCCGGAAATACACACGACGGAAGCGAGTTTCATTCCTCAGCGGTTTGCATAAGAAATGATGAAGCAAATCGCTTCATGCGTATGAATGGGTTCCCCCTATTTTGGCATTTTTTTTGTCATAATTTTGCATGGCATAATCAATGTAGGCATAATTGACTTTTCGCATAAACTGTTTTGGCATAATCAAGGTTCGCATAGTTTGATAACGCAGATATTAATTTCTCATAATTTGTTTGCGCATATTTTTCTTTGTCCGAATCATGTCTACGCATAAGCTTAATAGGCATATTTTTATCAGACCGAAAATTATTTAGTCATAATTTTGCAAATTATGTTTTTGTTTAATAAAGTTACTGTTAAAAATAAAACCATGTTATTTATATCTTCTTAGGTTTCATTTTCTTGTGAAATAGGTAATGTTGTCAATTTACAAACCTAACCTAACCTACAGTTTTCGGTTTTAGACCCATTTTGACGCTCCGCTTTAATAATAATAGTTAAGTAGCATGTAATAATTTTGCAACTTGTTTTTGTTAAATATACTTAATGTTAAAAATAAAACCATGTTATTTATATCTTCATATGGTTCATTTTCTTGTGAAATAGGTAATGATAGCATTTTGATGATCATAATACAAACCTAACCTAACCTACAGTTTTCGGTTTTTGACCAATTTTGACGCTCCGCTCGCTCCGCCAAACATGGTCTTAATACAAACCTAACCTAACCTACAGTTTTCGGTTGTTGACCCATTTTGACGCTCCGCTTTTCTGCTAGCAGATCGTTTTTGCGAAGGACGCAATTTTAACCTAATCTAACCTACTTTTCTGCGAGCAATTCCTCTTTGCGAGGGATGCAGTTCTAACCTAACTTAACCCGCTTTTCTTGTAGCAGTTGAACTATGTCAAGATAGATTCGGACAATAGATAATATGCCAAGTAACATTATGCTAAACCAAATTATTCGTAAATATAATCGGCCTAAACAATAGTATGCGAATACAATTTCGGACAAATACATTTTCGGTAAGTTAGAACTTATGCCAAATACGGTTTCTGCCACATTACCATTCGTCGAAAACTGAATATGCCAAGTCTGTTATGCTAAAATAGTTTCGGACAAACAAAAGTATGCGACATAGAGGGAACCCGTATGAGTGGTAAATTAACAACGTAAGGATGAAGTCGCTCCCCACGCCTAGATGTCGATGGTGAAACGGAAATGGCGGGATTAAATCGTGCAGTTCCTGCATACACTCTAAAAAATATATCCTATAAAAAACCGACAAGCTGGCAACTTTGCGGCGATGTTCGAGGGTCTGGAAGTTGGTCCCAGCCGATAAACCATCACCAGTCTTAAGGCTCGACGTTCTACGTTGACGGTGATGCAATCGAGTGGCTTCTTGGCTATGGTTCGAGAAAAGTGGTTGTAGCTTTTTATCCAGAAGGGTCGGGGCTTTCTCATTGCCCTTGTTTTGTATTTGGGTCGTTTAAAAAATGTACCTATTTAAAGGCTTTCATTAAAAAAGTTTCTTGTAGTTATTTTGTGACAAGCTTTTATTGGCGGTTTAGATTTTTGTTTAAAAGTTAATTTACGTCACATTTTTTAGTTAATCGTTATTTAAAGTATGTCTCGCAACGATTCGAACATGCCCAAGAGAGGTTAGGAAACATCATTTTATTAAAGAGATCCGGTGCCTACTTTCCAGCTCCATCATCGAATCAATTCGATGGTACCATTTTCTTCAGGACCATTTCAATTTGCGACTATGAAGTGGCTTAGCTATTTTAATCGAGATGTACCTCGTCGCCTATTATCGTTGAGGAGTTCCAGTGACCTTCTATAGTCCTCGTCATCAGATCCACTTCACCAATTTAAACATTCTGAATAAAAATGCTTAATATGTCTGAGGAGTTCCTTCAATTCCTCATGGATCTCATCATTGGATTTTAGAGAGAACAAAGAATTTACTAAATCGGTTTATAAATGACGGAGTTCTAAGGCACCTAACAAACATAAAAAAGAGACTCTCGAGTACAACTTTGCACCTTTTGGGGTCAAGACTCTAGGTCCTTAGGGGATCCGGCGCCCTTGGCTTACACAAGAGTACGGCCAAGAGGCTGACTGATATCACAGGGGATCGAAGAGTTGGCAGCTTCCTCGTACATCGTATCAGCTTTAATTTACAGCGAGGAAATGCTGCCAGAAACTTTGGGACCATGCCAAAAGGGAGCACCTTAGATTCAACTTATACGCAATGGGACTCATAAGGCGGCTCAGAGTCACGCAACGTGCAATGGAAAGGGCTATGCTCAGAGTTTCTCTGCGTGATAGAATCAGAAATGAGGATATCTGCTGAAGAAACCGACATAGCTCGCAGGATTGAGTGGAAGTGGTTTGGAAATTAATACTTAAGCTATACCCTCAACAAAATCTTAAGAAGAGATTTTACTTAAATTATATATTAATAATTTGTGTTATTTATCTTAAATAAAAATTGTATAAGAAATGAAGTTTTTTTTATTTCATTTCAAAGTTGTATTATTTCTAGTTGTAATAAAAAAGTAAATAACCCTACTTTTGAGGAGTTTCATTAAAAGTGAACTTGTGACTAATTCTCTTTTACCTTACCTTTTATGAATACACACAGTCAATTGTAAATTTTCTTGTAATAACTATATAATTTAATATTACTAATATTAAATCAGTATTCCGATTGCTATAAGTGTAAACATAGTCTATGTCTATGTGTGTGCATAGTCAATATTCAGGCAAAGATCCAGGCACAAACAATGATTATTTTGTTTCAGCCTAGTCTATGTATCAATTGACTATCTCTTCATATTTTATGATATTATAATAGATTTTCATCCTTGATGACTTTCAAACAACTAGCATTGCAAGTTTTTACGGAAATTTGCATCCAAAGTAGAGTACTTTCCAAAGGAGGGTATTCTAAAGTTCCACCTTACTTATTATATTATTTTTATTAAAGTATAGTGCCGTAATATTCACGTCATCACATATGTTATTTGAGTGTGGATGAAGTTAAGTATGTTTAAAAACCTCGTAGTTTCATGAAGAAACAAAGTGTGACTATGTTCTGTTACGATAGTAACAATACGCTTGAAAGACAAATTTTTAAACAACCTTACTTAGAAAAAAAAATCCGATGAATTGAGAACCTCCTCCTTTTTCTGGAAGTCGGTTAAAAAGAAGCGTGTTCCAAAGGTTAAATACAGGTGCCGTTTTAATTTCAGTGGAAGCATTTTTTAAATAGTAATTATATTTCATCCATATAGTAGATTATTCTATTACAGAAAAGTTTTAGTGCTTGTGAGACTTAGATATCAACAAACAAAGCATTAAATTCTTTGTTCGTTTTGATAACAACGCCATCTAGTTTATTTTTTTGTAACCATCATGCAATGCTGAGAGCTACGTGCGCTCAGCATCTTAAGATAGCCAAGCGATTATCGTCTTTTCCATGTCCATGCAATTATGCTGTTGATAGTACATTCATGATGTTGATAATGTTGTGAAAATAATGAATAAACTATTTTTACGTTTTTTTTTATTAATACCTACTCGTAGTAGTCAAAACTTATTACTGGTATAGTACAGCAACACGCAACGCAAATTTATCGATATCAATAAACAGTAGATACTGGAAGTGTCAAGCACTAGCGTTCAATTTTTTGTATTGGTAGTATTGGCAAGTATTTGTTGGGTTGGCATAGAGTACGTTCATAATTCGATTCGAGGCTTCTTTGAAAGTGCCGACTCTTAAAACGTAGTGATTAAGTACCCTGTAAGATCATCTTCTTATTGTCGAGACCTATATTGCAATTAAAAAGCTATCACCGTTCACATGATTCGGACGTCTAAAAATTTTCAAAAACATTAAAAATTTACACGAAATAAATATAACATCAGGTTATTATTTGTTATCAATGAAAAGAACCGGGCTCTTAGAATACACTATCAAACGCCCGGGTTTTCCCTAATCGTGCCTGATGCCAGCGCTATGCCCCCGTGCGTATAAAACTCGGTCTTGTCGCGATGTACTCTTATGAAGTGTCCGCGCTGAGAAGCATGAAGTTCTCGACGGCGTGCGTGGTTTTCGCAGCGTTCGCCGCGGCGGCAGCAACGGTCCGGGCCGACCCGCAAGTCTCCTCACCAGTGTCCGTTCTCGGCTCCGTTTTCTCCCAGCTGATCAAAGCCCAGGTGCTCATCAAGACAGTCGAAGAGAGAAATTACGAATTCTTATCGCCAACGTTGTTCAAAATCTCCCGCGAACTGCACCAAGGATTTAATTCAGACAACAGCATATTCAAGATCGGCATCGGTATCAGCAGGGCTTTGGTCGACGTGAACCTGAAGGTGAGACAAATCTCCGCGATCGCCACATCAATGATATTGCAGATTGAGTCTGTCGCACTCACCATCAATACGTTGAATTTCAACAGCGCCAGGCTCGATTACGAAATAAAGATACTTTACATCAAGAAACTCTGCGAAGACACCTTGTGTATGACGAATGCTGTTTTGCACCTCGTTGACGAAGCAAAGGAGAAGGTTAGCAAGAATGTTAGAATTCCGTTAATTGTGCTACAACACATAATTTACATAGCGGAAGACAAACGGAAAATGAGGGTAATGGAAAATATCGAAAAGCAGACGAGGGTAATCAATGACCCTTTTTCAGATTTATTCGGATTGTATAGACATTCGGCCAGGAATCTGGTACAAGAAGGTTATGCCACCATTCAAAGAGTTGAGTACCTTGTCGCGTCGATCGTCGATTACGCCCAGTGGCTTGACAAAGCATGCCAGACTATCAGAGACCGGATGGACAAGGATCGTGATGCCGTATCAGCGATGAATGGCAGAATCTCGGGCACCAGCGGATCTCTCAACTCGTTGGTTGAAACGTTCGACAAATTGTTCGGCGGTAGTGAAAATATGAGTGATGAGTTTTTAATAGAAGGATCCAGTAACCTGCTCAAAATGATGAACGAACTTAGGGATAGCATCCGCAATATAACAAGTAATCGCACCCGCAGGGCCGTTGGGTCCTATGAATATACAACAGAAGGTTTTCCGTCGGCTACGTTTCTCGAACAACCTGACACGAGCGGTCGTGGCTAGACAACACACCCGTGAACGGATGTTTCTATATTTACGACAGCATAACTACAGGCTGTATTTTTATTAAAACATTTGAGTACATGAAAATGCAATACATCTGGGTATCTAATATGTTTATAGAACACAAAGCATTGTTTAAAGCTCACTGAAGAAACTGGAATAACTTAACAAACCCAGTGCTTAGTGTTTCCAAGAATACCTCGTGTCATTACGAAGCGAACGAGTTTGTTGCAGATTTGAAAACAAATAAACTTTTGTGGCGCGAAGATTGAAAAACTTCGAGATTTATCTGTAAGTTTGAATTCTTATGCTGAAAGTTAATTTTCGGACGAGAATGCTCAGTTGGAGATAACGAGAATCAACCATGACATGTTAAATGAGTATATAATGGGAGTTGTCGATAACAACAAAAAAGCTGCCGTGAATATTATAACCTAACAGAGATTGAAAACGGCATTTTCGTCACAAAGAAGCTGGCATCTGGCCGCTTTAAAAAAATGTCCGCTCCTTTAAATCTTTAACATACATTTATAATAAATAGCAAATAAACTGTGTATACTGTAATGTTTTCGTTTGCTTTAACCTCATAAGACTTACAGAATTACGGTTCCGTAGCGTCATATACTACTTCTGCTATCTGTTTGAAATTTGGAATATGTTATAAACATGGTCAGCCCACATGTAATGCGAAAAAAACTTTATAAAATATATTGTTATTTTCAAAAACACGACTAATATGAGGGGGGTAAAAATTTAAAGTCTAGCCACTAGGTCAAGTATGGTATCATATGAAAGGTCATAATCAAAACATTAATGATAATTTTTTTATTGTCGTTAAAATTAGTTTTATTAAGGAAAAAAAAAAACATTACCCCCCCGTCTCCGAAGTTTACCTAACTGACTAACTAGTTACTTACTAACCAATCTGACTGTGTTACTTTTTTTTCATCACCAAAAATCATTTTTGAATAACCTGGTTTGGTTAAGTTTGCCCCTCAATTGTATGCGACGCCATAGATACCATATGCAAACTTAACTCAACTGGTACGTTAAATCGGAATGAGAGAAAGTTTGTACGGAACCCTCCGTGCGCGAGTCAGACTCGGACTTGACCGGTTTTTTTTAATCCCTGGCAAAAAAAGAGCGAGGGATTACATGGGTAATTCACTCCCTCCCTACATTAAGGGATGTCACGGGATCCGGAATAAGTAAAACCAGGAGACCAGAGCCAGGATATTTATTGGAGTAATAAGGAAAAAAAAAAGAGGCACCTGAGGACAAAACAGACAGTCCTTAGCTACATAGTCTATTTACATTATTAAAACAGTTAGCCATTAATTACAAAATGTAGAAGAACTTACGTTTCCGTGCCTAGTATTATAAATACGTGTTGACAACACGACGACGGTTCAACAGTATGGTTGTACTCTTAGATTCAGGTTTAAATATGTATTCAAATGAATAATAGTCACTTGAAGCACTCAGGTTCCGGGAATAAAGGAAGTATGCTTTGCTTAGGCATGAGGATTTAAAAAAAAAATGTTCAATAGTGAGACACTTAGAAAAACATCTGATCAGGTCCCGAGTACAGAATTGAATGAAGCTCGAGCGTGTGTTCGAGTGTGGAATTTTAAAATAATTTTGAATTTGCTGTCAGAAGAATAATTTTAAAAAGCTGCGCATAGCCAGACAGTTCGTAAGCAACGAGTCGTAATGCGCCTCGTTACAGGGTATTCAATATATCGTGGTCTAGTAGGGGAGACCTGGTAAGGTTGTCTCACGGGCTGGCTGTGACACGGCGGCCATAACAATGCGCCTACCATGAGTTCGGCACAAGCGAGTATCGAGCGCTCGATGACAGTCTATCTATTTCGCACTATTGTATAGCGCGTGCGAGAGGGGTGCACTGACTCTCGATACAAGATACTCGCTAGCGCCGATAGTAAACCTAGCTCATGGTTCGCACACAGAAGACTGAACGGACGAATAAGCTTATCGACCGGTGTCAAAAGATCCCGAAAGCTTTATATAGGACGGAGATATAGCTCTCGCGATCTTTCAACACTGGTTCATATTCCATTATGGCCGCTGTGATAGCGGACCCGTAAAACAACCTTACTACCCGTAACGAGTGATTGGAAATTTGGTAGCAATTTTGGTGCAGTGATCACGGTAGAGTGCACCAAAAATGCTATCAAACTTCCAATCACCTGCTCATAACACTATCCTTATTGAACTTACTTTTAACGCCCTAGGTGGCTTGGCCGTGCCGCTACTCCTAAAATGCTATTTCATCAAATGCCTTTTAATTTCAATTAAATTATTTTATACTTTTCTAAAATAGCAGCTATTTTATTGAAGAATACTGTGTATCAACTGAGGGTGTCCTCAACAAAATAGCATTCAAAGTTTGACTCTGACCCCCAAAAATATCCGCAACACAATACTCTGTAAACTGAGCTTCTAATCTCCCCGGTGATGCTCATGGCCACACAGAGAAGATTACCTACGTGACCTCAGTAATAGAGCGATGCTTTGAGCATCACCGGTGGGATCAGTAAATTTGTATGGGGCGTGGGAGCAATACTGTAGGTGTACGAGGGTGGGCAGCCAACGTGTTCACAGTGTGAACCATATGGTCGCGTCTTGCTAACATTTTACATGAAAATGTTTTTGTTCCGATACCGTTTTTGAGTTATTGCCGAAAAACTGCGCTCGTCAACAAAATGACGTAAGTGCTATTAATAGTTAAAACTATTTATTAATAAAACATTGGTCAAATATCGAATGGTGTTAAAAAATCGTTGAATGATTATTCTTCTATGCTATTATAAATTAGTAAAAATAAAATGTCTGTACATTGAAGATATTTAAAAAACATGATTGTTACGGACTATTTGGAGGTTACTAAAACGAAAAATATTTATTTTTTGTATGTTTGTATGTGTTGTTGTGGCTTCATCACGCAAAATCGACTAAACAGATTTCAAAATTTTTGGTACACGGGTAGCTGGGTATATGCAGATGGTTATAGGATACTTTTTACCTGATTACGCTGACGAAAAAATTAAGGGTTATGACTTTTTCTCCTCCGCGAACGAAGTTCAAGAGATATTCTAGTAATCTATAATAATGATTAGCGACAATTATATTATACTCGATACTTAGTGCAAATAATTAATTTAGTACATCTTAGTAAAGCCGCAGCAATAAGAATAGCATACAACATTTTTGTTGATTCTTCAGGGTCGAATCTTCAACTCGTTGATAGGTTTATCATCGGCAGATAAAGAAATGTTTTTATATCGGCCACACGGCACAATGTCAACAACTTTTGCACAATATTTCCATACTGCGTAGTGATTTAATTCAAGCAAAACGGGCCGAGGTTGCATATGTCTGCGAAGAAATATCTGAAGTCTCCAATCCGCACTGGGCCAGCGTAAAGCCTACAGCCCATTCCTGTCCCTTTCATCACTGAGGGGAGGCCGGTGCCCAGCAGTGGGACGTATATAGGCTTAGCGGGGTGAAGTCAAAAAAGTATTATGACATTTTTGAACATTATCGAAATGCCTTAAATATATATTTTTTAACTTAGCAACCCCCATATCTCCGCTATTTTGAAAAAAATCCAAAACCTGAATCAGCAAAAAAAAAAACAAATTATTACCAAACCTACTCACAAATTTCACGAGAATCGGTTTAGAAATGCGAACTGTAGTGTAGATGGAAACAGCCGGCCTGACCTGACATACACGTACCAAAGCATTTTTGCCCAAGCTGATACAAAGACCTCGTAGCTCTTGAATAAATGGACATATTTTGATTTAGTTTTTGGCTCTAAAATGATTTTTTTTTTCATAAACTGAGCAGCGATTGACCCCAGTTTCTCTTGATGGTAAGTGACGACGGGGTCGAGGATTTAGCTCGTTGGTTCAGTAACAGCCCATTCACTCTTACCTTCAAGAGACCCAAATTATAGTTTTCCGGAAATACACACGACGGAAGCGAGTTTCATTCCTCAGCGGTTTGCATAAGAAATGATGAAGCAAATCGCTTCATGCGTATGAATGGGTTCCCCCTATTTTGGCATTTTTTTTGTCATAATTTTGCATGGCATAATCAATGTAGGCATAATTGACTTTTCGCATAAACTGTTTTGGCATAATCAAGGTTCGCATAGTTTGATAACGCAGATATTAATTTCTCATAATTTGTTTGCGCATATTTTTCTTTGTCCGAATCATGTCTACGCATAAGCTTAATAGGCATATTTTTATCAGACCGAAAATTATTTAGTCATAATTTTGCAAATTATGTTTTTGTTTAATAAAGTTACTGTTAAAAATAAAACCATGTTATTTATATCTTCTTAGGTTTCATTTTCTTGTGAAATAGGTAATGTTGTCAATTTGCCGCTCCGCTCGCTTCGCTCGCTCCGCTATACATGGTCATAATACAAACCTAACCTAACCTACAGTTTTCGGTTTTAGACCCATTTTGACGCTCCGCTTTAATAATAATAGTTAAGTAGCATGTAATAATTTTGCAACTTGTTTTTGTTAAATATACTTAATGTTAAAAATAAAACCATGTTATTTATATCTTCATATGGTTCATTTTCTTGTGAAATAGGTAATGATAGCATTTTGATGATCATAATACAAACCTAACCTAACCTACAGTTTTCGGTTTTTGACCAATTTTGACGCTCCGCTCGCTCCGCTAAACATGGTCTTAATACAAACCTAACCTAACCTACAGTTTTCGGTTGTTGACCCATTTTGACGCTCCGCTTTTCTGCTAGCAGATCGTTTTTGCGAAGGACGCAATTTTAACCTAATCTAACCTACTTTTCTGCGAGCAATTCCTCTTTGCGAGGGATGCAGTTCTAACCTAACTTAACCCGCTTTTCTTGTAGCAGTTGAACTATGTCAAGATAGATTCGGACAATAGATAATATGCCAAGTAACATTATGCTAAACCAAATTATTCGTAAATATAATCGGCCTAAACAATAGTATGCGAATACAATTTCGGACAAATACATTTTCGGTAAGTTAGAACTTATGCCAAATACGGTTTCTGCCACATTACCATTCGTCGAAAACTGAATATGCCAAGTCTGTTATGCTAAAATAGTTTCGGACAAACAAAAGTATGCGACATAGAGGGAACCCGTATGAGTGGTAAATTAACAACGTAAGGATGAAGTCGCTCCCCACGCCTAGATGTCGATGGTGAAACGGAAATGGCGGGATTAAATCGTGCAGTTCCTGCATACACTCTAAAAAATATATCCTATAAAAAACCGACAAGCTGGCAACTTTGCGGCGATGTTCGAGGGTCTGGAAGTTGGTCCCAGCCGATAAACCATCACCAGTCTTAAGGCTCGACGTTCTACGTTGACGGTGATGCAATCGAGTGGCTTCTTGGCTATGGTTCGAGAAAAGTGGTTGTAGCTTTTTATCCAGAAGGGTCGGGGCTTTCTCATTGCCCTTGTTTTGTATTTGGGTCGTTTAAAAAATGTACCTATTTAAAGGCTTTCATTAAAAAAGTTTCTTGTAGTTATTTTGTGACAAGCTTTTATTGGCGGTTTAGATTTTTGTTTAAAAGTTAATTTACGTCACATTTTTTAGTTAATCGTTATTTAAAGTATGTCTCGCAACGATTCGAACATGCCCAAGAGAGGTTAGGAAACATCATTTTATTAAAGAGATCCGGTGCCTACTTTCCAGCTCCATCATCGAATCAATTCGATGGTACCATTTTCTTCAGGACCATTTCAATTTGCGACTATGAAGTGGCTTAGCTATTTTAATCGAGATGTACCTCGTCGCCTATTATCGTTGAGGAGTTCCAGTGACCTTCTATAGTCCTCGTCATCAGATCCACTTCACCAATTTAAACTTTCTGAATAAAAATGCTTAATATGTCTGAGGAGTTCCTTCAATTCCTCATGGATCTCATCATTGGATTTTAGAGAGAACAAAGAATTTACTAAATCGGTTTATAAATGACGGAGTTCTAAGGCACCTAACAAACATAAAAAAGAGACTCTCGAGTACAACTTTGCACCTTTTGGGGTCAAGACTCTAGGTCCTTAGGGGATCCGGCGCCCTTGGCTTACACAAGAGTACGGCCAAGAGGCTGACTGATATCACAGGGGATCGAAGAGTTGGCAGCTTCCTCGTACATCGTATCAGCTTTAATTTACAGCGAGGAAATGCTGCCAGAAACTTTGGGACCATGCCAAAAGGGAGCACCTTAGATTCAACTTATACGCAATGGGACTCATAAGGCGGCTCAGAGTCACGCAACGTGCAATGGAAAGGGCTATGCTCAGAGTTTCTCTGCGTGATAGAATCAGAAATGAGGATATCTGCTGAAGAAACCGACATAGCTCGCAGGATTGAGTGGTTGAAGTGGCAATGGGCAAGCCACGTAGACCGGAGAACGGATAACCGTTAGGGCATTAAAGTCATGGAGTGGCGACCACGCATAGAAAAGCGCAGCATGGGACGGCCCCCAACTAGGTGGACAGATGACGTCAATGAGTCGCGGGGAGTCCGAGGATGCGGTCTGCACAGGTTCGCACTCTGTGGCGAGCTACAGGGGAGGACTATGTTCAGCAGTGGACGTCCATGGCTGATAGATACATAGACGTGTTTATAAATATGTATATTAAAGTTGTTTACATATTAGTGTTATTGAAAACCTTCGACACCTTTAAAAAACTGACAATTCTCAAACAACTGAACCCATGTTTTTAAAGCTTGGCTTAAAACACACTAGATGAAAGCAACTATCTGAGAAACATAAACTGAATACTAATCAATTGATCAGTTTACGAGCTAAATCGAAACAGAAACTTTCCAACTTTTTACGAGGTTGGTGATTGACGACATTTCAAATTTCCAAGTAATATTAAATCCACACACATTTTGTTTAATTAACTATCACGCAACCCATTTTTATAAACATTTATTTATTGCAGTTAGTTTTGAAGATAATAGGGGAAATGTGTAAAAAGCATACGATTCTCTAAGTGACGTCACTAGGAGGATATGGCACAGTCACAGCGCACAAGAAAACAGCAGTACAATTTCTATTCTCAATCCGCCTTAGTAATTGTTTACATTCTTGAAATACAAAGATCCAAATAATGATAAATTCAAGACTACGACCGGATTTAAACCAGTGCCTTGTGCCTTGCCGGGGCGCACGCTCTGCCAATTGAGCTACAGAGCCCAGTCAGCGTGTCTTCTTTGAAATGTTGTCCCTACTTCTTACAAGATCTTTGTATTTTTTTAACCGGCTTTTCGCCGAATGCGAATATCATAACATCAAGATTTTCGTAAAATACTTAATAATCAATGTCAGCGACTACATGTTAAATGAAGATATAAAGCGATTTAACGATGACACCCACAATTCTGCTATGAATATCATGGAAGAGATTCTTAGGATATTTTTGCCGAAAACTAGCAAGTGCACCGTTTCAAGATTAACGCTAAGATTTAGATCATGGAGAAAAAATAAACTCTGTATAATATCGTACACTGGTCTGATTTAACCTCCTAAGACCCCTTATTGTTACTAGCGACGATAAGCAATGAACAATGTTTCATTTGTTTCTACCACGCTTGTTTTCGATGAGATCAAATAGAGGATAAAAATAATAATAAAAATACATTTTAAATCTTTCGAAAATATCCTTATTTCATATAAAAAAATCAATTTCAAAAGTTACTCGTTCTAAAAGAGAGTAAGTGACAAGTAGAGCGTAGGTGACAGTCACAGCGTAGAAAACCATACAGAAGCACTATTACTAAGGCCGATTTAGTATAGAAATTGTACTGCTGTTCTTCTTGTGCGCTGTGACTGTGTCATATCCTCGTAGTGACGTCACTTAGAGAGTCGTATGCTTCCTACACATTTCCCCTAATATCTTCAAAAATAGATGCAATAAATAAAGAGTCTTTCTGTGTCTAGCTTGTGAACTGATAAATTGATTAGGATTTAGTTTATTTTTCTCAGATCGCCGATAGCCTTCATCTAGCGTGTTTTTAGCCAAGCTTTAAAAAAATGGGTTTAGCTGTTTGAGAATTATCAGTTTTTCAGACGTGTCGGGTTCCGTGTTCGGGGATTCCTTGAGCCATAGCTAAGAAAACTCTCGATGATGTCACTTTTCTAAACAAATAATACAAAATTGGTACATCCATTTAAGAGCTACGATTCCACAGACGGACACACAGATACACTAATCTCATCTTTTTCGTGGGTTGCTAATAAAAATAGCGTAAATTGTATTTTAATCACCGTATATTTCGTTACAACAATACGTGAACAACTTTAATATACATATTTATAAACACGTCTATCTATCTATCAGTCACGGACGTCCACTGCTGAACATAGGGCTCCCCTATAGCTCGCCATAGAGTACGATCCTGTGCAGACATCATCCACGGACTCCCCGCGACCCTTACGAGGTCATCCATCCACCTAGTCGGGGACTGACCCACGCTGTGCTTTCCGCGTGGTCACCACTCCATGACTTTACTTCCCCAACGGCTATCCATTATCCAGGCTACATGGCCCGCCCATTGCCACTTCAACCACGCGCCTGTAAGCAATGAATTCCTTGGTTCTTCTGCGGATATCCTCATTTCTGATTCTATAACGCAGAAAAACTCCATCTCTTTCCATTACACGTTGCGTAACTCTGAGCCGCCCTATGAGTCCCATTGTGAACGACCATGTCTCAATTCTGTAGGTCATCACAGGCAACACGAAAAACGCTCGAAAACCTTTGTCTTCAAGCACTGGAGTATTTTCGACGAAAAGTTATGATGCAGGTGACAAATACTCGTACGTCTATATTTTATTACAATAAAGCATAAAAATAAAACAATTTAACGGATTATATCGCGTATATTATCTCAGGACCATGTCCTCCCGTGACCATGGAAAGCTGGAAAGCTTCCGAAACGTCGGGAACTAAAATGAGATAATATACGCGATATAATCCGTTAAATTGTTTTATTTCAATGAGTAATAATCGCGGAAACAGAAGAAAATATTAATAAAGCATAAAGATAAATATGTACAATTCAGCTAAAACTATAATAAAACAAACGTATTCTAAGCTAAATAAATCAATCCTAAAATGTACAAATCCTCCAAAAGTTAACATAAACTTACTTAAAAGACCCCACCCTGTATTGTACCTGGCTCAAAGGTGCCCATAATGCCAGCAGCGTTTCCTCGCTGAATGGCTATGGAGACCTGTTGAGCCAGATATGACCCAGAGCGGGGATCGCCACCCCTGTTTCGTATTCGCCGGCCGAGTTCTTTAAGAAGCCCGCGAGCTTCGCAACCCCGGGGTCCCGCTGTTTCAACGGCGACCGGCACGAAATCGTATGCTGACTCCAATGCAGAATATTTGGCGTGCTTCATCATTGCAGCATGTTCTGCAGCGGAGCCAGCACACCGTAAAGTTTGTCTCAAATGGGATGCAGCGAACGTGCTAACGCATGTTGCATCCCATAAGAGGCACCGCCCTCTACGCCACGGTACTAAAGTAAGGCCATCCGGTCTCTTGCCGTCCGTGCGACTTAAACCCGGTGGCTCCAAAACACAAGGCACATTGGCTGAAACCATGGCCCGCCGGATAATTTCGTTGAGCGAGTCCCAAGTAACAAAGTTCTCCTGATGTGCACAGTTTACAGGCTCACAGCGGTAGTAACTCTCTCTTAGTGGTTCCAGGTTTCACTACCAAGCTTATAACTGGTTACACGGAGTTCGTTTGGGTTTATAGTACACCTTTTCTTATAAGTTGACTTATAGTTGTGTATAGAACGAAATTATAGGCGCAGTAAAGGCTAAGATGGCCTATAAAAGTGTTGCATAGGTGTAAATATACTTGAGAAAACTTGTTCCAGTAAGTTACACTTATAATCGCCTATAAGAAGTAATTATAAATCCACTATGAGTGTCATACGCCAGTAATAGTAATTTGTAGAACTAAATGCACTTAGAACTATTTGCATTTGTTACTTGACCTTATAGGGGTGTATAAGTCAACTTTATATGCCAATTATAAGTGAATTAGTTCTACAGTGGTTTCTTCTAAGAGTAAGTGTACTTGGTAAAATTTTGTACTCTCGAATGCTGTTATAGTCTTAATTTCTGTATAAAGGTTTTTTGTAAAACTATTAGTGTCCAAAGATATCTTCGTGAAGTTCATATAGGAAGACAATTGCTTATAATATTTATCGCATCTTCACGGCCATTTTGATTTCTTTTGAGTCATTGGGTGTTTATTGAATTATTACAAAAATGGATATAAACAAATGGAAGCGGTTAAAAAAAGCGGTTCATATAAGAGGAAAGTGCAGAAAACCTACCAACAAATGATAAGTGTGCCGAGTACTAGATTTACTTCGAGCCAAGAACGTTCTGCAGAAGATGGCGAGGGTTCCGGACGAAATAACAATTTTCAAGATATTAGTCCAGGAGTTAACAGTGGCGTTTCTGTACAAAACAAGGTTTTACCCACATTATGTGATTTAGATTCGGACGATGACGAGGAATATATTTGTGACAATTCTGATTCTGTGCAAGGAGATGAAAGTGACTGCTATTCAACATACGAGGACAATATTAAACTACGTAGTTCCCTTAGTAAATGGGCAGTAGAACACAATATTCCACATGTGGCGTTAAATTCATTATTAAAAATTTTGAATAAAAAGTGGAAAAATATCCTCCCATATGACGCACGAACTCTTCTGCAAACAAATAAAGCAAATGTGGATATTATTTGTTCAGCTCCAGGGGAATATTGGCATAATGGTCTGAAAAAATGCTTAAAAAATATTTTTGAAGAGCTTTCCGACCCACCTGATGAAATTTCTTTAAAAATAAACATTGACGGCCTTCCAGTGTTTAAAAGTTCTAAGTACCAGTTTTGGCCCATTTTATGTTCAGTGTCTGAAATTCCACTGCCGCCTTTTGTCGTAGGTAAGTAGGTACCTGTTGCGTCAGCTTCGTAGACAAAATGATGAAAATCTTAGATGACAATGTTTGCTTTTTTCACAGGTATCTACGCCGGTGATGGAATATGTTGAAACTCTATGGCCACAACCATGACAATTGCGAGATAAGAAAAAATGAGTTTCAATCCAAGGCCATCTCGCAGTTTTTAAGGCTCGAATATCATTTTTAGTTAAAAAACGGTCTACGTCCAGAAATATGACCATAATAGTTCGATCACAGTCACAACACACACAACTGAAACGTAAAAATAATAAACTCTTAGTTATTAAAATTAAACATAAGACATTTGTATGCGAAACCCTAAATCGTCACAATATGGCGCGACAATTCTGTTAGGACTAATATTATTTTTAAACACAACTTAGTAAATACGCCGTATTCAAAAGGCGAACAAAATTTGAGATGTAAAACACAATATACTTCACCGAAAATACTTACGCGTTTGCCGTGCAAACATTTATACACGTACAGTATTACGTGCGAAATACTTGTTAATACATTTTATATAAAATAGATGAACTTACCTTTTACTTTTCTTATTTTTTTTCCCAACCGTAGAACACAACACAACAGAAATTCACAAATGTTTGAAGTAGCTAGTAATAGAAGCGCGGAGTACGTTACACGCCTGCCTACTTCTTTAAAATGCTCATAGTTAGCTTCGCGGGAGCAAATAGTTCTCCCGAGTCTAATTATAAGTGTATTATGGGCTTAAGTCGTGGTGTCTGGTTCTATTAGATGCTCATAGCTGGCTTCGTGGGAGCAGATAGTTCTGCGTAGTCCAACCATAAGTGTGTTATTGGTCTAAGTGGTGCTCGCCAAGTCTACTATGAGTGTTTTGTTAGCACAAGTACGCGTATAAAATGGGCCCTTTTCCGTGGTTGTAAACTTCTACCAGCCTGTTATAGTCCTGGCCCCGGAACCACTACAAGACCACATTTTGTTACTTGGGGTGGTGTCTTGGGAACCGACCGGCGCACCTTTGGCAAGAGAGACCGTGATGACCATTCTCCTATAGAAACTAAAACTAAACTAAACTAATGCTAGGATGAATCTAAGGTGCTTCCTTTCGGCATGATCCCGAAGTTGCTGGCAGCATTTCCTCGCTGTACAGTGATGCTGATACATTGTGCGAGAAAGCAGCCAGCTCTTCGGTCTCCTGTTAAGGCGAAGGGGTGGTCAAATCACTGAAATCGATCTGTTTTTGTGCAATTTTTTTGATATTATATGTAGCATATGTATGATGTGAAAAGTAACTATTCAGGACACATATATACTTAATTATATACGCTGGTTCGAAATCTTCTTCTGATTCTGCGCTATAAGAGCTTTCGGAGTTCGATCTATGACGCGCCGCGTTTACTCTTGGTTTGTGCTTAAGGCGACGCTCTTCCCTTACATTCTCGTAAGTAAACATGGACCCGCACTGATCTCCTACCGTGTTCAAAAAACGCGTCAACAAAATAAGATCAGACGCTCCTCCGTGCGTCGCTTTAAACTCGAACCACCTATATTTTAATATGACGTTAAGTTTCTCTACGATTCTGTTTACTAATTCCGGCACGTACAAATACTGCTCTTGGTTAAGCGTTTTAATCGCGGCTACGGTATTTGCGACCCTATTCGCGAATGTGACTATATTTCGGCCGTCATCGGTCAGGCGCGACATTCTTTTTATATTTTCTACTTCCGTTAATATAATCAAATCGGGTCGACCGTACCGCCTCTCTAACGTGTCCATAATTTCGTACGGCTCGGACGTCGTATATAGTAAAGCTCTAACCGTTTCGCGGGCCGCCCCGCGAATCGCCTTACGTAAACGGGCTACGTTTTGTATGCCGGAAAACATACTCTCTGTGTCGCTGAAAACCGCCTTAAATGCCATCCATTCCGTTACCGTCCCGTCAAAATGTGGGAGCTCGTGGATGAATTTAGGCGGCTTCGACATATTGCTTGAGTTCACCGCCTGAACGATAGCGTTGGCTAACGATTGCATATCCGTGCCGCCGCCGCCGCCGCCGGCGGCGTCCGTGCGCGGACACGGTCTAAGAGGGTGCTCGAAATCTGGGATGTCGTTTCTATGCTCTATCGCGGTAGCTGGCCTGTGCTGACGCTGCTCTGTGAGCCATCGCTCGATATGTAAGGACCCCTCAACCCGGGGCGGTCCCGCCGCGTCACTAGAGTTCGCCAGTTTTCGCGGTGGCGGCCGCCTGAGCCCTAATCAATTCGGCGTTATGCGCCTCTAACTCTGCTATCAAAATTGACATATTACTAGCCGGTACCGCATTAACAACAGTGCCCGATGCACTCCTATTTTCGTCGTTAACGTTTGCGCCTTTTTCGATTTCTATTTGATTCGGCGCTGCCCTACGTTTGCTGCCACTACTCTGCTCTGTTATGCCGGTGCCTTTACTCCACGTGTTCGTCTCTCCAGACGTGGTCCCACCGGACTCAGGCGTCTGCTCGATTCTAGGCTTAACCTTGGAACGAGTTTGTGGAGGTTCTGACATTGTCGCGCACGAGGGTCCCTAGCTATACAATTATCCAAATTAACACTCCCTAAGTAACACTCCCTAAATATCACTCCCTACTTTTTCCTAACCACTATCTGCCTGGACGGGCTACTACCGTGGTGATGCCGACCAGGAATAGGAACGTAGGGATAAGGAGGGAAGGAAGGCCCCCGGTAGAGGGATCGGTAGCGCAGGGATGTTGATGACACGGTAGGAACGACCGTGCCAGATTCTTGACCAACTTGTGGCCCCCTTTGCTATCCTTTCCTTACCGGCGCAAACCAAGCTTAACACAGCGCTTTCTTGACAGCCGTTTAACACCGCAAGGTGGCCGGAGCTGCAGATTTAACGAGCCAATAACCTGGCAAAGCTACGCCTTTGGTTACGACTCGCACGTACTTGTTTCTTTCTTGATCGCTGATTCTTCCAATATCCGGCTATACGGAGGACCACTGTTGCGGACGGGTCCGTAAAGGGTCCATGCAGTGGACTGTAGATGGTGCAGCAGGGTTTCGGCAGGTCACAAGAAGAAATAAGAAGACTATTTTTCAGGTTTCAGCAGCGATGCGGTGTGTAGTGTGGAAGGTGGGACAAATGGTGGCAAGTGGCAGGTGACTGATGTTACTAGGGAAAGGATTGGTATAAGGTGAATTTATGTGGGGCGCAACTAGTGGGATTTTCGCCCACAGGGCAGGCAAATTTGATATAGTCTAAGGTGCAAGGGGAAAGGGGGAACGAGGGACAAGGATGGAAGATGTGTGTGAAGAGTATAGGACGTGTGTGTATTGCAGTGTTATTGTTATGTATGAAATGAGCATCTTTTATTAAATAAGTACACGAAATATTACAGACAATTCAACATTAATAAAAGGCACAATAAAAGGTAACAATCAATAAATCTTATATCTAAACACGTAAATAATATAAACAATAAAGTGTAAAAAAACGAAACTAAAAGTGAGTCTTTACTCGAATTAAAAACATAAGCAAAACTTAAATCTACCTAGCTATTATCGTATATACTACCTAGCTATTATTTACATGTAGCGATAATGTTTTTGAATTCATTCCGTCAACTGATTGCGTTTGTGTTGTTTTGATGTGTTCTATTCTACGATTTAGTACCAGTATAATAGGGATGATAACTAAATTTTAAAAATTAGTCCGTCTTGTAGATTAATAAAAATAGTGGACACGTATTTTTTCTTTTTTTTACTAACCCGAAAAATAAAGGCGATACATTGAGTCAAAATGTCGCGTGACGTCACACTTAAGTACAAATTTTACTTAGGAGTGACGTCACGAGCCCCCACTCTTAAAGTTAAACGCGATTTATCTGAGTATTTTTTTATAATTATGTAAAATCGAAAAATACGTGTCCAATATTTTTGTATTATCTAACTGACGGACTAATTAGAATTTTGATTTTCACACCCCGTCATCATGCCTTTATATCATGGTACTCTGTGTGATTATTATTACGAACCGGTAGTCTTTGAGGCGTTGTTTATTTCGGGGATTTGTTATGTTGTTTTGTATGTTATTGTTTGTATTGTTAGACATTTTATCTTGGTGTTTTGTGCGGCGTGAGTCGCTCCGTGCGACGTAATTACTTGGAGATTCTTGAGTCCCTAAAACTGGGGAACAAGAACGTCGGCGGTGGTGGTAATGATAGTGATGGTGGTGATGATGGTGGTGGTGGTGATGATGGTAGTGATGGTGATGATGGTGGTGATCGTGGTGGTGGTGGTGATGGTGGTGATGATGGTAGTGATGGTGGTGGTAGTGGTGGTGTTGATGGTGTTGATGGGGATGATGGTGGTGATCGTGGTGGTGGTGGTGATAGTGGTGATGATGGTAGTGATGATGGTGGTATGATAGTGGTGGTGTTGATGGTGATACCACCACCACCATCCACCACCACCATGCACCAATGATCATCCAATCCTGAATACCAGTAGAAACCCCCAGGGTCCATCAGAATCTGGAAAATGGTTGACAGTCCGGAAGCTCTTTATATCCTTCCGAATCCATAATTTAAAATAGGCACAAACAAAAATCTTTCTATTGACACAACACATAATTTCAGCAAGCAGCAAGGTCAAAAAAATAAACTGGAATAAAGTAGCCTCAAAAGGAGTCGATAGTTCACAACTAGTCGATGCGCGATACGAGGAGTCGAGAGAGAGCATCTAATATGTACTCGATGGCATGCGCGCTCGAAGTATTACGTTCTGACCGAACGAGCAAGGTCATTTCCCCATCTCTTCGCCTTAAATCCGACAGACTCTTGGCGATACTTTTGTGTAATCCGAGGGCGCCGGAACCCCACCGAACCCACATTCTCGACCCCAAAATGAGCAAAGTTGTACTCGAAACCGAGAACCCTATTTATTTATTTTTCATGTTTGTTAGGTCCCTCAGATTTACGTCATTTATACACCGATTTAGAAAACTCTTCTTTTGTCTCTAAAAATCTAATGATAAGATCTATGAGGAATTGAACTCCTCAAACATATTAAGCATTTGTATTCAGAAAGTGCAAAATGACAATATTTCATATTTTTGAGTGATACTTTTTATTGCTCAACTCGAAAGAACGCAAAATTTTAGGAGACACGTTTTTTTATATTTGCAGAAATCTTATTTTTTAATGCAAATATCCATGAATAATATTAGTTTGATGAAAAAGGGCATATGTGACAAACGTCTAACTATCAGCTAAATGACGTCACAGCTCTTTTTCACATACTTAAAAAAACGGTGGAAATAACAACAATATGTAATAAAAACTTTGACATGATCATTGCACTCAAACAGTTTTCTAGTGACCGCAGTTGTCACGGCGTAGAGATAAACGTCAAAACTTGAAAACGATACGCAGTGGTGTGATTAATTCAATAATTATGTAGAAAGTGCCACGCATAAAATATTGTTTTAAGAAAACTTGGATGAACAACAATCGTATATCGCCTATTCTCTTATAACTATTTGGCCAGATAGGTACTTGGTACATTTTGATGGGCACCATGTGCTCCGGCGTTATGCGGCATTTAACAAAAGATATATCATTTTGACGCTTTATTTCTACATAGCCCACAGCATTTGCAACATAACACGTCCGCGAAAACAGTGAAGTTCTGGCACCTCTGATGCCGGCCAAATTATACTTATCCGTGATTGCATAAACTCCATCATCATTGTATTTAGTCTCCACTCGAGGCAAATTATTAGTGTTGTCAGCTTGTACAAATCCCTCCGCGTTTCGCATGTCCGGTCTTAATAGCCGAGTCGTAGAAAATGAAAGGAACCGAGCAGTATATGAGTCAAATCAAAGTTGAGAAGTGGAGTCGTTTTTAAAGAAATTGTCCAACGGGTTGCCAGTCGTCATTAGAGAGAGAGCAGGTGTCCGTCGGTCCCGTGGTAATGCCGAGTCGTTGGTAAGCTCGAAATCAAAGGCAGGAAACATACGAAAAGTACAAGACGACATTCGAGTAAAATTAATTAATCATAATCATAATCATAATTTATTTGCAATAAACATTACCATGGGTTACATTCACTTAGATCTAAATAAAGTGTTGGTAGGTTTACATGTTTAACCATATTTAATTGGTATGCAAAATAATATAGGTCGCAACATAATCTTAATCGGCTAGCAGTTTAATTGTATTTCAATATTAATTTTAACTTTATTATCACTTACTATGCTACTTATATTATTTAATAACCATAATAATACAAAAATATTTTTATATCATGTCAAAAAATTCATCAATACTATAATAATTATTGCTATTAATCCATTTATATAATTGTTTTTTAAATATTTTAATATTCATACATTTGAATTCACAAGGTATTTTGTTATATATTTTGATACACATAGTCAGGCAGCTCTTCTTGTGTTTTGCTGATCTAGAACGGTCATCAGGCAACAATCTATCGGGGTGTCGGCAAGAACGTGGAAAACTGTCGCAAGTCTTTTTAAATAAATATTGATGTTGGTGGACAAACATGCATACTTCATAAATATAAAGGGCTGGAAGTGGTAACAAGCCAAGCTCTTTGAATAGTGGTCTACAAGATTCGGTAGGCCGCATTCCAAACATTGCTCTAATGCATTTTTTTGCGCAATAAATGCTCGATCGCTCTTAGTATTATTGCCCCACATTATAAGCCCATAGCGTAACACTGACTCTACATAGGCATGGTAGCAGGAAATGGCTGTATAAAGGTTAGTTACTCTACTGATTTGCCTAAGGGCATAAAAAACGTATTTATTAATTTTGTTGGTCACATTATCCAATTGCGATTTCCAATTTAAATTTTCATCAATAGTTAATCCTAGGAATTTCGTTTGTGTCACATTTTCAATTTTTGGAATATTAAGATTTAAATTATTTTTAGAATTTAATGATTTATTAAACTGAATAAATTTCGATTTATCTAACTTAATAATCAAGTTATTGGTACAGAGCCAATCTATTACTTTCTTAATAGCGTTATTGATATCTTCTTCGTGATCTTTAGCTGAAGTAGTGCTCTTATTGGAAGTCACAATGATAGAAATGTCATCAGCAAACAAAATACAAGGATGGTTTGTTACGTCAGTTATATCATTTATGTATAATAAAAACAGAATCGGACCCAAAACACTTCCTTGTGGGACCCCATATCTATTATATCTAAATCCAGATGAGTCACTATTTTCAGATCATGTCACTATTTTCATTCATTTTAGTAATATCAACGCGTTGTTTTCTGTTCTCTAAGTAAGATGAAATCCACTGATATGCTAGCCCTCTGATTCCCAAGGCCTCAAGTTTACATAATAACAGATCATGAGATACAAAATCAAAAGCTTTTGATAGGTCAAAGAATAGCCCTGTTGTGATACAATTTTTATTCAGGCTAGACAATATTATCTTGAGTAGAGAGAAGATGGCCAACGTGGTAGATTTATTTTTTTGGAAACCAAATTGTTCCTGTTTGATAATACCATATTTAGTGCAAAACTCTAGTAGTCTCTTAAACATACATTTCTCAAAGACCTTGGATATTATTGGTATCAATGTTATCGGATGATAGTTATCAGCATCGTCTTTCTTCCCCTTTTTGAATAACGGCTTTACAATTGATAGTTTTAAGGCTTCAGGAAATATCCCGGACGAGAAAGAAAGGTTTATTAGGTGCGTTAAAACTGAAACCGTTTCGTTCAAGCATGTCTTTATTATGTCTGTATTAATGCCATCATATCCCTCCGACAGTCAATAGTGTCATCTTAACAAATAGGCAATAGTTAACAGTCAATAGTGTCATGCGTCGAAATATGTCAAATGGATAACCGGAAGATGATTATTTTTACAGTGGCAACATTGGATCAGCTGTGTGATGTCACTTTCCGTTTTAGTTATTTTGGTAATTTTTGGCAAAAATATTGTAAAAAAATCTACAAATATGATTTTTGTGTTCTGGAGGCGTTTTTCTCCAAATGGTTTTCGATTTAGGGAAATGGGAAAATATGAAATGTTGTCAATTGGTGAAGTGGTGAAGAAGACCACATCAGATCATGAAGAAGGCCACAGAAGGTAACTGGAACTTCTCAACGATAAATGATTTACGGGTGGCGACGAGATACATCTCGATTAAAATAGCTAAGCTACTTAATAGCCGTAAATTGAAATGGTCCTGCGGGCCTATGATGGTCGCGTTTATCACGCGATAAATGATATGATAACGCGCCTGTCACTCTCGCACTCACATACATGTCAGAAGGTGACGTGTCACTTATTTATCGCGTAACAAACGCAACTATCATAGGCCCCCGCTGATGAAAATGGTACCAGCGAATTGATTTGATGATAAAACCGGAAGCTAGGCACCGGATCTCTTTAATAAAATAATGTATCCTAGCCTTGTTTGGGCATATTAGAATCATTACGCGATATACTTTTAAGTAACGATTAACTTAAAAGTGTGAAATAATTAACTTTTAAACAAAAAGTAAAACCGGCAATAAAAGCTTGTCACAATATAATTATCTTTGACAAAAAGTTTTTTAATGAAAGCTTTTAAGTAGGTACATTTTTAAACGACCCAAATACAAAACAAGGACAATGAGAAAGCCCCGACCCTTCTAGATAAACAGCTAACGGCCGAACCACTTTTCTCGAACCATAGACAAGAAGCCTCACGATGGAATCACCGTCAACGTAGAACGTCGAGCCTTAAGACTGGTGATGCTTTATCGGCTGGGACCAACCAGCCAGACCCACGAACATCGCCGCACTGTTGCCAGCTTGTTGGTTTTCTATAGGATATATTTTTGAGAGTGTACGCAGGAACTGCACGAGTTAATCCCGCCATTCCCGTTCCACCATCGGACATCCAAGCCTGAGGAGCGACTCATCCTTACGTTATTAATTTACCATTCATACGTAGGTACGTAGCGATTTGCTTCATGATTTCTAATGCGAACTGTTAAGGAATGGAACTCACTGTCGTGTGTATTTCCGGGAAATTATATTTTGGGTCTCTTGAAGGCAAGAGTGAATGGACTATTACTGAACCAGCGAGCTAAATCCTCGACCCCGTAGTCACCATCAGGTGATAGTGGGGTTAATCGCTGGACAGTTTATGAATAAACATAAAAAAATATTCCAGAGACAAAAAACTAAATCAAAATATGTCCATCTATAAGAGCTACAAAGCCACAGGAAGCAGCCGATTCGAACTCGCGACCTCCTGTTTGAAAGTCGCACGCTTGGACCACGCGGCTACGGAGCTTCATACATACTCACTTGATTTAAATCACTAGGCAGTATGGAAAATATTACGCAAAGATAAACAGTGACCGTTATAAAAACATTTATTATTGATTGCGAATATATTCAACGATTTCTTAACACCATTCGAAATTGGACTAATGTTTGATTTATCAAAATAGTTTTTACAAGTGATTCATGAAACGAATACAGCGTGAAGACTGCACCAGCTAAAGAGCGTATCTTCATAGCACTTACGTCCTTTTTTTGAGGAGCGCAGTTTTTCGGCAATAACTCAAAACAGTATGCCATCTAAAACATTTTCATGTAAAATGTTGCCAAGACGCAACCAGGTTCGCACTGTTAAAAAGTTATCAGATCTCATGTAGAGCCAAGTTTCTATCAGGAATTTATATTTGAACCACTCGCTCCGCTTGTGGTTTGAATTGGCGTGAATTTTAGATTCCTTCGCATACTTAAGTCTTTTGCTAGTGCACTTTTTCGTATTTTTCAACTGTAGTGCATTTTTTTGTATGAACGGCTGCGGAACCCTACATAGAGAGCAAGGTTCGACATGCTCATTGCCGGTTTTTTATATAATTTGTATAATTGTTAAATTTAAAGTACGGGTAAGTGATTTGGTGTAGACTTAAGCTTATGTCGGCTTAAATTAATGAAAATAAGAAATAAGGACATGACTTGAATGGGTTCAGCTATCAACTTAGAGCAATTATGTTCATATATTATATCGAACGCTGTTAGGTATGCTTTGGTAATGATTTTAATGACTCGTGCGATGTTTGTTCAATCGGGGAATACCCGGCATTATCTTCGGGTCACAATTTACACTTTTGAGCTATATTCGTTGATATGTTATCAATGACATATTATTATGAAGAAATGTTTTTATAACGGTCACTGCGTACATAATATTTACACACATTAATATTGTTAATACTGGCGAATGATTTAAATCAAATAAGTATGTAACTACCTACGAGTTTAATTACAATTATAAGGCTGGGATGCTGGCATACGGACATAACATCAAGATCAACAATATATGATTTTGAAAAACTAAGTCCCATTTAGACATTGGCAGCCCCCGATGGAAAATAGACGAGTTTTATAAACAACCAGAAGGTACCTGCAAACTTTGTCCGCGGAGGAGAAAAAGTCATAACCCGTCTTTTTTTCTTCAGTGTAGTCGGGTAAACAGTATTCTATAACCATCTCGAGATATCCAGCTACCCGTGTACCAAAAATAGTTGATATCCGTTAAGCCGATTTTGTGTGATGAAGCCGTTACGGCACATACAAACATACAAAAAATCTATAAGAAATATTTTTTGCTTTAGTGACCTCCAAATAGTCCCTTACAACAGTTTTTTTTTACATATCTTCAATGTACAACATACGTCGTTATCGCGGGTACAATTACCAATCAGATAAAGAGCAGATAAAACAGAATGTCTATTTGGTACAAACGGACGTATTCTGCCTACAGCTACTAAACATCTAAGAAGCTCTTTACATGTGGAGAGTTTTCTCTAGAAAAGATCAATAAAAAATACAGCCGCAAAGGGGTATGGGTTTAAACTGTTGTCATATGTTTCCATCTGTTTAGTTAACACGTTTATACATAGGAAAGAAGTAAATTTAATTATCTTTTAACGTCTTTTTTTAACAATTTTAATAATATATACGTACTTGTGTGAAGATAACTGTTATCGTCTACTAATTAAACGCTTACCTACTTAGAAGAAAGTCTATTTAAAAAATAAGAAAACAACGTGTGTAATTTTTACTAACGTGTATTTTTCACATCTATTATTTGGGTTTCGTAATAGATAACAAAGATTTTTCTAAATTTTCCACAGTCAATTTGCGGCGTCTAGCAGTAAATATCCATTTTAATTGACTAAATGATCTTTCAACATCAACTATTGTTGTAGGTGCATACTTGAAACGATGGAAATAATCTAGAGTAGTGTGACAAACTCGTAATGATGATTCAAGTATTATCTCCTTCCCTTGTATCAATTCATTATTATTTTTTATTATGACAAATCCAGTATTTTTCTTCAAGACATGTTTCAGCTTTTTAAATATTCTTTTTCCATTAGCACTCAAATTTAATTTCGATAAATGCTTGTATGTTTTTTGAACGATGGCTAAACTTTCACTGAGAGATAGATTCGGGCACTGCAATTTGTTTATAGCGTCTGGAAGTACCTGAAGATATTTCGCTATAAAATTTAAATCATTCCGAATTTTCGCACTGCGAAATGCTTTTTTTGCCTTTGTGATACATGCTGCGTCAGAATCACGAAATGTGTTCACAACGCCTTTTATTTCCTCGAAATACTTGTTATAGTATGTCGCAGCCTCAATCCACGTTCCCCAACGAATAATCGTTGGATTTGGAGGTAAGGGTATTCTATTAACCATTTCTTTAAATGTTTTTATTCTTTTTGGCGATTTTCGAAAAACTTTTTTTACATTTGATATTAATTTATTCACTTCTGGAAAAAGAACGCGAACTTGATCAGCAACTCTGTTAAGACCATGAGCCAAACATGTAACATGGAGAAGGTTTGGGTATTTTTTTTTCAATGTTCTACCCGCTTTTTGCATGTACCCTACACCATTAGTTAATAATAACAACACTTTCTCATGTTTATTGTGGTCGGGACCCCACAAATTGTCCAGTGCATTTTTGACGGTATCCGTTATACTTTTATTGTTAGTTTGTTCCAATTTTTTGCTTAACAATACATGTAGAGTTCCGACTGCATCTTCAAGCAATGCACCGACTATCACATTAGCAATTTGACGACCCCTGGCATCTGTTGTTTCATCAACACTCACATAAATAAAAGCATTTTCTAACTCCTTTTTAATTTTTTGCTTTTGTTCGTCGTATATTTGGTTTACGTAATTCTGTCTCAACAAACATTCCGAAGGGACCTCCACAGTTTTTTCAAACTTTCCAGAGACGCATTTATTGATAAAATTTTTGAATATGGGATTTTCTAACAGAGACCATGGTATATTACAGCTTACCATAAATTTGGTCAATTCCATCCTAAAATCTTTTTTGACGGATGTATTCTTTTCCGAGTTGAAATGTCGTTCCATAGAAGCTTTTCTCTGCGGGAAACTAACATTGCACTTAGTGCAATATAATTTTGTATCGCGAGCCTAAAATTCAGGATAATCCTTTGTCCACAACTCCACAAATTCATCGCACGTTTTTTTCCTTCGCGGCATTTTAAAAGCACTCGGCAATAAATATATTACACACAGTTATCAGTACGGATAATTGATAATGTACTTACTAACAAATAACAATGTCAAATAGGAAAAATTATTAAAGAGTTTGCATTGCGACTGCATAGTTAATCTATTTAAGTTGCATTCGTACTCAAGTCAAGTATGGAGGTTGGGTATTAGAAATACCTAACGTGTGATACATTTTAAACTCGTAGGAGTAGGCATAGATGTTCCTCAAAATGAGTTTCGCGTTTGTTATTGCTTGTTTTTCATAATCTTTCTGTACTGTCAAATCGTTTTTGTACCCGCGATAACGACGTATGGTACAGACAACGAATCATGAAATTATTGAAATGAAATGAAATGAAATAATTTATTCGATGAATTTGGGTTCGGCAGTTATTTATAGTTATGCTACTTCACCTCTGGGCAAAGACTGCTGCTGTACAAATCGCAGGTCCGTCCCCATATGGAGTACTGCTGTCACCTCTGGGCTGGAGCACCTGGATGTCAGCTTGGCCCTCTTGACTCGGTTCAAAGACGCGCTGTACGAAGTATTGACGATCCCATGGTCACAAACGGTATTGAACCTTTAACTTAGCCTCTTTATGTGTGTTCTACCGCCTGTATAATGGGCTGTGTTCCGAGGAATTGTTCGACATGATGCCTACAGCCACCTTCTACCATCGCACCGCTCGCCATCGGCGGGATATTCATCCACACACCTTGGAACCAAAATGGTCGCGCACCGTGCGGTATCGAAGGAATTTTCTACCGCGCACACTCCGAATGTGGAATGACCTCCCTGCCGCGGTTTTCCCTGGAGATTACAATATGGGGTTCTTCAAGAGGGGAGTGAATAGGTTCTTAAAGGGTCGGCAACGCGCTTGTAATGCCCCTGGCGTTGCAAGCGCTCATAGGCTGCTGTGACTGCTTAACATCAGGCAGGCCGAACGCTTGTTTGCCACCTTAATAGTATAAAAAAAAATAAAAAACAAAAAGTATATTTTCGGCACAGTTTTAAGACAGCATTGCGCAACATCCTACAGCACCGAATATAAAAAAAGACGCAAAGATACGAAGATACAGAGAATTTACTCACTGTCGTGAAATAAATGTTTATTTTAGATTTTTTTATTATTATTATTTTAAGTAGTTTTGTGTAAATTTTAGTATTTAAGTTAACATACGTTTTATTATAAATTATAATATAGATGAATATGTAATTTAAAGGAAATAATGTAATATTAGGCTTTCTTTTTGCCTGAAACACAAGGAGAACCCTAGTTCAGGTTATATAAAATCTGAATTTCATTGTATATTATAGAATTTAGCCGTAACTCTCTGTGTATAATGTCGGTTCAATACATGTTTTTTTGTTGAAAATAAATTTGTATTTGTATAATTATTTTCTAAATTAAAAATATCAAGAATCTTATTATACAGTATGTTAACTTACTAAAACTTACCACATTTTTTGCTAGTGTATGTCGAATATTTTGTATTTATTTATTTTATATTTTAATTTTCTCATTGTATAAAAATTATAAAATCTTACCTTCTTCAGTGTCGGTTAACCCAAAAAGTAACGTCCTGTGATATTTAATGTAATTTATTTTTCTTAATCATTTCAACAAAAAGTTGGTAGGAATGAAATGTCAAGATTAATTTTCAATGAGACGTTTCTTTATTGCAATGAAATGAGGCTGTGGATTGTACAAGCTTTCAACAAAATTGATCGAATGATTCCCAAAATCCAAATTTGATGCATAGCGTTCACGAAAATAGCCACCGTCGCTTAGTTCAAGTAACAACTAACTCGTTAGTGTGCACATGGCCTTACTTCAACTGACATTGCATGTATTGAACTTGACATTGTATTAACAACCTGATGACAATGTTACAATTGTAAACAAAGAATATAGGCTAGTGGAGTGATCCACTAATAAATTGCAAATATTGTGATTATTATCATAATATTTCTAAAAACAAAAAGTAAAGAGTACAGGATGTTAAAATCAAGAATGATTATTTAATTTTATTTTTTGAACTTTAATTACAAATCCTAAAAAGCGTTAGTCTTCCAATAATTTATATACCACAACCTTATTTATCACCTAGTGCAGCTCGAAGAAAAACTGCTGGTTCACGCTATGGTACGAGTTTAATGACTACTAAAAACATAAAGAAAAACTGTATAAAAAGGTACAAATGTTATAAAAAAAGAGGTGCGTCATGCACACCTAGACATGTCCGAATTTAAATAAATGGTTTTAGTCAGTTTACATACTGTATATACACATGTTATAGGAGTTTTTGGAAGTTAAACAATCTTGTAGCGGGCTGGTGCAGTTCGTGCCTGTACTTATACTGACATCTGACTTTACGGGAGTACAACTGCTGCTGCTTTACTGTAAATTGGTCTTTGTATTTATGGACAACTTAATGTACAGGCATGCAACCGTCAGAATGCAGTTATCTATGAAGTACTGACGACATGATTCTAGAGTATAATACCGAACATGATTCTAATGCAGCGCTTTTGAACAACAAATGTCTAGCTTACGCCTTTGCAACAAAAAAATAATGCACTCTCAGTTACACATAAACAAAAAAACGTCTTAGGAGGTTAGAAAAATGAAAGTATAGTTCTAAGTATATAATATTTATTTTCTCGTTAAGAAAATAAATCTATCCTCACTCCTTACGGACACAGAGGCGGCAAACGGCGGAGGAAATCAGCTACTTGTTGGTTTATAACCAAACTATCGTCCACGTCTTTACTTAGAAGATCTATGCTCGATTGTTTGTTGTCAAATACAACTCGCATAATACCTTTATTTAACGATTTGTCGCTGCTTTTCTTCACGATCAAATGAGCGTTCGCTTCCGAAAATAAACTTTCTGCATAGGAGTTTAAACTCACAGATAGATCTCGAATTTTTTTGATGTCGTCGCTCCACATAAGTTTAATCGTTTCCAAATCTGCAACAAAGTTGATCGCTTCGGGGAGTCTAGAAGAACTCTTTGAAACATTACGCACTTGGGTTGTTAACACCTTTTCGTAAGCTTTAAACAATTCTTCGAATTCCAAAACCTTCTCCGAAAGCCAAGTGTATTGCACTTTCATATAATTTTTGAGATAAATAGAACCTGTAGTTCAGTTGTTGTAAATATAAACGCATCCATTATCCGATGTCTTATTTAGCCACGAAGGCATTTCGGATTGTTTGTGAAACAGAAGGTAGAGAAGAATCTTCTGTCGCAATTCGGTGAGGTTCCGTTGCCGACCCATAATAGGGCCGAGCGGCCCTGCGGATGCGGTTTCCCGTAACCATGAAGACATCATCCCTTAGTTGGTAAATCACCCGGCCCAAGTAGCTCGATGCTTCTTTAAAGATATAATCTTCGGACCAAAAGTTACTGAACAAGTCGTCTAAGGCAGAAGTGGCATTTTTGGCACCTTCGATCTTGCTATATTGCGATTCTACGACATCAGTAAGCTCTTTGTCCAATTCTTCCCGGATGATATGGCATTTGTGTTCGAGCCACCTGGCATGAAGAAGGATCGTCTTGACGAGATTTTCGATTCTGTTGACGGTACTTTCACTAGCTCGTTTCAGAGCCTCGGCCGCATTTACGGCTTCATAGTCTGTGAAGAATAACCCCTTAAGAGGAGGATTAGTGATTATGCTCCGCTGCAGTTGGATATTGGCCCTTTCTCTGTCCAGCCTGTCGTCAGACGTCACTTGTATCGTGAGTTGAAGCATTTTCAACGGACCGCTTGCACCTTTGCCAAGCATCTCCTTCATCTCATCGATGAGTTGCAGAACAACACTAGTCATCGCCAAGGTGTCTTTGAAGAGTTTCTTGACGCGATATCGCTGTATGTTGTAGTCAGACTTGGCGTTGTCGGCATGCAATGAGCTGATGGTGTCCGCGACCCACACTATCTGTGACTGGATTGAAATGACGATTCTAGAACTTTCTGCAATTTTTAGCTGCATGTCAACTAGAGTTTTATGGATTCCGTTGTTGATCTTGATTATGTCTGAATCCAATCCTTGGTGCAGTTCGCTGGAGATGGCGTACAATGCTGGTGATAAAACTTCGAAATTTCTCAGTTCTATTGCCTTGATGTACGCCAGAGTTCTTTCAAATGGAGTGAACCTGTCACTTATAAAAGACAGCGATGTGGTAACTAGCGGGTCGGACCGGACCGGCGATGGGGCCGCGGCAAACGCTGCCAACACCAAGCACGCCGTGAAGAGTTTCATGCTTCTCGCGAGGCACGCCGACACGGAATGTGACAGCACCGTGTCGACACAGACGTCTTATAAGAGCCGACAGCATTGTACTGCTCGCGATAACCTCTGATCATGTCCGCTGCTGCTAAAACAGTCGCAATTAGATAACACACAAAGTGTCAACGCCGAAAATAAGCTAACCTTTATTATTTTGGTGTTACAGATTGCAAGCTCGGCCAAACTGTTGAGAAAAACTATTGTCGACAGTGATTATAATACTACACTTATAATTTTCAGTTTTTAGGGTTCCGTAGCTGAAATGGCAAAAACTGAACTCTTATAGAATCTTCATCTCCGTCCGTCCGTCCGTCCGTATGTCACAGGCATTTTTCTCAAAAACTACAAGATGTACATTAATGAAATTTAGAGTTTAAAATAAAAAAACTAAAATAAATATCAGGAACAATCTTACACAAATCGACCTAGTCCCAAACTAAGCAAAGCTTGTACTATGGGTACCAGGCGACGATATACATAATATAAAGTCTCAGGCAACTCTACTGAGGAACTCTCTACCCCATGACTTGAAGCGTGCCCAGACCCTTGCAACATTTAAGTGACACCTTAAAAGACATTACCTGTCTCTCCCTTAACACACTGCCATTGAAATCACTTTCTCAACTTTGCGGCTGACACTGTTATGGTTATTTATTTATTTACTTTGCATATGTTATATTTATTATGTATAAGTATTTATGTATGTTTATTTAAGCAATCTTATGTGTGTATGTTTATTGCGTATACATGTGTCTATATGAATTTTTTGTTTTGCTTCATAACTGTTTCTCGCCACCTACTCAACTAAAATTGTTGGTTTTTAAACACTCCGCTACCCAAAGGTTGTCTGGAAGAGATCGCTATTTAGCGATAAGACCGCCTGTTGTTTACCTCTGCTAATTCGAATGTTACTGTCATGTTCTGTATTTCTGTGTATCTGAGGTGTGCAATAAAGAGTATTTGTATTGTATTTGTATAAAGATAAATTATAATACTTAAATACATAGAAAACATCTAAGACCTAGGTACAAACATTCGTACTCATCACACAAACACTTGCTCTGGCCGGGATTAGAACCCGGGACCGCCAGCTTCGTAGGCCGTTGTACAACCCACTGAGCAAAACGTGTCGTCATAGTATAGGTGTCGTATAGGTATCTTGTGTAATCCGCTACTTAGATTTATGGTTAAATAACACACTCCATACATGTAACCGAAAGTGTTCTTTTTTTCAGCAAATATCAATGTGGCACATACTTGACAGATCGTTTAAAATCATTTTGAGGTTTTTAATAAAATGTTATGCTTTAATGGATATTTTCGGAAATAATCGCTCCGAAAGTAGCTAAATTCCCCCCCCCCCCCCGCCTTCTCCCCCTCTATTTTCTAAACCATATGTCTGTCTGACTATTAGAGCGCCGTATCTCAAAAACTTTTTGAATATTTATAAACATGGCCAGCCCACATTTTTTTTATATATTCAATTTTTAAGAATCAGAAGCAAAGACCATTTTTTACCACAAATGATTTAATACAAATCATGAAATTCGTTAAATTACAAAGTAACACAATGTATCGTCCGTTCTAAACTACACCACTACCACCACAGTCACCGAATCCGAATGCAAAGATGAAGTCCCCGCGACCTCTCCCCTCACCCTGCCCAGGTCGCGTGCCATCACACCTCGGCCCAAGGTTGCTGACTTGACTCCTTACCCGGCCTCTCCTGACTGCGGAGCGTCCTCGCCCGCCGGGTAGACTGCAGGAAGTTCAAGGTCTGTCTGACCTTGATCACCTTTATCTTCACAATCTGGAATTGAGAAACAATTGTTTCAGGTAACTAGGCAACGCTATGGTAGATACATTTTGTGTCATAATTACTAGGTGCACTCAAGCAATTATGAACAAAATTATTATTTTTTACTGGAGACTATTACTCTAATTGACTCTGCCAGCCATATACCTTTAATGACTAAATAACTAGCCTGAATTATGGCTCTGCCAAACTGTAATAGTTTGTCTTTTAGCCTTTAAGGCTCTGCCTGCCATGGGATGGCGAATACATGGAGTAACTAGTCTTCAATATGACTCTGCCATCTTTCAACAGTTGAATAATTAACCTCAAAGAGGCTCTGCCAGTCAAAAAAAAATGACTGTATACTTTAAACAAATAGCCCTTAAAATGGCTCTGCCAACTTCAAAAAGTCGATTAACTAGCCCTAAGTAGGCTCTGCCAGCTGTAAAACAGCTGATGACATGAAAAGTATAACTCACCATTCTCAAACAATGCTTCACATACGCCTTACCACGGCACCATGTGCTCCGAGGTTGCTTGAGATCTTTTCCCAAAGGATCCCACCAGGAGTTCCAGCTCATACCGATGGTGCAGGAGCTGCTTCACTACTCTGTAGGGACCTTTCATGCCGGAATCAAGTTTACCTGTACTCTGTGAACACTTGTTAACAAAGACAAAGTCACCTACAGTATAAGTACGAGGTACTTTTCTTCCTTTGTTTATATTGTCGTCCTGTTGCTGTTGATCTTCTACTAGCAACGCTGAAGCTCTTTGTCTTCTTAATACAACCATTGCTTCTCGGTTTGGATTTAAGTCTTTTAAGGCTACATCTCTTACCAAAGCTCTTATAATAGGGGTGGTTGCTTCAATTCCTATCAACAGTTGTAATACTGAAGTTTTAGTGGTAGCATGCTTAGTAATGTTCAGAGTAAGTTCAATCTTCCACAGGGAGTTTGACCATTTGGCGCCTTTGTTGTTAACTTCAACTCGTAGCATATTTAGAAAAGTGCGACAGTATCGCTCGACCTGTCCATTTTCGTGGTGCATTTGTGGTGTAATGAAATGAGTAGCACATCCCATTGAAACGACCCAGTCTTGAAACCCTGCGCTTTCAAACATTCGTCCACGGTCTGTTATAATTAGTGATGGGGTACCAAATAGGGAAATTGCATTAGAAAACACTCGCTTTAATTCCTCAGTATCCTGCCTATAGAGAGTATACAACAGACAGTACTTAGAGAAAGCATCAATTATTATCAGGATGTATTTAAATCCGTGAGAGTTTGTTAGGGGACCAAGGACATCCATGTGGACAGTAGAAAATGGAATTTCAGGCTTGGTCCAGCATTGAATGGGTTGATTTGGCGCTTTTGGAACTTTTTTGTGTGATAAACAAACTACACAGTGATTTACGTATTGCCTTAAGCTGGGAAACCAAAAATGGCGAAGTATTAGATCTATAGTTTTATCAATTCCAATGTGATCATGATCATCATGAAAAACGCGCAGTACACTGAGCCTGTGACCTTTATGAATGAAACATAAGCGGCGTGTATTCTCCCCAATAGGATTGTACTTGTAATATAACAACCCATTTCGAACTTCGTATCGGGAGAAGACTAATTGACCATCCTTTAACTTTTCAATCAAATCCTGTGTCTCTGTGTCAGCTTTTTGTGCTATCTGAGCTCAATTATTTGGCCTCCGAATATGAGAAACATTTATCGGATTTCTACTAAAAAAATCAGCATGTTGCATCAAAATGCCTTTTCTATATTCAATTTTAAAATGGAAATCTTGTAAATAGATCCACCAACGTGCTACCCGAGGCACAAGGTCTATTTTACATTCAGTAAGCTTTAGTGAATTACAGTCTGTCACTATTTTAAAATCAATGCCTATAAGATAATGGCGAAAGTATTGCAACGCTTTTACAATTGCCAAGGTTTCCAACTCGTAGCTGTGATAACGCGATTCAGCTCCTTGAGAGACTCGACTAAAATATCCAATTATACGTTTTCGTTTTCCTTCATGTTCTTGAATAAGAATAGCACCATAACCAAAGTAACTTGCATCTGTGTGTTATTCCATAGGCAAATTAGGATCAAATATGGAAAGAACAGGTTCTTTTGTGAGACAGGAAATTATGTAATCTCTAGCTGATTCTTGTTCAATTGCCCATACGAAGGGTACTTCTTTTTTTGTTAATCTGGCTATACGGGCTGTTTTAACTGCATAACTTGTAATGTACCGCCTGAAATATCCAGCTAATCCTAAAAACTTGCGCACTTGTTTTACATTAGTTGGCTTTGGTGCTTTAATGAGAGCTTCTATTTTTTTAGAGCTCGGCCGTACCTGACCCTGACTAATTTTTCTACCCAAATACTCAACTGTGGTATTAAGAACAGTGCATTTTTTCAAATGTATTGAAAAGCCAGCAGCAATAAGTGTATTTAGCACTTGGCGCAATGTATTTAGCCCTTCTTCAATAGAATCAGATAATATTAAAACATCGTCGATGTAGATCAATACTTTACCGGTTTCCACTAAATTCTGTAAAGTTTAGATATAAGTCTTTGATAAACAGCAGGTGCAACATGTAGATCTACTTCTAATGAAATATCTGGGAACTCAATTACAGCCGTAATATAAGAAGTGGTTTCATTTTCTTGGCTACCTATGCCACGCATAAGGCGATAACTAAGGATCCTTTTGTAATTAAAATGCTTCAAGACCGAATCTGAAATTAATGAAATATCTGAACCGCTATCTATAAGTGCGTCTACTGGCACATTTTGAATAATGGCAGGTATTACATTACTCTGATGATAGTCATCAATTTTTCTTACAAAAATTTACATTCCTGGTTCTCTGGCTATTTGTTTCCGATTTTTGTTTTAAGAAACATTTGTCTACTAAGTGGCCAGGTTTCTTGCAAAATGTACAAAGTTTTGGCTTTTTTATCTCAAGTGTTGAATTTGAAGTTGAAGGTTCAACTTTGATCTTTTTTTGGACAATTTATTCTCTTATGGCCAATGCCATTACATGAGTAACATTTGATGTCAATCTTGGTGAATTTATTCGACTTGAAACTGTGATTTGAACTGTCATGGAATGTCCGTAAACTTTGATTACGTGTGCCTTCGATTTTTGGTTTCTGATAAACAGAAAAAAATTCTACTATCTCCTTGGGCTCTAATTTAGCATTAGTTGCTGCCGCCTTAACCTGTGGATCAGCAATTTCACGAATAATGATCGCGCTTTTTAAATCATCATCAAGGTTTTTGACAATATTTAATCGTAACAGCAATTGACGTGCGTATTCAGCATAAGTTGACACATGACGTCAAATAAAATACTAGAGACATCAATGCTCCGCGGACAAAGAGACCGAAACTCCGATTAAAAATTCGTTCAAGTGCGATCATTAGAGACCCAATTATTAAGCCAGGTTTTAGCTTCACCGCGTAGACAGTTACCAACTCGAGAAAGGCACTCATTATCATCCCAGTTGTTTAATTTACGTCCTTGATCGACTTCTGTACACCAAACTTCAAAGTCATTTATTGACGGGACAAAGCATGAAATGACGAATTTTGATTTCGTTTGAACCAGGGATGATAATGCGTTCGCTATCTTATTGGCGTCCGTGTGTGTGCGTTGTAACAGACCGTCAGTTACACCATTACGACTGGTGTCGGTATTGCATTCGATTGCGAACTCGATCCCGGTACCGGCGGCGTAATACACTCGCGCAATGGACGTGGTGGTATATCTGTGGACGAATAAGCGAATAGACGGCCTTCAATCGCTTCCAGACGCCCTAAAATTGTGTCATAGAATCGAGTACGATGGTTATCCCAAGATCCATACGAAGTTTCACGACGCCTATCACTAGTACTTTCGCGACGTTTACGATTACGGCTACGAGAATGACTGCGAGAACGACATTTACTGTAACGCCGTCGTGATTCTTTGCGTTTGCAACGCCCCGACATGACTTTGTTCTTAACGCCGAACAACGAGAGTAACAAAATAAAATAACACGAAGCTTATATAATACAACCGTAAGGAATGCTCACGTCCCTTGCCCAAGAGGGCCCCAATCTCAAAACTATAGTTCAATACTTAAAACAACCAAATTACTTACAGTAAGAGTGCTAATGTAAACAAAACTTGAGACGCTGCGCCGGCGCGCCCGTCCTAACAATTATCTACTTCGAACTATGTTTAAAAGCAACTTGTAGAGAATTATGAATAAAAGAAAAATATTTTAGTATTTTACACACTAACGGAATGAACTAAAACAAAATTATACACACACACACGAACGTAAACGTTACGTTTACAAAACTTTCGAGAAAAAATACTGACAGTGAAAACAAAACTCACTAAACAAAAATAAAATTTAAAAAAAGAACACTTTTTTTAACCTCACGAGCAGAAGGGACACGTAGTAGATCCCGCTTCTGATTTTAAGAATCAGAAGCAAAGACCAATTTTTACCACAAATGATTCAATACAAATTGTAAAGTTAGTTAAATTACAAAGTAACACAATGTATCGTCCGTTCTAAACTACGCCACTACCACCACGTCCTAGTCGCCGAATCCGAATGCAAAGATGAAGTCCCCGCGATCTCTCCCCTCACCCTGCCCAGGTCCCGTGCCATCACACCTCGGCCCAAGGTTGCTGACTTGACTCCTTGCACAATATTTATAAGGTCAATCGCTTGATGTTTGGAGTTAAAGTGACACCAAGTCTTTGGCAGAAATTTATGGATCAACTACTTGGCAGTGACCTTACCGATAAGCTTCTTGTTGTAAAAACCAGACTCAGGCGTACACCGAACCAGACAGGCCAGACTCTCTATACCCCAGGCTCGTAACAATATGTTTCTAATGTGTATTTAATAATAATAATTGCTGTATCCACGATTACGCTACTTATAAAATTATGAATTAGTCTACGTTTATACGTGCTCCTAGCTAGTACTCATACAAAATACTTTGGTTATCAACAGTGATCGTTATCAACGTGCAATTTTCGTGGCAAAGTGTATGGTTGACAGAAAAAGCGAATATTCACTTATTTATTTTCTAGTTTTACACAATATAAAACAAATACTTGCCTACATAGGATTACATCTCTAGATAATATATCTATACTGTACAAAACCTTTTCCGCCCTAAATATTTTTAAAACAATATACGTCGAAATGACATCGGGCGTCAATAAAAGTTGCGTGCAATATTTTAACAGCTTAAATTACCTTCTCGTGACTTCTGTCAACGTCGAAAGGTCATTTTAGTTATTTAAAATTGATTTTTTCCAATCGTCGTGAACGACTGACGGCAAAATCTGTTGAACACATTTTAGTAGATTATTCAGCATAATTGCAGAAGTGATAGTCAATATGTATATAAATGTTATAATTTGTGAAATATAATAATATTTAAAAAACTTGAGTATTTGTTAATATTTTCTTCTGTTTCCGCGATTATTACTCATTGAAATAAAACAATTTAACGGATTATATCGCGTATATTATCTCATTTTAGTTCCCGACGTTTCGGAAGCTTCTCCATGCTCCTCCCGTGACCATGGAAAGCTGGAAAGCTTCCGAAACATCGGGAACTAAAATGAGATAATATACGCGATATAATCCGTTAAATTGTTTTATTTCATTGAGTATTTGTTTTTTTGTCAACCATACTTTGCCACCAATTCAGCACGTTGATAACGATCACTGGTTATCAATAAAATTATAAATTAACATCAGTGTTTCTATCAAGACTACTATCAACTATCAGATCAGTACAGGTGTGCAAACCGTACAGCATACTTTCGACATTTTGAATGTCGACCTTATGACCGTTACGTATTATACAAAATACTTTGGTTATCAATAAAATTATAAATTAACATCAGTGTTTCTATCAAGACTACTATCAACTATCAGATCAGTACAGGTGTGCAAACCGTACAGCATACTTTCGATATTTTGTCCGTCGACTTTTTAACTTTGGATATATTAACTTACGAGATTCAAATACGTGCCCCACCAATACACAAATGCCTGTGACATACGGACGGAGAAAATGAAACTATAAGGGTTCCGATTTTACGGAACCCTTATAAGGTTTAAAGCAGTAGATCTCTCAGTATTAGGGCATTCAATTAGTAGTTGTTTTCAGGGCTGAGAAAAATTATATCGAAAGCTGTTAGCCCTACGTGTGGCGGCCGCCACACTTCTGCTTACGTAGCAAATTCTTGCTGCTGTTAGGCAAAAAATATGACGCATCTGGCAGTCGCCTGATGCAGGACAATGTTTATGTACTCTGCTTTGATGTGAATTTAAGTGCCTAAACCTAGTGCGCTGCTCTAACACATAAACATGCGAGATCATTGAACACAGGCTATGTACTCTAATGAAGTTTTTTTTTAACGTAGAGAATCTTAGAAATTCAGTCTAAATAATTATTTCTTATTGTTTGTCGGTTGCCGGATCGGCTTGACTCCGTGGCACTGGGTGGATGTAGCTTCGCTCTGCATTTACTATCGCTCATATTACGGGGAGTGCACCGAGGAATTATTTGGATTGATCCCCGCCGCATTTGTTCGCCATCGTCCTACGCGACAATATTTCCATCATCACCACTTATATGGATGGCAGTCCTCAACTGTGGTCGTTTTACAGGAAATTTCCCGCTTCGCAAGACTGAATTGTGGAATAAATTGGCGCCAGCAGTATTTTAATTCATAATGTGTAATAGTGTGTGTTAATGTAATCTTTCAATGGGCTACTACCTAAATAAATAATGAGTATTCCATTATATTATCATATTTCCAGACCAATGCGACCTTCAAGAAAAGAGAATACTTTCACCTGAAAGCCGGCATCGCACTAGTGACTCCTCTGGTGTAGGATTCGGCAGATTGTCCGTGAACTCCCGAAACGTGCAGACTTCTGGCCTAAGGGTGTAGCCCTTAGGCCAGAAGTCTGCACACGCGATGGTGTCCTGCAGCGGCCGCGGCACGCGCACTAAAAACGAGCTGAAGTGCACGTAGTGGCGGGACTGCAGCTGGTGACAATAGCGAGTTCAAAAAGGTGCCTTCAATCAGCAGCACCCTTACGCACGCTCACCGCCTTCGTCCACGCCGCCAGCTCCTGGCCATCGTCGTCGGGAGGCGAGTTGGCGACTGCTCCCGAGTACTCCCGACGCAAGAGTCGAGCAACGACGTGCGCGGGCCGCGACCACCACCGCGACATGGACGGGCACCGCTGCCAGCCAGCTTTGGGCCTGGGCATCCTGCTCTGTCCACGTCTCCCGCTACCGGTGGTGTAGAGCGTCGCATGCATTGTTCTTAAGCCAATAACGAGAACGTCATGTGCGCATACTATGGGCTTGCACAGGGGTAACCCACCTGTCTGCGTACCGGGACATGATGCTCCTTCTGTTCCAGGCCCTTGAACCGGCCATCGCCGTATTGCGAAGAGTCTTGACCAACATCTTAAGAGTCCCCTGCAAGCTCGGCCGAATTTCACCTTCCCATACAAACGGAGTTTCGTTCTCATTTTAAAACTACGTGTTGGATTGTAACGAAACTTTGCATATACAATGACATGAGGTATATCTGGGCCTGTAATTAGTTTATATGGCTCCAGTTTATAAAACAATCAAAATACAGAAAAATAAAACAAATTTTGTAGGAAAAAATTAAATTCGCTGTACTTTTTTTACTATAGTATCTGAAGCTACATAAACTAATTACAGGCCTGCTTATACCTTAACTTATTCTAAATACAAAGTTTGAAAGCAAACTAGCCAGTCGTTTTAAAATGAGAGCTTAACTACGCTTATATGAAGAACCGAGCTTACCGGGGACTCTTAAGAGACTCGCTAGATATCAATAGTGGGTGCTATCTATTTCGCATATTTTTTTATGTCCGAAACTGATTTTGCCGAACATGTTTCGCATAATTTGATTTCGCCGAATCTAAATAGGTACGCATAATTTAGTATCGCCGAATTTTAGTTAGCTGCAAATTCAACCTATAACAATAAAAAACTGCTGCCAGTAAAGTAGGTTAGGTTAGGTTAGAACTGCAATCCCAAACAGAAGATGATTGCTGCCAGAAAAGTAGGTTATCGGCATTAAAAAGTTATGCGTAAAAAAGACCATTCGGCGAAAGTAGATTCGGCAAAAACAGGATTTGGCGTAATGATGATGTATACTTATAGATCATTACGCTTATTTTGATTATGCAATATAGAATTATGACAAAAAAAGCGTAAAAACTTTTTTTGGTGGGTAGGTGCATAAAAAGTTTGCAAGTCTCTATCAGAGTAAATAACCATTTATTAGTATTTTTCCAAGTTTTTAAGGGTTTTATGGCATAATAATATTCAAAAATTAGTAAATCAGTACATACGTTGTAGGCAGCTTCCATTGATGCCTTAACTACAAGATACTCCCTAGCACCTGCCGGCAACTTAACTACACACTTTGGATTTTGGACTTTTGGTACAAAATGTCTACTTTGGAGGCAATAACTGTGGCCCAAACATCTTTGGAGTCTCTGTTGACTCAGAAGTTTTCAGAATTTGGATCAGCTCAACAGACCGCCTCTCCTCGCAATGACACAATTGCCACATTGAGAACGGAGCTGGACAAGTTCAAGGAGGCAACTCTGGCAATGGTTAAGGTTATCCGGCAGCAGATCTCATCATTGAGCAGCGTTGTTGACAACATTGAGATGCGTCACCGACGGAAATATCTGCTGTTAGCGGGCGTGCCAGAGGCAAGCAGAAAATGTTCCTGAGGTTATTGCTGCCATTTGCAGGGACCGCTTGCAGTTAGGTAAAGTCACTTTCACATCATTCTCAGTTTGTCATCGGCTGGGAGCTGCTGCTACAGGTCAGTCACGCTCTATCTTGGTGCGCTGTAGCAATGCGGTGCTGAAAAACACCATTTGAAAAAAGAAGACGGCTCTAAAAGGCACTTCAATTGTTGTGTCAGAATTCTTAACTCGCCAACGTCAAGCCATTTTTCTTGAAGCCCGGAGGAGATTTGGCATGCGAAAAGTTTGGACTATGGATGGCACTATTTTCATTAAGCTGCCCACTGGAGAGTTGCATCGCATAGTTGCAGCGGAGCAGTTGCACAAACTTTGTCGAGACCATCCCGCCCCCATGCCTGAAAGTAACATGGAGGGAGCGGAAGTTAAGACTGGTACATCGGCAAAGAAAGCATGGCCAGCGGCGTCAAGTAGCAACCCGGCGGCTCCAAAAACCGATCCCGGCATAAAGAAGTCAGCGGAGACATCGCGTGCGTCGAGAAGGCAGAAAACTTCCGCCCTGGCCACCGTCGGTCCTAGAGGTCCTAGAGTTACTAACTCCAAGTAGTGCCTCTAAACTCGTGTTGTGGTAGGATTACAGTTACTCCATTTTTGTTTCTGTGTGTACCCGTATTTCTTACTTGACTCCTTTACAAGTTCATGAAGTTTAAGGTTTGTAAGTCTACCTACAAAAGTAAGTAGACGGTTGATAATTTAATTATGATTATTTTAAGTAAAGTGAAAAGTAAATGACATTGACAGCTAGAGTCTAGACTAGATTTAATGTCAGTATGACGTTTACGGTTGCATTCAGAAATTATTTATTATATAGGTTGCAATACGTTTGTTTCTGATGCTTACTCTTTTTTGTCGGTCTTGCCTTTTTTATTGTATAAGAAGTCACTTTGTATATTTTATTTTTATGTTGTTATTGTGTGTGTATATTAGGTTGACCGGTGAGCTAAACGGCGCTGATACCTGCAAGTTGTGGGTCATTATTCATTATTATTATTATTATACGTTTATTAATATATTTTAGTATATTTACTTCTTATGTCTACTGATGGATGTTACGATACATTTCACTCTGCTTGCGACTTGTCCAGTTCTTTTCATTCACTTGACGAGTCAACTGAACCTAGCACGCTTGGTTCTTTATTGGAGCGAGAATTACAGTGTAATCAAAATTGTTTTAACGTATGTCATATTAATGCTCAGAGCGTTGTAAGTCACTATACCGCCTTGTTAAACACTTCCTCTTCCTGCGATGTACATGCTATCTTAATCAGTGAAAGCTAGCTTAAGCCTGAGATCTCTTCTACCTCCTGCAGCCTCCCCGGATTCGTCCTGCTGTGTAACGACCGCACAGGTAAGGGTGGTGGTGGTGTTGCTATCTACCTACGCTCTGATATTCCTTACGAAGTAGTAGAATGTTCATCCGCTCCATATACCGGATCTATGGAATATCTGGTTGTTAAAGTTAAGCTCAGTGAGGTGTCTATTATTTTAGGAGTATATTACTGTCCTCCTGCTGTTGATTATTTTTCAGCTCTAGAGGCTCTTTTTTCAACAGTTAGTTGTGAGTGCTCACATCACATATTTATGGGAGATTATAACACGGTAAGTCCGTGTTATAATCTCCCATAAATATGTGATGATTCCAGATCAAGCATACTTAGATCTATTGTCGATGCCGCTGACTTTTCGTTGGTGCATCTGAAAGCAACGCACAATAATAAGGACTCCTCGGATACATGGTTGGATTTGATTCTTACTTCATCTCCCGGTGATGTTATTAAATCTGGACAATTATTAGCACCAGGGTTCTCTCACCATGACCTGATTTTTTTAGCCTATAAGATTAAACCACCAAAATTGAAGCCTGTAGTTATACATATGCGTGGTTTTGCTCGGTTAGACATTCATAAACTGAAACAGGATGCTGTTTCGGCCGACTGGTTACCTACGCTTGAGGCATCGACAGTAGACGATAAAGTCTGTCACTTCAATAAAGTCATTTCAAAACTGTTCGATGAGCATGCGCCAGTACGTGCAGTAAGGCTGAAGCGCCCGCCTGCTCCGTGGATTACCGAAGGCGTCCATATGGCAATGACTAGGCGGGACAAAGCATTCCGTACGTGTGACGAAAACTGGCGCCTTTTTAAAATTGGCAGAAATCGTTGCAACCAAATGGTAAGAGCAGCGAAGCGACGTTACATCCATGAAAATATTTTGGCTTCCTCTCCAGCTGATACGTGGAAATTCCACAGGTCACTTGGTGTCGGTAAATCCAAACCCGAAGTCAATGCTTCTGCCTTCTCACCTGATCAACTTAACATTCACTTCTCCAAAGCTACTTCTCTCAATCCCTTAATTAAATTCAAAACTTTATCCTTTATTGCATCGCTTCCTTTTCCCGATATTGACTCTTTTGGTTTCATCCCTGTTGATGAAGAGGAAATTCGTAAAATTGTCATGTCAATAAAGTCAAAGGCTGTTTGTTGGTCATGATAACGTGAGTAGAGCCATGGTCACTCTCATTTTAGACTGCATTTTGCCCATTGTATCTCATATCGTCAACACCTCGTTACTCACTGGGGTATTTCCATCTTGTTGGCGTAAGGCCTTTGTAATCCCACTTCCCAAAGTACCAAACCCCAGTTCCCTCAATAATTTTAGACCCATTTCTATTCTTCCATTTCTCTCCAAAATTCTTGAGGCGGCAGCCCACAAACAAATTTCAAACTTTATTAATCGTAACTCCCTTCTATCGCCATTTTAATCTGGCTTCCGTTCCGGGCACAGCACCTCCACCGCTCTGCTCAACGTCATTGAAGATGTTAGGCTAGGCATCGAATCATCTAAGGTTACAGTGCTGGTGCTCATTGATTTTTCAAATGCTTTCAATGCGGTTGACCACGACTTACTTCGTGCTATTCTCATACATTTGCAAGTCTCCTCTGGTGCAACTGAGGGGTTTTCTTCATATCTCTCGGATCGTGTTCAGGCTGTCCGTGGCAGTCGTTCCTTGTCCGATGGGTGTGACCTGAACTCTGGGGTACCTCAAGGTGGTATTCTCTCTCCGCTTCTGTTTTCCGTTTTTATCAACCTCATTACCATCAACATTCGCAGTTCTAACCATCTGTATGCCGACGACTTGCAATTATACGCTCAAGCTGATGCAAGTGAAATAAACTATGCTATCTCACGGATTAATGATGACCTACTTCACATTGCTGACTGGTGTAGTAGTTTTGGCATCTGTGTCAATCCTACTAAATGCCAGGCTATATTTTTGGGTAGCCAGCGGCAATTATCCAAACTCACTGCTGGCTCCGTCGCACAGATCTTATTCGAAGGTAATATCATTCCCGTTTCCAAACAGGTCAAGGATCTAAGCTTAGTTTTAGACTCCAACCTTTCATGGAATAGTCAACTTACGGAGGTAAGTCGGAAGTTTCTGGTACGTTGCGTAGTCTTTATAAGTTTAAAAATTTTCTTCCAGTATACACCAAAAAGATACTAGTACAGACTCTGGTGTTACCTCTCATAGATTATGCTGATGCGTGCCTCACCAACATTACCCAAGAGTCCCTCAATAAGCTAGATCGTCTCCTTAACAATGGCATACGTTTCATCTTCGGCCTTCGTAAATATGACCTCGCTTCATTCTTTCGCCGTCAGCTCAATTGGCTTCCCATACGTGGTCGCAGGTCTCTTAGAATCCTTTGTTTCCTATTTTCTATCTTGTTCGAGCCTTCCGCTCCAGGATACCTCAAAAGCAAATTCGCTTTTCAAACTCCCCGTCCTGGCTGTGAACTACGTTCCTCCCGAATTTTCAAACTTTCAATTCCTTCACACCACACCGGTTTCATGTCAAATTCTATCGCCGTTCAGGCAAGCCGTCTCTGGAATTCGCTCCCTCTTTCTATCAAACAAGCCCCAAGCAAGGTAGTATTCAAGCGGATGCTACGTAGGCATCTGCTGGAACAAGAACTCAAGTAGCGTCCATCTTCCATGCAGTAGCTGGTATATTTTGTATTTATTATTTATATGTAATATATATATATTGTATACCATATATAGTATAGGTATAAGCAATTATGTATGCATTATTTGCTTGTGTGTCCTAACGCTCTCAGTACTGAATGTTTTTCCCCACTGCACCGTTTTCCTGCTTCTCTGTTTGGCCCTATGGTTGACTGGTAGAGAATGCCTTTTGGCATTAAGTTCGCCATTTGTACTTACTTTTGTTTTGTGCAATAAAGTTTAAATAAATAAATAAAAAGCCGACCCATCGAGGGTCAAATACAGAAAGGCAGTAGTAATCCTGGACACGGCATGCATTGTCAGGAGGTTCCTCTCTGTGCAGCCCTAACCACCGGTAGCTTCGGCACCCTAGGTTAGGTTTTTATAAAGTGTTTATATTCTGTATTCGCTTTTTGTATTTTACTTTTTATATATATATTGTAAAAACCTATCTTAAGATCGAAAATGTATAAATAAATAATTATTATAAGTATGTTATTACTGCTGTTAAACGCTGAATTATTTGCATAATAATATCAGTCATGATGAGATGAGTTTTGGTCACGCGTCGTCTTGGAATTTGCGCACTAAACTTAGTTGACCTAGTTGTTAATTTGTAAAAATAAACTGATACCTAGGTACCTACTTGAAATTAACCTCCTGCTGCGGTTCGAAAAAGACGAATTCGGCCACGTCCCACAAGTTTGGCAAGATATTCATTTTTAGGGTTCCGTAGCCAGAATGGCAACAGCCCCTATAGTTCCGTCATGTCCGTCCGTATATCACAGGCATTTTACTCAAAACTACAAGATTTATATAATTGATGAAATTTGGAGTATAAGTGTCTTGTGTAAGCGGCTATTTAGTTCTATGGTAATTTAATAAAAAGAAAATCTAGGGGGGTTAGGGTAGGGGAGGAGGGGGTAACGTATGGCACTTATCTGACATATCTCTTAAAATCATTTTGAGGTTTCTAAAAAAATATGTAATCACTGCGAAAGAAGCAGAAATTGTGTCTCCCCACTACTATTTATTTACTATTTACTTTACCTTATGTCCAAAAAATATGAAAAAAATAACAAAATTACGCTTAATAAATACTTTCCACGAAACTTATTTTCAACATGATCGGATGTACCGTTTTTGAGTAATTACCAAAAAACGGCGCTTCTCAACAAAATATTTTAACTGCCGTGGAGATACGCTCTTATGCTAGTGCACTTTTTCGTATTTTTTCATCTGTAGTGCATTTTTTTGTATGAACGGCTGCGGAGCCCTACACTGAGAGCATGGTCCGATATGCTCATGGCCGGGTTTTTATATAGTTTGATTAATTGTTAAATTTAAATTACGGGTAAGTGATTTGCTGTATACTTAAGCTATTGTCGGCTTGAATTACTGAAAATAAGGAAATAAGGACATGACTTGAATGGGTTCAGCTATCAACTTAGAGCAATTATGTTCATATATTATATATATTATATCGAAGTATGCTTTGGTAATGATTTTAATTACTCGTGCGATGTTTGGTCAATCGAGGAATACCCGGCATTATCTTCGGGTCACAATTTACACTTTTGAGCTATATTCGTTGATATGTTATCAATGGCATATTATTACGAAGAAATGTTTTTGTAACGTTCACTGTGTACATAATATTTACACACTATAATATTTTAAATACAGGCGAATGATTTAAATCGAATAAGTATGTAACTACCTACGAGTTTAATTACAATTATAAGGATCAACAATATATGATTTTGAAAAACTATGTGCCATGTAGACATTAGTAGCTTTTTAACCCTTCGACGGAAAATAGACGAGTTTTATAAGTAACCAGAAGGTGCCTGCAAACTTCGTCCGCGGAGGAGAAAAATTCATCACCCCTCTTTTTTTCTTCAACGTTGTCGGGGAAAAAGTATCCTATAACCATCTACCCGTGTACCAAAAATAGTTGAAATCCGTTTAGCCGTAGTCTGTGATGAAGCCGCAACGACACAAACAAACATACAAAAAAATGAAAAGAAATAATTTTTGCTTCAGAGACTTCGAAATAGTAGGGACTATTTCGAAGTCTCTGAAGCAATAAGATACGTTAAGGTACAATGGTTTTTTCTTTTACTATCCTCAATGTACAGACAACGAATCATGAAATGGTTGAAATTAAATGCAATTATTTGATGAATTTGGGAAATGGGTTACATGTGCAGATTGCAATACATTAAATAATTAATTAATTAATGCTGGAATAATCTTCCTCCACCGATTCGCGCACTTAAAACGATCCGATGTTTTAAACTCAAATGCCGAGCTTATTATTTTAAGGTGCAAAATCAAGGTTGAATGGCGTAGGTACTTCTCGTATCTTACTCTAACTCGTGTTTCTGTGTTGTACTACATGTAATTTCATTTACCTTCCTCTTTTTTTATTTCTTTCGTTGTGTGCTTACTGTCGTTTTCGTTGATTTAATTCCGTTTTTGTATTCGTTATGTGTTCATCCCGTCACTGATATTATTGTTAGTTTTAGTTTTAGTTAGTTAAGCTTATTTTTAATTATCCTGTCTTCGTCTCTTAGATTTAATAAGACTATATTTGACTAATGTAGTTGTGTCCAGCAACTTGCGAACCTATCCGCACTAGTTTTAAGCGCTGATGGAGGGTAAAAGAAAAACAACTTCTCCCGCCTCCAACGCTACCTGACGTAAGGCCTCTCCTTGATGCTGTCCTCATTCTTGTCCGTGCGCGCGCGGCATTCGCACTAGTAAAAACTAATCCGTTTCTTGAGGCTTATTTTTTACGTTACTTTGAATTTAAAGTAAGTACTTGGTATATACTACAATGCCTAAACGCAAAAGCGTCGAGACGGAAGAAGAAAGATGGCGAAGAAAGTTAAAAAAATATGAATCCAAATTGGATGAAAAACGGAAAAGGAACGCTCATCGGGTGATTTACTCAAGCGACGAGGAGCATGATATAATTGAAGGTTAGTATAATAAGAGATGTAATATTATAAAAACTAAATAAAATTCCATTTTGGATTGTAATTTTTGCTTCGAGCCAATACGTGATATTGGCCAACAGCTATTTTGGGCTCAGAGTTAATACGTGATATTAACTCGTAGCCGTAGCAATTTTTTCACTACATTTGTAGTGCAACGTACGATTTTTTTAATTGTACCCACAAAAGAAATAAAAACATAACTAAATGTTTTACCTGTTTACTCATGTTTTTTACGGAAATTTCCAGATCATCTGGAATATGACCGAACCACACCCGTTGAGCCAGAAAGTTCCGTAGTCTAATATGGCGATTACGCGCCTTATGGCGCAAACGAAAGTACGTATATGGTATTATGCAATTAACTAAGTTCAGTCACTTATTTAAAGTGATGAATTAAAGCTTTATGCTTTATTAATTATATAAAACATATTTTCCAGATCAACTGGAAGATGAACCAGTTATATTAGAAGCTTCTGCAGCTTCGGCAGTCGACTGTACTGCTGACGTCCATGTCGATGCTGTTCGCACACCAAGCAATGTAGAAGTGCAAAAAGAGATTATTTCTGCCGAAATTAGCTCAAATGACGACACCATGATCGTCACCGGAGACTTCGATCCAGAATTACTACGTGCTTTGGGCGAATTTGAAGCAGACACAGCCGAATGGGACGAAAATATACATGAAGATGTAGCTGAACACTTTCAGCATATTCTTTTGAATGGCTTAAAAAAAGAAGTGAAAGAGGAACTAAATACAAAATATTTATTTCCTAAAAATGTGCCTTTGGCGAAAGCCCCGACTCTAAATCCGGAAATTGCTGCCATGTTCACCGAGTCCTGCAGAAATAGAGACAAGCGAATACTCGCGAAGCAGGAGCAGATTGGAAGAGCCCTGTCAGGGCTGGGCAAGGCCATGACCCTACTTTTAAAGAAAGAATGTAACATAGCAGAGGCCATTCGCACCTTAAACGACGCCGGTAAACTCGTCGCCGATGCCCATTTTGCAGAGACAGATACGCGTCGTTCTGTCGTTATTCCACTAGTCGAAAAATCGCTCATTGACCCTTTTAAAGATAGAAAAAGGATGATTTTCTTTTCGGTGAGAAGTTAAGCGATTTTGTGAAAAGTTCCCGACGCATAAAAAAGACCGGACAGTTGATCCAAGCAACGCCAACAGCGTCGGCGTCGACATCGAGTTCTAATTTAAACTGGAAGGCCCCACCGTCTCGTCCGCAGTTTCAACGCGGCGGCCAGCTGCAGTATCCCAGCAGAGGCGGTGGGCTTCGAGGACGTTACCAGAGCAGGCGCCGAGCGCCCGCGGCCGCAGCCGGCACCGCCCGGCGCCAGCCGCCGCCTCCGCCGCCGCCAGCGGCGCGACGGCAGCCAGCGCAGGCGCCGCGGCCGGCCACCAGTCAACCGCGGTCATAGACCCACAGGTACACGCCGGGCGCTTACAAAATTTTGCAAATGCTTGGAAGTCTATTACTAATGATCAGTTCGTATTAAACACTATATCAGGTTATAGAATTCCTTTTATAACAAAACCGGATCAGCGTCCTGAAAACTACCCCACGAGGGCTTTTTCAGCGGCTGATGTCTTATTAATAGAAAAAGAACTGACACATTTAATAGATATACAGGCGGTTAGAAAATGCCATCATGTGCCGGGTCAGTTTCTTTCTGATATCTTCCTAGTACCAAAAGGTGATGGCAGTATGAGGTCTATTCTGAACCTTAAAAAATGGAACAAATATGTGTACACTGAACATTTTAAAATGGAAGATATCGGGACGGCGACTAAACTGATGACTAAAGGCTGCTATATGATTAATATTGACTTAAAAGAAGCTTATCTGTTAGTGCCCATTCACGAGTCACATCGAAAATTTCTGCGGTTTTGCTTTAAAGGAAATATATATGAGTTTATGGCTTTACCATTTGGTCTTAGCTCGGCGCCCTATGTATTTACGAAAATATTACAGCCCGTAGTAACACATCTAAGTTCAGGATTATAGTCCGTTCGACATCTGGATGACCTACTTTGTATAGGGCAGACAAAAGAGGATTGTTTAGAAAATGCTATTAAAACCGTAGAAAGCTTGACAAAATTAGGTTTCGTGATTAATTACAAGAAAAGTAATTTGACCCCTCAAACCATATGCACGTATTTAGGTTTTGTTTTCGATTCTGATGAAATGTGCTTGGAGCTACCGCAAATAAAAAGAAATAACATTTTAGAACGTACAAAAAATATGCTAAATGTCAAAAAATACACATCCGTGAGTTTGCACGTATTTAGGCACTCTCACAGCTGCTTGTCCGGCAGTTGCGTATGGTTGGCTCTACACTAAATCTTTTGAGAGAGCCATATATTTAGCACTACTCAAATGTAATGAAAATTATGAAAAAATTATGTTAGTTCCAGATAGTGTACGTGATGATTTACTGTGGGGGCACAATAACATCTTGACATCTAAAAACTTAATTCAAAAATATAAATATGTACAAGAAATTTTTACTGATGCATCCACGACCGGGTGGGGCGCTGCATCAAATGGCGAGAAAACCGGAGGTCAATGGACGGATACCGAACGTCACAATCACATAAACTATCTGGAACTCTTAGCAGTATACTTTGGCTTAAAATCATTTGCTAGAGATAAAGCAAACTGCAATATACTTCTACGCGTTGACAATACTACCGCCATATCATATGTTAACCGCATGGGAGGAGAACAATATCCACTTCTTAATTATATGGCTAATATGATATGGAAGTGGTGCGAAGAGCGGAAGATTTTTATCTTCGCATCATATATTAAATCATCCTTAAACGTTGAAGCAGACGGAGAATCGAGAAAGGTTAATATAGACGGTGAATGGGAACTACAGGATAAAGCGTTTGTCAAAATTGTGCAGGAATTCGGCCATCCAGATATTGATTTATTTGCATCACGTATAAATGCCAAATGTCGGCAGTATGTGTCCTGGAAAAGGGACCCATATGCATACAATATTGACGAATTTACTATTAGTTGGGAACCGTGTTTTTCTACGCGTTCCCACCTTTTGCACTCATATTGAAAAGTTTAAACAAAATCGTCGCTGATAACGCGACTGGAATACTCGTAGTTCCTCATTGGCCTTCCCAACCCTGGTACCCTGGCAGCGAGTGTATTATCCGGGAAGGTTTTATCAAAAAGGGAGTACCAGAATCGGCTTTAAATGTGATGCTTTCGTCAATTTCTAAAGGCACTAAACAACAGTACTCTTCTAGTCTAAAGCAGTGGTGGCAATATTGCGAGGAAAATAAAGTTGATTTCTTCAATATTGAAATAAGATCACTATTAGATTTTCTTTCGAAATGTTTTCAAGCTGGATCGTGCTATGACACGCTAAACAATCACAGATCCGCTATTTCTTTGATATCCCCAAATAATATAGGCCAACATGAAAGTGAGAAACGATTTTTTAAAGGAATTATTAAATTAAAGCCCTGTTTTCCACGGTACAATGTAACATGGAACCCTAGTACTATATTAGATTATTTAGAAAATTGTCCTTCGAACGAAATGATTAATTTAGAAATGCTTAGCAAAAGATTAGTAATGCTTCTCGCTTTGGCCACAGCCCAAAGAACCCAAACTTTGTCACTTATAAGAATATCAAATATAACAATTTGCGATGAAAAAATTGTTATAATCATAACTGATTTAATTAAAACATCTGGTATTGGACGAGCACAACCAGTAATAGAACTACCTTTTTTTAATCAAAGGCCAAACATTTGTCCGGCTGCTGCGTTAAAATCATATATAGCAGTTACCTCGGCTCATAGACCCAATAATGAGGATAAGCTATTATTAACTCATAGAAAGCCCTACAGACCTGCTTCATCTCAGACTGTAGGTCGTTGGATAAAACAAGTCTTGCAGGAGAGTGGCATAGATACCAAAATTTTTGGCGCTCATTCGACGCGCCATGCTTCGACTTCCGCGGCATCACGAGCCGGTGTAGGTGTTGAACTAATCAGAAAAGCAGCTGGCTGGACTTACCAGTCAGCTGTTTTTGCTAATTTCTATAATAAACCACTTATGCATAACTAACAAATTGTTGTTATAGAGTGTAACTTACTTTAATGAAAATAAAAAACATGATTCCTTTGTACTTGTTTTCTTTACTTATATAGGAACATACTCTCTTGATATACTTACCTGAATTGCAGCATTAATTTTCTCTCTGAACATCTACATTAGTCAAATATAATCTTATTAAATCTAAGAGACGAAGACAGGATAATTAGATGATCAAACGAACTTACCCAAGTGAAGTTCGATCATAATTATCTGGTCTTCGTCGAAGAGATTTAAGGTCCCTCCCATCCCATTCTGAATTACCCTGTAGAATCAATGCTTGCTATACCTATGTAAGTACACTCTGAAAAGAATGAGGACAGCATCAAGGAGAGGCCTTACGTCAGGTAGCGTTGGAGACGGGAGAAGTTGTTTTTCTTTTACCCTCCATCAGCGCTTAAAACTAGTGCGGATAGGTTCGCAAGTTGCTGGACACAACTACATTAGTCAAATATAATCTCTTCGACGAAGACCAGATAATTATGATCGAACTTCATTTGGGTAAGTTCGTTTGATCATCTAATTATTCTTTTGGGCACCACTGAAAATCTGCGCCACGGCTTGCTGTGGCATCATGCTGAGTGGTGTCCATTTTTAGCGTCATTTGTTATTTAATTTTACATAACTCTACACAAGCGCTAAAATAAAGTTTTTTTCTTTCTATCTTTCAAATAGGCAAAATACGGCATAATATTTTCTTATTACTTGTGGAGGTCTCGAATTGACACGGTTAATATAATGTACTGTCACGTTGTATTTTTTATATATTTTTGTTTTGGTATGTCAAAAATAAAATCATAACTAGATAGGTCGTTTTCAACAACATCTTAAATAAGATGCTGTTTAATATTTTTTGGTAGGACAACATCATTGATAATTTAGTCGAGCAAAGATTAAAATGTCAAAGATGATTGATTAACATATGAGTGACATATGACATGTAGGTATATGTGTTGCTAGGTTTACTTACCATCAATGTATGGGTAAATTTCACAGAAAAATTTGGAAATAACATTTATTTGGATTCATTGAAACAAAACAATTTAACGGATTATATCGCGTATATTATCTCATTTTAGTTCCCGACGTTTCGGAAGCTTTCCAGCTTTCCATGGTCACGGGTGGACAGTCCTGTACTAATCGAAGCAATTGTTTCCATTTCAGCTGGAGATAGGGACTTTCTTACTTTCTTACATACTTACTGACTTTCTCTTTCTTATCGTTTTTTTTAAAGAGATAAATAAATTTAAAAAATTATCAGTCTAATATTTTGAAAGAGGACTGAAATTTAATACCTGTGAGCTAGAAGCATAGAAAATTTAATTAGAGTCTTCGTCTGAACTAATTCAGTCATCTTCGGAGGAGACAAGAACGTTAGGAACTTCACTGGCTCCATTGTGGCACAGCAGTGATCTCCATTCCCCGAGTCGTGAGCATACTGCAAGCAAGTAGGAGATTAGTGAAGGTGCCAACAGCGTCCTGCAGTACACGAAGGGGGTGATTTAGTCACTTTACATACTTAGGGAATTAGGATTTAATTAATTATAATAATTTTCATGGCGGTATAAACCTATGGGTACTAACAACTTAGATAACTTAAGCCTTGTGTCCAAATTACTGTGTAAGAACCATTGTGTGTAACGCCCAGTTAACTGACTGAGCTTTTAGCAAAACTACATGTGTAAGAGATACATATATATACTTAAGCTTAAGACGTAATTTGCGCCACAGGCAATATTTGAATTATAAATATAGCAGGAATAAAAAATTGTCATACCAACTAACATCTTTCTTTTCTCTCCCAATAAAAGTACCTGAAATTACTGGAAGGCAATTTATGCACCTGTACACTATTATTTTGTTTCATGAATTTTTGCCGGCGAGAGGTGTGTTTTGGTGAACTCTCACCCTTTTTCTGACTTTGTCTTAGGAGTCCTGAATTTTTAGCCGAGGCCCGGGCTCCTATATGATATTACGTTATAAAATTTGGCAGCCTTCGTCATGAAAGAAATAATTTACAATGTAATTAATTACATTTATTGGTAAGCCGTGTCTTAATAGATTGCTTGATATTAGTACTGTAAAGTACTTACAGTTCGGCAGTTATTTATTTTCAGCACAGTTTTAAGACAGCATTGCGCAACTTCCTAAAGCTCCGAATATAAAAAAAGCAGACGCAAAGATATTGTTTGCTCTTATAACATGCAAACAAAACACGCATTTTCTTCAAGATTTTTCAAGTTTCTTGGACCGGTTATTTACAGCCGCAGATTAAATGCAAATTGGACCTATATCCACTCAATGTAACAATACGTTACGTGATTCACTACAAAACATGACATACGGATACAGAGAATTTACTCACTGTCGTGAAATAAATGTTTGTTTTAGATTTTTTTTATTAGTATGATTTTAAGTTGTTTTGTGTAAATTTTAGTATTTAAATTACCATAAGTTTTATTATAATATAGATGAATATTTAATTTAAAGGAAGTAATGTAATATTAGGCTTTCCTTTTGCCTGAAACACAGGGGGAACCGTATTTCAGGTTATATAAAATCTGAAATTCATTGTGTATTATAGAATCTAGCCGTAACTTTCTGTATATTATGTCGGTTCAATACATGTTTTTTTGTTGAAAATAAATTTCTATTTGTATAATTATTTTTTTAATTACGAATATCAGGAATCTTATTATACAGTATGTAAACTTACTTAAACCATCCCTTTAAGCCAGTTGATGGTTATTTCGAGTTAAGCGTCTTACCACATTTTTTGCTAATGTATGTCGAATATTTTATATTTTAATTTTCTCATTGTATAAAAATTTTAAAATCTTATCTTCTTCAGAGTTGGTTAACCCAAAAAGTATCGCCTGTGATAATTAATGTTTACGTCGTGACAGATCAACGCAAGCCCAGCATGAATACGTATGAAATTTATTATCTGTTCATTAGATAACTTCCTTTTTACCCGACTGCGCGACGCAAAGGAGTGGTAATATGTTTATCAGTCTATGTATGTATGTATGTATGTATGTTTGTATGTATGTATGTATGTTTGTTCCTATCTGGACTCGAGAGACCAAACGCGTGGACCGATTTTGATGATTCTTACGTCAATCGATTTGTCTTAACTGTGCAAATGTCATTGAAGACATGAAAATGATGAAAACTCAAAATGGCGATAATAAGACGCCATATTGTGAAAAAGAAAAAAATGAAAATTGACGTACTATATCGATGGGGGAATCAATGAATAGGGATTTAAAAATCATTATTAGATTTCTTTTATCATTTTTAATTTTGCATTACCAGTTAGGATTACCCATTGTTGGGAAGAATTGCGTCGATCTAGATTTCTTATGGGTCCCGACTGTTCAAAATCGCTATGTTCCATATTAGAATTTATTATTTGCTATATTGTGAGTATCGAGCATGAATCATGAAAGATTTCCATTATAACTTAACAAATTTCTTAGGCACTGGACTTGTTTTTATCTTTTTACTTTTTAACGCAGTCGGGTTTTTTGTTTTTTTTCATACCCGTTTTAAGCTCTTGTAAGTCCGTGGCAGCCAAATGATTTTCAATTTATCATGTAAACGGCATCAATTCATGCTTATTTATTAAATGTCATTTCAATTTCACTAGTGTCCCTTCAGTGTAAAGATTTATTTTTCTTAATCATTCCAACAAAAAAGTTTGGTAGGAATGAAATGTCAAGATTAATTTTCAATGAGACGTTTCTTTATTGCAATGAAATGAGGCTGTGGATTGTACAAGCTTTCAACAAAATTGATTGATTGATTCCCAAAATCCAAATTTGATGCGTAGCGTTCACGAAAACAGCCACCGTCACTTAGTTCAAGTAACAACTAACTCGTAAGTGTGCACTTGGCCGTACTTCAACTGATATGACTGAAACTGCATGTATTGAACTTGACGTTGTCTTGACAACCTGATGACAGTTTAAAAATTTTAAACAAAGAATACAGGTGTTAAAATCATGAATGATTTCTTTTTGTATTTTATAAATTCTAAACAGCGTTAGTATTTCAATAATAAACATACCACAACCTTATTTATCACCTAGTGTGCTTCGAAGATAAACTGCTGGTCCACGCTATGGTACAAGTTTAATGACAACTAAAAACTGAAGACATCAAAAAACAAATGTAGTATAAAAACATAAAGAAAAACTGTATAAAAAGGTACAAATGTTATAAAAAGAGGTAGGTCATGCACACCTAGACAAGTAGACATGTCCGGATTTAAATAAATGGTTTTTGTAAGTTTACATACTGTAGATACAAATGTTATAGGAGTTTTTTGAAGTTAAACAGTCTTGTAGCGGGCTGGTGTAGTTTGTGTCTGTACTGCTGTACAGCTGCTCATGTACTGTATATTGTTCTTTGTATTTATGGACAACTTAATGAAAAGGCACGCAACAGTCAGAATGCAGTTATCTATGAAATACTAACGACATGATTATCTTAGAGTAATACCGAACATGGTTCTAATGCAGCGCTTTTGTACAACAAATATCTAGCTAATGCCTTTGCAACAAAAAAATAATGCTTTCACAGTTACACATAAAAACAAAAGATCTTAGTAGGTTAAATGAAACAAAAGTATTGTTGTAAAAATATCATATTTATTTTCTCGTTAAGAAAATAAGTCTATCCTCACTACTCACGGGCACCGAGGCGGGGAAAGGCGAAGGAAATCAGCTACTTGTTGGTTTATAACCAAACTATCGTCCACGTTTTTACTTAGAAGATCTATGCTCGATTGTTTGTTGTCAAATACAACTCGCATAATACCTTTATTTAACGCTTTGTCGCTGCTTTTCTTTACGTTCAACTGAGCGTTCGCTTCCGAAAATAAACTTTCAGCATAGGAGTTTAAACTTACAGATAGATCTCGAATTTTTTTGATGTCGTCGCTCCACATAAGTTTAATTGTTTCCAAATCTGCAACAAACTTGATCGCTTCGGAGAGACTCGAAGAATTCCTTGAAACATTACGCACTTGGGTTGTTAACACCTGTTCGTAAGCTTTAAACAATTCTTCGAATTTTAAAACCTTCTCCGAAAGCCAAGTGTATTGCACTTTCATATAATTTAATGTTTTGAGATAAATACAACCTAGTTACAGAGCCCGACATGTATAGAGACGGCATACTAAGCATTAATGCAGCTGCGTCCAAAAGTGCATAGTTTGCGTCTGGCGTAGATAAGCTTTAGAACCTAAGAACATTTTTAATTAAATAAAGACAGTCTAATATCGACCACCGTACGAATAACTCGTATTTTAATTATAAATTTAGTTTTTAAAAAGTAGTTTTCCCTCCGGCGCGATTTGACTGGCGCTGCGGACAGGATACCGGTACGAAATCCTGCGCCTGTGAGGATCACGAATCGATCCGAGTGCATGACTTTCGTTAACGTGTTAACGTGAGAACTGGTATCTTCGAACCAAATAAATTTGTCTCAGTGCCTGGAGGACAACACGGAAACGTCTGCGGCTATAATTGGAGGAAATGGGGAAAAGCGTACTGTGAGTAGACCTCTTCACTGTCCCGTCTATCCCTGTTCTTATTCCATTGGCTGTGTAATTTAGTGTAGACTTTATAATAAGCTCTCTATACAAACTCTATAATTGCGAATTATATTGTCCTAATTATTAAGTTAGTTAAGAGTTGCTAGTTAAAGAAAATTGTATTTAATGGATGAAATAGGAGTAAATCCCGTAGACAATAGGGAGGAAATCAGAGTAAATCCCGTAGAAAATATGGATCAAATTAGAGTAATTCCCCGAGAAATGATGGACATAATTCCAAAATTTGATGGTGACGAAAAGTTATTAAATTTATTTTTAAATAAAAGTGAATATGTAATTCAAGCTTTTAGAAACCCAGGTCATCCTCCTCAGGATTTGTATATATTTCATGCAATTACTGGCCGGCTAACTGGCAAAGCCGCCCACTTGATAAGCGAACGCCAAGATATTGATACTTGGCTCCAATTAAAAAAGCTGTTAACTCAACATTTCGGCGACCCGAGGTCAGAGGAGTGTATAGCGATAGAGTTAGATAATTTAAGGATTAGACACGGCGAATCGTACGCTTGCTTCTGTAATCGTATCCAAAATGTCAGAAGTACATTATATGCCAAAATAAATTTAATTGAAGATCCTCGTGAAAAAGAAGCGAAAAAGACAATCTATAATCACTTGTCTCTGAACGTCTTTCTTTATAACTTGCCGGAAGACATGTTACGTGTAGTGCGACTCAATAGCCCTAAGCAGCTTGAAGACGCATTAACAATAGTGATGGAAGAAGTCAATTTCTTAAACCAGTATAACGCAAAAAATAGAAACAATAATAAGCTTTCACAGCAAAGGCCCAGTTTCCCACAAAATAATAATTTTGGACAGAATATGAGATTTTCTCAGCCACAAAATACAGGATACAATTTTAATACCACACAAAACAAATTCCCACAAAATCAAGGTTTTAAATTTGGCATTCCCAACCAGTCAGCTCCACAAGGGTTTAGATTTGGGAACCCTCAAAATCAAGGGTATAAATCTTTAATGCCCAATCAACACACACCAAACTTTAAATTTGGAATTCCTCAACAAGCAGGTAATAGACCATTTGTTCCTAATAACAATCAATTTAGATTTAATAATTTCCAGCCAGCACATCAACCGCAATTCAAATTCGGTATCCGACCTCAATACCAAACACCACAAGGTCAAGGCCAATCTTCACACCAATATAATAACGATGTTTCTATGCGAACAGCACCTCAACCAAAACCAAACTATGTACTTCCGCGAACAACTAACAATTTGTTTTACGCGAATGAACTTCAGGAACTCGAACCTGCCCCTGAAAATTTCGAAGAACCGAACGCCTTTGACTCAAACTACCAGCATTATTACACGCAAACTGAAAACGAAGAATATCTCTTAAATAACCACCAGGAGAATGAAATGTCACAAGACTTGTCTGAAAATGAAAATTTTCCCATATTAGCCTCTACGACAGATCCCCAGAAATAGTACACCTTAACCATCATAATGCCTTAAAACTGCCACACATTGAAATTCCCGAAATAAACTCTAAATTCATGATAGACACAGGGAGCACACGATCTTTCATAAGCCCCGATATTGCAAGCAAATATTTTTCCGAATTCAAATATACTGAACCATTTGAAGTAGTAAGTACCCATGCGCGTAGCTCTCACGCTGAAGTAATTGAAATCCCATTGCTGAAAACTTTTAAGAGCTGTGACACTCATAAATTTTATGTATACGAAGTCGATAATAGTTACGGAGGACTAATTGGCTCGGATTTACTGAAACAACTTGACGCGAACATCGACATGAAAAACCAAGTACTGAAAACACGAGACACAAAAATACCTATAATTTACCGTCCACCTTACACAATTCGTATTGAGCCCCGATCTGAAACACGCATGAAAATTCCCGTCAATCTTTATAATGGCAATGCAATTATAAACCATATAAATTTCGGCGAAGGTGTACGAACACCAACAGCACTTGTAGAATGTACAGAAGGCTTTGCAACCACAGTTATTCAAAATACATCCGAAAATCACTTTGATATAAAATTCAGTAAACCTCTCAATGTCACACCATATGTACCAAAGGAAATTGAAATTAATGGTTTATATTCAGTAGATAACTCTGAAAAGAATGAAATTCTAACACAAAATTTAACAAAATTACGATTAGATCACATGAACTCAGAAGAACGAAATCAAATTTACAATTTGTGTTTAGAATACAAAGACATTTTTTACACTGAACATTTGCCATTAACCTTTACAAATCAAGTGAAACACAAAATCCGAACCACTAACGAAGACCCTATTTATATAAAACCATACCGTCAGGCCCCAGTAGAAGCAGCTGAAATAAAAAAGCAAGTACAAAAATTATTAAAAGATAATGTCATTCAAGAATCTCACTCACCTTGGAGTGCCCCGGTACACTTAGTCCCAAAAAAAATGGATGCTAGTGGAGAAAGAAAATATCGCATGGTTATTGACTATAGACGCCTTAACGACATTACCGTTGACGATAAATACCCACTTCCGAATATTACAGACCTTTTTGACAAGCTAGGTAAAAGTAGTTACTTTTCCGTACTAGATTTAGCGAGCGGATATCACCAAATTGAAATTGAAAAAGAAGATCAGCCAAAAACAGCATTCTCAACACAATACGGCCATTACGAGTTCCTGCGCATGCCTTTCGGGCTCAAAACCGCTCCAGCCACGTTTCAGAGAGCAGTAGATAACGTATTAAGAGGACTGCAGGGTATTCACTGTCTAATTTACCTCGATGACATTATAATTTTTTCATCTAGCCTGGAAGAACACTTGACAAAACTTAAAGCAGTTTTCGACCGACTCCGACAAACAAATCTAAAGGTACAACTGGACAAATCAGAATTTCTATGTAAAGAAGCTAATTACTTAGGACATACCATTACGCCAGAAGGACTAAAACCTAACACAGACAAAATAGACGCTATACTTAAATATCCATTACCGAAAACAGTTACGGAAATAAAAAGCTTTCTTGGACTCATTGGTTATTACCGAAAATTTATTAAAGACTTTTCCAAAATTACTCGCCCGATGACATCTTGCTTGAAAAAGAATAGTAAAATTATTATTGACGAAAATTACGTGAAAGCCTTCGAAAAGTGTAAAGAACTGTTAATTAGCGCACCTCTATTACAGTATCCCGATTTTACAAAGCCATTCATATTGACTACAGATGCATCTGACTTCGCCCTTGGCGCAGTACTTTCGCAGGGTACCATAGGAAGCGATAAACCCATCGCTTATGCCAGCAGAACCCTAAATGACTCTGAAAAACGGTATAGCACTATCGAGAAAGAGCTATTAGCCATCGTATGGGCTGTAAAACACTTTCGTCCTTACTTATACGGCAATAAATTTACTATTTACACTGATCATAGACCCCTGGCTTGGTTAGACTCACTAAAAGAGCCCAATAGCAAATTAACTCGGTACAAACTCAGATTAAGTGAATATACATTCAAAGTCATACATAAAAACGGAAAACAGAATACAAATGCCGACGCTCTCTCACGAATACGATTAAACGCATTAGGAAATAATAACGATAATGACCAATCATCAACAGCAGTTAACGTAGGAGATACTGACAAACTGGATGACTACATACAACAACTAACCGATGACATAGTTAGATTAGGGCATCCAACACATGACCCTCAGAACCCTACTGATAACGAAAACCAGCCCGATGTTAATTCCAACACTTCTGAAAAAACTTTAAGTGCAAACGAAAGTACTATATCAGCATCAACTGACGTACAAACAAAATCTAGTACAGAGACTGTCCATTCCGCTGTAGATATGGATACAAATGGCATACCCATTCTGCATGAAGCCATTGACACCAAACCCAACCAAATTCTAGTAAACGCCTGGCTTAAAAATGAACTTTTAGTTAAAATCGAATCACATCCAAAACAGAAAATTCTGAAGGTTTTCTTACCCTTAGACAACACTGAATTAATTAAACAATTCCTTAAAGATTATATTAGACCCAAAATTAAATATTTTATCCACTTTGACAATACCGAACATAGACGCCAATTTTCAGATGTAGTCGTTGCATTATTCCGAAAAGATACAATACAACTTTATGAATGTACTGAAAGAGTAATAAACGTAATTGACGAAAAAGAACAGGAAGAAATTGTACTTCGATACCATGAAGGCAAAACCTGTCACCGTGGAATCAAAGAAACAATTTCCCATTTAAAACGGACTTATTTTTGGAATAATATGGAACAAACAGTTACTAGTATAATTAACTCATGTGAAACCTGTAAAAGAATGAAATACGACCGACGTCCTTTCAAACCACTATTACAGCTTACACAGACCCAAACTAAACCGTTTCAAGAATTATTTATTGACCTATACACAATAGAAGGCAAATACTATTTAACTATCATAGATGCTTTTAGCAAATTAGCTCAAGCTTTTGAAATTCCCGATAGGTCTACCCCTGAAGTTGTCCGTGCCCTAATAAAGTATTTCTCATTTTATGGTATTCCCACTAAAATCAGTTCAGACCCTGGCTCCGAATTTAATAACAGACTTATGAACGAAATGCTCTCCTTTTATAAAATAGACATTCACATTGGAACCCCTAATAACCCCAACTCTATGGGAATGATAGAACGCTTCCATTCCACAATCGCAGAAATATACAGGCTTGCAAAGTATGAAAGGAAACATACAGATGCCGCTTCCGTAATGACGTATTCGATTTTGGCCTATAATCAAACTATTCACTCAGTAACAGGACTCACACCGTTCGAAGTTGTCTTTGGACATACTGAAAGTAAAAACCAATTTAACGCAGATTTCGATAAAGAATATACCCAACAACTAGTTAAAGACCATTGTAAAAGGACAAAATACTTATACAAATATTTGACAGATAAAATGTTAGCTAGAAAAGAAAGAATTCAACAAGATAGGCAAGGAGAAACCAATTTCGACTTAAATGACAATGACGATATTTTCATTAGAGGCGTAAATAGACGACGGGCTAAGGACAAACCCAGGTATCAAAAGGCCAAAGTTAAAGGCAAGGTCCAAAGAAATATAATCCCAGTAGAAACAAACGCGAGAGAAACCAGAGTCCCAATTAAAGATGTGCGACGTCCTCCACAGGTTCGTCCTACTGCTGACCCAGGCAGTACTGACCCGGGCCCTTCAACTTCATAAGATCGAGAAGAACCCCGGCGTTTTCCCAATAAGAGAGGGTACCGCTCTTGTTAGTTATAATAAATGGCTAGTTATTAAGATATTAGATATTAAACTTATTAAGCAAGACCTAGATTTAAATATACATAGATATAAGAAACTGAATAGGTTGGTTGGTTCATTTTCTAACATTAATGCCTCTTACTTAATATACTGGGATGACGTAAAGCGACAAGTAAATCACATGTTAGATATCACTGTAGAAAAATACACTCAATTAGTTCCCAATAGCAGGCAAAAGAGAGGACTCATCAATCCTCTAGGATCTTTAATTAAACTTATCACTGGTAATTTGGATCACGACGATGCTATTAAATATAATAATCTGATAAATGAAGCTAAAACTCGACAGCACTCCGTAGAAAAGAAAACAACACTCATATCCGAAATGGTGAGGCTTTTAACAAATAATACTGTAAATATAACAGACAATCTCATACAATTGAATACTGCTATAAATAAAGTTAATAAAGACATAACTGAAATTTCAATAATATCTCATGTCAATCAAATAACACAGGCTTATAATTTGTTCTTTCATAATTTCCAGCTAATATATTCTAAATTGAATGAGATTGAAACTGTACTCGCATTTAGTAAAATAGGTATACTGCATCAATCTATTGTTAACACTAATGAACTTGTAAAAATATTTAAGCTCATAGAAAGAACAGATAAACTTATTTTTCCGTCAAATCCTGAAAACATTGTAAAAATTGAGCAGTCAATTACATTGAAATCATACTTTAAGAATTCTGAAATAATGTTCATCATGGAAATACCATTAGTTAAGAAAGAAACTTACTTTTACTATAAAATTGTTCCCTTACCTATTACCGAACCTGAAACCAACCTCACCCTAATTATTTTACCTAAATATCCTTACTTTATTGTGAAGGGGTTGAACGCTAGCTCGCTCTCCACCCCGTGTAAGCTCATCGAAGAAGAAACATTCCTTTGCGATGAAATGCAATTAACAGTACCCATCAAAGATACTTGTATTCTCGAACTCATGCGATACTCACGTAATCCTCCATGTATGCAGATCCCGATAGAAGTCGAAGATGTGAAGATAGAGTTTATACAGAAAAACAGATGGATTTTATATACCAAGGCAACTACTGATCTTGAGAGAACATGTGCTAACGAAATCCTTCATTACACATTTTTGGGCACATATCTGCTTACAATTGACGATAATTGTGAATATAAAATTGGACAACATTACCTGCGAGAACAAACTTCGAATGGAGAGAAAATCACATACCGAGAACTACCTTTGGTAAAGTTTCCTGAAAATCTGAATACTGACATAAGACGGAGCGCTGATCCAGTACAATTAAAAGGAGTTGAGCTGACCGACCTGAAGGTGTTATCGTACGCACTGAAAAATAGTGAAGTGGAAAGTGGAAGTGTAGTGAATACGGAAAGCGTTAGCATAGGAACCATTGTTTTATATGTAATCTTAATTATAGGTTTTCTTTCTTTCTTTTCGTATAAATATACACTTTTGGTATGCAAGTCTTGCAAAAATCGAAATAACCCTCAGAATACCTGTTCTTCGGATAATTTCGAACTAAAGGAGGGAGGAGTTACAGAGCCCGACATGTATAGAGACGGCATACTAAGCATTAATGCAGCTGCGTCCAAAAGTGCATAGTTTGCGTCTGGCGTAGATAAGCTTTAGAACCTAAGAACATTTTTAATTAAATAAAGACAGTCTAATATCGACCACCGTACGAATAACTCGTATTTTAATTATAAATTTAGTTTTTAAAAAGTAGTTTTCCCTCCGGCGCGATTTGACTACCTGTAGTTCTGTTGTTGTAAATATAAAGGCATCCATTATCGGATGTTTTATTTAGCCACGAAGGCATTTCGGGTTGTTTGTGAACAACAGGTAGAGAAGAATGTTCTATCGCGATTCGGTGGGGTTCCGTTGCCGATTCATAATAGGGCCGAGCGGCCCTGCGGATGCGGTTTCCCGTAATATTGAAGATATCGTCCTTTAGTTGATAAATCACGTCACCCAAGTTGCTCGATGCTTCTTTAAAGACATTGTCGGATGGCGTATCCCCGAAGAACTCCACTAACATAGACGCGATATTACTGACGGTTCTATTGGCACCTTCGATCTTGCTATATTGCGATTCTACGACATCAGTAAGCTCTTTGTCCAATTCTTCCCGGATGTTCAGGCATTGCTCTTCGAGCCACCTGGCATGAAGGAGGATCGTCTTGACGAGATTTTCGATTCTGTTGACGGTACTTTCACTAGCTTGTTTCAGATCCTCGGCCGTATTTACGGCTACAAGGTATGTGTAGAATAACCCCTTACCAGGAGGATTAGTGATTATGCTCCGCTGCAGTTGGATGTTGGCCCTTTCTCTGTCCAGCCTGTCGTCAGACGTCACTTTTATCGTGAGTTGAAGCATTTTCAACGGACCGCTTGCACCTTTGCCAAGCATCTCCTTCATCTCATCGATGAGTTGCAAAACAACACTAGTCATCGCCAAGGTGTCTTTGAAGAGTTTCTTGACGAGATATAGCTGTATGTTGTAGTCAAACTTGGCGTTGTCGGCATGCAATGAGCTGATGGTGTCCGCGACCCACACTATCTGTGACTGGATTGAAATAACGATTCTAGAAATTTCTGCAATTTTTAGCTGCATGTCAACGAGAGTTTTATGGATTCCGTTGTTGATCCTGATTATGTTTGAATCCAAACCTTGGTGCAGTTCGCTGGAGATGTCGTACAATGCTGGTGATAAAACTTCGAAATTTCTCAGTTCTATTTCCTTGATGAGCGCCAGAGTTTTTTCAAACGGAGTGAACCTGTTACTTATAAAGGACAGCGATGTGGTAACTAGCGGGTCGGGCCGGACCGGCGATGGGGCTGCGGCAAACGCTGCCAACACCAAGCACGCCGTGAAGAATTTCATGCTTCTCGCGAGGCTCGCCGACACGGAATGTGACAGCACCGTGTCGACACAGACGTCTTATAAGAGCCGACAGCATTGTACTGCTCGCGATAACCTCTGATCATGTCCGCTGCTGCTAAAACAGTCGCAATTAGATAAGACACAAAGTGTCAACGCCGAAAATAAGCTAACATTTATTATTTTGGTGTTACAGATTGCAAGCTCGGCCACTGTTGAGAAAAACTATTGTCGACAGTGATTATAATACTACACTTATAATTTTCTGTTTTTGTGGTTAAATAATACACTCCATAGATGTATCCGAAACTGTTCTTCTTTTCAGCAAATATCAATGTGTGGCACATATTTCGACGAATCGCTTAAAATCATTTTGAGGTGTTTGAAATTTTTTTTCTTCAGTGGATATTTTCGGAAATAATCGCTCCGAAAGTAGCATAAATTAAAGAAAGTAGAAAAAATTGCCTCCTTTAACAACTTTATAATAATATATTGTTTCTGTTTAAAACAATTTAAACGGATTATATCGCGTATCTATGCATATCTCATGATAATGATAATCTAAACTTTATAATATCATAATAACTACTTATATGTATCGTATGAACATTGTGTGCGTGAGTATGTGTATGTGAGTGTGGTGGCAGATGTATAGGTCGAAACTTCCTCGATGTTCTAAGCTTAGAATTGGTTCAGCCGTAGAGAATTATCAGCTAACTAGGCAGGCCTAAAGATACCTCTCGCCAACTCTATACCCCTTCCTCGGTGGAACTTCAGACGCGCTGACTGGAACGGTTTTACTGGCAGTGTAGACGCTGGAATTCGATTCATTCCCCCCAAAGCTGAAAACTACCACCGTTTCGTGGGACTCGTACTTTCATTAGCCAAACGACACGTATGTAGGGGGTTTAGAAAGGAATACATTCCAGGATGGAGTAATGATTGCGAAACTCTTTACAAAAACTACCAGTAAACGGGAGACTGCGCCATCGGCTCAGAACTCTTACTCACTATAGATGCCAATCGTGCCAGCAAATGGAAGGAAACCGTCAACCCGATGGACTTCAAACGTTCAAGCCGCAAAGCATGGAGTGTGCTTAATAAACTTACGGGGAAATCAGTACCACGACCTACTTCTGCTAGACATCCGAACGAAATTGCCAATCGAATAGTTTCCACATCCAGAGCAAAGGGCGACAAACTAGAGACCAAGAAAGTTAAGAAAATGATGAAAGAACTTAAGTCTAATCTCGACCAAGATCCTGAATTAGCCAGACCTTTCACGGCCGAAGAGGTTCACATTGTTACCAAAGGGCTACAAACAGGGAAGGCTGCGGGAACTGATGGGATATACAACGAGTTTCTGCTTAGACTTGGTCCAAATGCTATGAAATGGTTGTCCGTTTTCTTCTCAGACATTCTCAGCACCAATAAACTTCCCAGGGAGTTCAAGGAATCAAAAGTGATAGCGCTTTTAAAACCAGGCAAAAGCGATGATGACCCTTGTAATTACCGTCCAATAGCATTGTTGAGTAACTGCTATAAGTTGCGGGAAAAGCTAATATATAAGCGGATCTCGCCTCTTATTGACCTTGTCGTGCCGGTGGAACAGGCGGGCTTAAGAGCAGGACGGAGCTGCACAGACCAGGTGCTGGCCCTGACTACTCACATTGAGATTGGCTTCCAAAAAGGGCTGAAATCTGGGGCGGTGTTTGTTGACTTGACTGCAGCCTACGACACTGTCTGGAGAGAAGGATTGCTTTTCAAGCTTTTGTCAGTGGTTTCTAGTCTGACAATTGTAAATCTTGTTTCCACAATGCTCAGCCAGTGACGCTTCAATGTGTACTTGGGTCCGAAGATTAGCTATGGTATGTAACTGAACAACGGCTTGCCGCAGGGCTCCGTACTGGCTCCTATTTTGTTCAATCTTTATATACACGACCTGCCAACTACTACCGCCAGGAAGTTCATCTACGCGGACGATATATGCCTTGTCACTCAAGATAAGAACTTTGAACGCCTAGAAACCACCCTGTCAGCCGATATGGTACTGCTTTCTAATTATTTTAAAACCTGGCGCCTGACTCCCAGTACAAGCAAGACAGAGACGGTGCTCCTTTCATCTGCATAACCAATCCGCCAAGCGGGAACTGAAAGTACACCTGAGTGGTTCCATGCTAAAGCATAATTGCAACCCAAAATAACTCAGCGTCACTCTGGATCGCTCCCTCACATTCAAACAGCACTTAACCTGTACAGCGAACAAGCTACAAACACGTAACAATAATACAAAAATTGAGCGGACCCTCTTGGGGAACAAGTGCTGATGTATTGCGCACTTCAGCGTTATCACTGGTGTACTCCAGGGCCGAACACTGTGCGCCAGTGTGGCTGGGAAGCGCGCACACGTCTAGAGTGACGACGAACTAAATAAGGCAATGCGTCTCATATATATTTTTAGACCAAAGTTATCAACTGCTAGTACAGGAACTGGATAAGGGCAATCAGACCATAGGAATTTTCCTGGACCTTGCTAAAGCTTTTGACACCGTTTCCACTCGCATCCTACTGCACAAGCTCGAAGCATTAGGTATAAGAGGTACGCAGCTTAAACTTTTTGCACATTATCTAGATGGACGCTCGCAATGCACAAAAATAGATAATATTATTAGTTCTGACCTGGCAAACGCCCCTTACGGGATCCCTCAGGGGAGTATTATCGGTCCTACCCTATTTTTAATTTATATAAATGACCTCTGTAATCTGAAAATCAATAATTGTAAAATTATTTCATACGCTGACGACACTGCTCTACTTTTTTCTGCAAATTCATCAGGTGAAGTTTATGTTGACGCGCAACGAGGTTTTAATGAGGTTAACAACTGGCTTCAGCATCATTTGCTAACATTGAATTCAGAGAAAACACATTTCATAAAATTTTTCATGCGAAAATCATATTCGTCTGCGACTGACCTCCCGCTGTATGCACACAACTGCAAGAATCCCTCAGATGATCAATGTCAATGTCCATGTATAGCTATGACGAACAAGTTAAAATACCTAGGAATTTTAATCGACGGGTCTCTCTCTTTTAGATACCATATAGAAGCTTTATGCAGCAGAGTCCGTAAATTAATATTTATTTTCAAAAAACTACGTTTAGTCGCGGATTCTCAGTTAATCAAAAGAGTGTACTTTGCACTATGTCAATCGGTGATAAGTTACTGCATAACTACCTGGGGTGGCACAGCCAAAACGACAATGCTGAACCTAGAAAGAGCTCAAAGAGCAATTCTCAAGGTGTCTACTTTCCGTCCTTTTCTTTTTCCCACAAACCTTTTATATAAATCGTGTGAAATTCTGACAGTTCGCCAACTATTTATATTGAACACAGTCCTAAAACAGCATACCAAACTTCCTTACAACTCTGATTATACTAACAAGAGACGTAAAGATACTATTTGCCCTATTATGTATAGTAGACATCCATTCTCCTCAAGATTTTGTCTATTTTTAGGCCCATTACTATACAACAGACTTAATGCGAGTTTGACTTGTTCCCGCTTCCTTACCTGATCTGTAAGAAAACTCTTAATGTCGCCCTACAAAACATGTCTTACGATCATACAGAGAAGTTATTAACTGTATTAAAGTGATTTTTTAATTTTATACATTTTATTCCATAGGTTTTAGTTTCTGGTTTATATACTTTTTTAATTTAAGCACGCATAGATATTGTACGTATACTGTATAATTTCTTAATTTATTCTAATAATTAATAAGGATTATGTTGTACAACTTTGCATATGAATTAATAATTAATTGTTTGACCTTTTTTTTTGCCTGAAACACAGGATAATCCTAGTTCAGGCGCGTAACATTGTTATCTAATTATAAGTATGTTTAGCCCGTAGTCATTACAGCTGTAATATGTTTTTAATAAATTTTATTATTATTATTATATCCGATACGCTTCAATCGACCCTGCCACTGGCTTCCTGTGTTTGCCGGATTCCCCCACCCGACCTGACGAGGAAAGCCGCTTTGCTAAGGGAAACGACAAAGATCTAAAAGAACCTAAGCTTTCCCATCCACTCAGTTTTTGGTTCCCGCCCACCACCGTTTAGAATCTAGAAATGCTTCCTATAAAATTGCCTCGGAGCTGCTCAAAAATAAGTTCAACCTCCAGCAGGAATGGTTGCAAATGTGGAGTTCGACAATGGCAGACAAACTGGGCTCTGGCATAATCCCAGGTTCTCATGTAACGGGGTTCACTTTACCAAGACGGGACTGGTGTAACCTCAACAGACTCCGAACCGGCCACGGTCGCTGTGCTCACTATAAGCATCGCTGCGGCTGGGTGGACTCCCCTGCGTGCGTCTGCGGTGCGAAGGAGCAAACCATTCAGCATATTGCCCAAGACTGCCCTATAACTCGGTACAAAGATGGCCCTCTCGAAGATCTGATCACCCTTAACGACGCTGCTATCAAGTGGCTGACCAATCTTAGCCTTAACCTGTAAATTATGTATCCGTCTTAAATAAAACCTTGTGCCATACGATAAAATAAAAAAAGCTAACTACGCCTGGGTTTTTCTAACGCCCCACCAATTATTTATTAATAATCGAATGTCTCAAGTCGCTGTTGTTTATCCAGTAACTTATATAAATGGCAATTTCCACTGATAACGTAGGACTCCGTCACTCGTTGTTTTTTTAGGAATTTACGCTTTAACCTACATAGTTATACCTAATTTGTGTATTACAGAATTACAAACTAATATCAAGCCTGCAATTTTGGAGGGGGTCACAGGGTAAAATACCTCGAGTTTACCTGTATGTGGAAGAGCGGTGCCCCTTAACACAGGTATTACATTTACTTAAACAATTGGCGGAGTAATCGGTGAACATTCATAAAAAAAATACAAACTGTTGAACATAGAACCTCCTCCTTTTTTGGAAGTTGGTTAAAAAGGGCTCACCAGCACACTGTGAAATTAGTACTATATAAATAACTAACTTCTGCCCGCGAGTTCGTCCGCCTTAAAAAAGTAGCCTCAAAACCGGGACTCAAACTATCTCCATACCAAATTTCATCAAAATCGGTTCAACGCTTTAAGCGTGAAGAGGTAACAGATAGACAGACAGACACACTTTCGCATTTATAATATTAGTATGGATTTGGCAAAAAGGTATCAATTTAACGCCACCTGTTAGTTTAGCAAGGTACTCGATACTCGTGGGCTCGTAACACATGTTTGAGAGAAGTTTGCACCTCCTTCCTAAATAGAGCGATAAGATTCAGGTGCAAACTTAACTCAATCAAATGTAGTGGCTAACCCCCCTTTTTAACCGACTTCCAAAAAAAGGAGGAGATTCTCAATTCGACGGAATCTTTTTTTTTTTTTTATGGATGTTCACCGATTACTCAAAGACTATTTGACCGATTTCAAAAACTTTTTTCGGTTTTATAGAAGGTACTTTCTAGTTGGTCCTATTTAATTTTAGTGAAGATCTGATGATGGAATCCATGAGGAATTGAAGGAACTCCTCAAATATTGTATGCATACATATAGCGATTTTGGTTTTATAAGAAACATAATAAGCATTTGCATTCAGAAAGTGTAAATTGGTGAAGTGGAACTGATGCAGAAGACCACAGAATACCATCGGAACTCCTCAATGATAAATGATTTACGGGTGGCGACAAAATATCTTGATTAATTTAGCTAAGCAACTTCATAGTCACAAATTTAAATGTTCCTGATGAGAATGGTACCATCGAATTGATTTGATGATGGAGCCGGAAGGCAGGCACCAGATCTATGTAATAAAATAATGTATCCTAGTCGTGTTTGGGCTTGTTCGAATCGTCACGAGATACACTTTTAAGTAACGATTAACTAAAAAGTGTAAAATAAATAAACTTTTTAACAAAAAAATAAAACCGACTCCAAAAAAAACTAAAAAGTAAAAAATAACGCCATAATTCAGTTTCTTCAAATTACTTACAAGTAACCGTTTGTATACTCAATCTATACAGTATATACAATTAATGTTATTTTGGAGTCGGTGCCATCGTGTCACAACTTACTAAAATCGTCAATTTTCAATATTTTACACATTCTTTATATGGCACCGACGCCAAAATAAGATTAATTGTATATACTGTATAGATTGAGTATACAAACGGTTACTTGTAAGTAATTTGAAGAAACTGAATTATGGTGTTATTTTTTACTATTTAGTTTTTTTTGGAGTCGGTTTTATGTTTTTGTTAAAAAGTTTTAAGGGTTAATTTTTAACAGCCTTATAACCTGGCCGAAGATTTTTTCAACCGATTAGTAAAGTTTGCATCAAATGTGTTCAGCCGTTTTCACGTGATGCGCGTACAAATAAACAGACATACAGATAAACAGACAAACAGACAAAAATTCTAAAAACTGTTGGAACGTGTTCTGTTATCGATTTTAAGTATCCCCGGCCAATTTTTTTTCGAATATCTTCCATGTACGGACTTTCGACCCTCTTCAGCTTTATTATTTGTATTGATTTAGCTTTTTTTTCAAATTAGTTTATACTAATTTCAATTTTTTTGAAGATTTTGCAATTTGACGTCTTTGATTTTGGGGTCATGTCCCCCTGTGACTAAATTACCTATAAGTTTTAAGGTAACATTGTAGACTGTACGATTTCATGGTACCAGGCGTATATTACAGCGCGAAGCTAGCTACCCTTATTTCTTTTGTAATTAGAAGAACTCTTTCTGTTCCTGGAAGTGGAAGTCATGTAACCACCTCCTACAGCACCAGGAGCACATGACAGTCAGGAGCCACTCACCTCTTTCTCTCGGCTTGGGTGTAAAAAGAGATACTAGCACTGAATAAATTCATTATTGGACCGATCCAACGGTGTTGGATCGGTTCACTAATGAATTCATTTGGCATCTTTGTTTCACTTTTCGTTCAGACGTGTCACTTTGAGTGAAAGATGCAAAATGAAACCAGAATGAAAATGAAATGAAAGAAATGTGATCCGTCTGATATCACCTTTACGAAAAGGTGTCACCTGTCGCTAACCAGCCATTAACAAGCAACGCAGCATGGTAAAATTGGGCCTAAAGACACTTACTATTTCTACGCAAGCTGTTGTCGCAGTACCAAGAGTACATATAGTCGGGGAAAGAAACTCAGAGTTGTTCGGAGAAAACGCATTAAATCCTATACTATATCTGTCTTTGCAATCTGATAAAACATTATTTTGTAAGGTACATTTTAAATTTTCCCTGAATTTCGATGCTAGTGCGGAAAGTATGTCATTACTTCACGAGTACCGAGATATATAGGTATAAGACTCGGGACGAGTTAAGAATGACATTTCCGCACGTGTATCGAACGATGTTTTTTAATACAGTTGCGAAAAAATAAGAACAATAACAAGCACCATCATCATCATCATCATCATCATCATCATCATCATCATCATCATCATCATCATCATCATCATCATCATCATCATCATCATCATCATCATCATCATCATCATCATCATCATCATCATCATCATCATCATCATCATCATCATCATCATCATCATCATCATCATCATCATCATCATCATCATCATCATCATCATCATCATCATCATCATCATCATCATCATCTTCATCATCATCATCATCATCATCATCATCATCATCATCATCATCATCATCATCATCATCATCATCATCATCATCATCATCATCATCATCATCATCATCATCATCATCATCATCATCATCATCATCATCATCATCATCATCATCATCATCATCATCATCATCATCATCATCATCATCATCATCATCATCATCATCATCATCATCATCATCATCATCATCATCATCATCATCATCATCATCATCATCATCATCATCATCATCATCATCATCATCATCATCATCATCATCATCATCATCATCATCATCATCATCATCATCATCATCATCATCATCATCATCATCATCATCATCATCATCATCATCATCATCATCATCATCATCATCATCATCATCATCATCATCATCATCATCATCATCATCATCATCATCATCATCATCATCATCATCATCATCATCATCATCATCATCATCATCATCATCATCATCATCATCATCATCATCATCATCATCATCATCATCATCATCATCATCATCATCATCATCATCATCATCATCATCATCATCATCATCATCATCATCATCATCATCATCATCATCATCATCATCATCATCATCATCATCATCATCATCATCATCATCATCATCATCATCATCATCATCATCATCATCATCATCATCATCATCATCATCATCATCATCATCATCATCATCATCATCATCATCATCATCATCATCATCATCATCATCATCATCATCATCATCATCATCATCATCATCATCATCATCATCATCATCATCATCATCA